>NW_019280539.1:42775-156377 GCF_000648695.1 Onthophagus taurus
TGATATTTCCACAAGGATCCTTCAAGAAATTAATTTTATAGCGAATTTTGAAAATTATCGATGAAAATTTTATCAAAACTTCAAATATTGTTTTCTCAAAAACTAAAAGTTATTTTTCAAAACGGGTTGGTTCATTGGATAAAGGACACTTTTATTAACACGTTGGAAAATTTTCATACTCATTTTCCAAGAAATGGATTTTATACGAATTTTTAAAACTTAATCGGCGAAAAATGCAAAATTCGAAAAATTTGTCGATCATTTCAAAAATTTATTTCTCAAAAACTAAAAGCGATTTTTCAAAACGGCTTGTTGCATTAAAAAGAGGATACTTTAATTAATAATTGGTGATATTTCCACAAGGATCCTTCAAGAAATTAATTTTATAGCGAATTTTGAAAGTTATCGATGAAAATTGCAACATCGAAAATTTTATCAAAACTTCAAATATTGTTTTCTCAAAAACTAAAAGTTATTTTTCAAAACGGGTTGGTTCATTGGAAAGAGGACACTTTTATTAACACTTTGGGAAATTTTCAAACTCATATTCCAAGAACTGGATTTTATACTAATTTTTTAAACTTAATCGGCGAAAATTGTAAAATTCGAAAAAGTTGTTTATCATTTCAAAAATTTATTTCTCAAAAACTAAAAGCGATTTTTCAAAACGGCTTGTTGCATTAAGAAGAGGATACTTTAATTAATAATCGAAAGTGATAACAGCGATAGTTCTGCTAGTAATGAATGTGATGATGAATTATAAACGAAGAGAAGCAAATTAGACGAAACTGCAACAAGAGATTTTACATATCGTATTGGGATTGTTACAATGAGGTTGCTAATGACAAACCTGATATAAATAAAGTTGTATTCAGTGAAAAAAGTCGTATTGGGGTTGAACTTGATTATTTTGGTGTCCAACTCCTAAAACGATGCAGAAAAGTCTGACCAACAAGAGGTCAGACATCTTGTACGCACGTTGATTCATCCAGTTGTGTTAATAGTTCGTTTGATCCTTTATGATCCGTTAATTATGATGTTTTTCGGTTGTTCTACAATTGTTAGTTTCAAAAAATAACAATAAAAAATGCTCTGAGGAAGGTTACAATAAATAACCGAAATATTAGCTTTTTAAAAAGTTGTTTCTTTAATTAAAACCTGAACCGGACACCCCGAATAGTCGCATTTACAACTCCTAAATGTTACTAATTCCTGTGAATGGTGGAGTATTAAAAAAAGCGTTTTACAGAAATTTGTAGTCAAAACTTGTAGTGCAGATGAAACCACAAGTTTTCTTTTGATTTTCAAAGATTAACAAACAAATTTGCCTACAATAAAGTTTAATGGTATTTGACAACCAGATTAGACTGGATGTAACCGAAATCAACGCAATAGAGAGCTTAGGATCATGCAGAATATCGAGAAAACAACGAAAAACAAACGAGAACGTGTTACAAATAGTAAATATCAAAGAAACAATTATAGAAGACATCAAGAAAAAACNAATGGCGAAAATTGCAAAATTCGAAAAAATTGTCGATCATTTCAAAAATTTATTTCTCAAAAACTAAATGCGATTTTTCAAAACGGCTTGTTGCATTAAGAAGAAGATATTTTAATTAATAATCGAAAGTGATAACAGCGATAGTTCTGCTAGTAATGAATGTTTTGATGAATTACAAACGAAGAGAAGGAAACTAGACGAAACTGCAACAAGACATTTTACATATCGTATTGGGATTGTTACAATGAGGTTGCTAATGACAAACCTGATATAAATAAAGTTGTATTGAATGAAAAAAGTCGTATTGGGGTTGAACTTGATTATTTAGGTGTCCAACTCCTAAAAGAGATAAAAGAGATACTAATTCCTGCGAATGGTGGAGTATTTAAAAAAAGCGTTTTACAGAAATTTGTAGTCAAAACTTGTAGTGCAGATGAAACCACAAGTTTTCTTTTGATTCTCAAAGATTAACAAAAAAATTTGCCTACAATAAAGTTTAATGATATTTGACAACCAGATTAGACTGGATGTAACCGAAATCAACGCAATAGAGAGCTTAGGATCATGCAGAATATCGAGAAAACAACGAAAAACAAACGAGAACGTGTTACAAATAGTAAATATCAAAGAAACAATTATAGAAGACATCAAGAAAAAACNAGTTTATTATTAAAAAATAAGATTTTATCAACTCAATAAGTTTTTATGTAATCCTTTGTAACATTGTTTCGCATTCAATGATGCGGATTCAATGTAATTGTGATAATGAGTTTTTTTGAAAACTTATTAAAAGTTATACAACGTGTTATTTCCTGAATGACACAACAAAATAATAAAGTGTTATTTACATAATAAAACAAAAAAGTGTACTGCTTTATAACATTTAATTAAAAACGTTTTACATCTATCAAAAATCGATCTAAAAAAGTATGATCTAAATAACAGTTTAATAACAATAAATCGGATTTTTTAGTTTTAAATGTCATAATTTTCGTGGAGTCCTAATTTTTCGCTTTCTTCTTTGCCACATTTAGCCATATGAGTAGCGGTAACACAAGGATCACTATCTTCCTTAACTAAAATAAAATGATTAAATTTTTTTATAAATCATTTAAATTAATTTGTAACCTTTTTCGTGACAAGTTTTAAAAACAGTTGTTGCTTTAGAGTAAGCATCGGCATCAAATTCTTTTAGTGGGGCTATAGATTTAAGTCCAGCTTCTAAATCCATTTTACCATCGGCTGTTTGCTAAAAATAATTAAATTATTAACGAAATTATTTTATTATTAAAATCTTACAATTCCCCAATGTTTATGCATGCACAAAATAAGACACATTCCTTCGTGTTTCGTTGGGATTTCTTTCTTCATTATTAAAGAATCTAAATCATCTATAAAATAGGATTCGATTAATTAGATTGGATTAAAATTTAAGTTTATTTACCGTTTGTAGCTCCAACTTCGCTTAAACATTTCGTCCCAACATCTTTTATGAGTGCTTTAAATTCGGCGACAAATTCTTTTTCGTCCTAAAAAAAAATTAAATTAATTGAATTGGCACAAAAATAATTTTGAACTTACAGCAAAAGCCGCTGCAATAACAACAAGAAACACTACGAGAAACGATTTCATTCTGTATTTCTCACTTTACTATTTGATATCTATTAAAACGTCCCATGTCTTTTATATGGTTGTCGATCAAGGTTACGGGGGGGAACGAAAAATTAAAATTGTAATTACGATTACATCTTCTAATTGTTTCCTGTGCTGAATTATTTCTGCATACACGGTATATTTGCCAGAAAAAAAGTAAATAACAGGTTATGAGTTTCGTTTATTACTTTTTTTTTGCAAAGTTGTTTTGTAATGCTTTTTTTGTAATTGCGGTTTGATGTAATGGATGGGTTGGGATCTTTTTAATTGAAACTCGTCGATAATGCTGCTATGTAATATCTATTTTAGTGCGTAATACTCAATTAACAAGAAACATTAATAAAATCGGAATATCGGTTAAATTTCAAAAATTGCTTCAGTAACACCACGTTTTTTCATTTCAACCATGGTGCATTTTACGCCTTCAGCTGAAGTTTCACATGGGTCATCATGTTTAATCACTACACAAAAAAGACATAAATAAATAATTTTAAATAACAGAATTAATTATTTATTAATTACCGCCGCAAATATCTCCTACTTCTACTATGTTATTGTATATTCCGGCATCAATTGCTTTTAAACTTGAGAAGAATTCCAGAATTTTATCTTTATCAAAGGAGCCTTTATCATTCATCTAAAAAAATGGGAAGAGGCAATAAAAAATTGATTTAAATAATTATTGATTTCATACAAATCCAAAATGAGTGTTGATACAATGAATTACACATTTTCCATCGTGCTCCGTTGGAATTTTTTTTTGAGTTAATTCTTCCATTGCCGCTGAAATAAATTATAAAAAAGGTGATATAACAGAGTCGAAATGGTCACTTTTTACTTAGCTACACCGTTGAATAGGATTTTTAAATCTGCATCCTATACTTAAAGCGACAAAACCTCAATCACACAAAAAAGAGCCACAACCAATAAATATAGAGTTAAGTGAACTGGGAAACATTAAAGCTAAATGAGTAAAGAACGGAACACTCTTCATGAGATGTATAAAGGGAAAATCGATCCAGAAGAATGGAAAATAAGGTTCATGTCATCAATCCATAAAAAAAGGGATCCTTCAAGAAATTAATTGTACCTATAAAATTATCGATGAAAATTGCAACATAGAAAATTTTATCAAAACTTCAAATATTGTTTTCTCAAAAACTAAAAGTTATTTTTCAAAACGGGTGGGTTCATTGGAAAGAGGACACTTTTATTAACACTTTGGGAAATTTTCAAACTCATATTCCAAGAACTGGATTTTATACTAATTTTTTAAACTTAATCGGCGAAAATTGTAAAATTCGAAAAAGTTGTTTATCATTTCAAAAATTTATTTCTCAAAAACTAAAAGCGATTTTTCAAAACGGCTTGTTGCATTAAGAAGAGGATACTTTAATTAATAATCGAAAGTGATAACAGCGATAGTTCTGCTAGTAATGAATGTGATGATGAATTATAAACGAAGAGAAGCAAATTAGACGAAACTGCAACAAGAGATTTTACATATCGTATTGGGATTGTTACAATGAGGTTGCTAATGACAAACCTGATATAAATAAAGTTGTATTCAGTGAAAAAAGTCGTATTGGGGTTGAACTTGATTATTTTGGTGTCCAACTCCTAAAACGATGCAGAAAAGTCTGACCAACAAGAGGTCAGACATCTTGTACGCACGTTGATTCATCCAGTTGTGTTAATAGTTCGTTTGATCCTTTATGATCCGTTAATTATGATGTTTTTCGGTTGTTCTACAATTGTTAGTTTCAAAAAATAACAATAAAAAATGCTCTGAGGAAGGTTACAATAAATAACCGAAATATTAGCTTTTTAAAAAGTTGTTTCTTTAATTAAAACCTGAACCGGACACCCCGAATAGTCGCATTTACAACTCCTAAATGTTACTAATTCCTGTGAATGGTGGAGTATTAAAAAAAGCGTTTTACAGAAATTTGTAGTCAAAACTTGTAGTGCAGATGAAACCACAAGTTTTCTTTTGATTTTCAAAGATTAACAAACAAATTTGCCTACAATAAAGTTTAATGGTATTTGACAACCAGATTAGACTGGATGTAACCGAAATCAACGCAATAGAGAGCTTAGGATCATGCAGAATATCGAGAAAACAACGAAAAACAAACGAGAACGTGTTACAAATAGTAAATATCAAAGAAACAATTATAGAAGACATCAAGAAAAAACAGCTGATATGGTACGGCTAAGTACAACAAATGCCATGAGGAAGATTTCAATCAAGGAAGGAAGAGAGGAAGACTTGGAGGATCGATATATAAATAACTGTTTAAACAATACCATCACTTATATCCAATTTTTCAGCACAAGATAATCCTACATCAGTCATTTTAGTTTGTAAATCAGCAACATATTCTTGAAGGGTCATCTAAAATTGTAAATATAAAATTATTATTAAAAAAATGTTATAAAAAATTACCTCCCCTTTAACTGCAAAGGCGAAAACAAGAAAAATTAAAACCGATTTCATTTTAAACCAAACTTTGCACCAACTTAGAATTTTTCAATTTTTTTCCTCTTTATATACACACAATGAGTTGAGTTAATTTATTCCTAAAATATAAGCTTTGATTAATTTTCGATTAGTCCATGTATCCATCTATTAAAAATCCATTTGAAATGATTTTTTTTTGTAAATGAGTACCTAAAAGTTTGAATTGAAAAGTAATTGAGGATTACATCACAGAATCGAATTTATTTCTAAAACAGTAACATTCTAAGAAACGTTAAACACATCTTTTTGTTTTACATCTATTAATAATAACGATTTTTTTTAATTCTACATTAAATTAGATGTATTCGTAAAATAAAATCCAATAGGTAACGTTTAAAACCGTAAAAAGAAACGGGAAAAATCCCCTCGAAAATTTATCGATATTAATCGCTCGTCTTCTCGCTTTTTGAGCCGGTGTTAAAGGTGGTGGTTTTTTCGGAGCTGAAGATAATAAAAATGAATTTTCGCGTGGTTCTGAAACCGGTTCGGTTTTCGGCGGTGGTTGTGGTTTTTGCCCGGTGTTATCGCCAAGAACTATATTTACCAAGCAATATTCCATCAAAGCCATAAACACAAAACTAAAATTCAAAAAAAAAATTAATCCAATTTTGTTACATTTAATTCATTTTAATCATACATCGTACAAACGGACATAAAAGCATCAACAGCTTTTAAATAAGAAACGGGCGGAAGAGCAGCTTGACTTTTAGCGTGTTGAGTTGATAAAGTGAGAAGTGAGGTTACCCCTAAAGTTACACGAGCTGGTGCCGCTTCGGGTTGTATCCAAAACGATATCCACTTGAAATAAAAATTGATTAAAAAATTGGAATTACATCAATTAATTCATCTTACAGACATGATTACAATTAAACATGTTGGGACGTAAGTGTGGAATAAATAATAACCTAAGCGGCGTTTTAGCAAAAAGACGACTTCTAAGCAAGTAAAGTTTCCTTAAAAATTAATTTAAATCATTTATTTTTTGGATTAAATTGTTTTTATTGGGTTACCTGTTGAATAAACTTGAGTACAATCTGCCGTGTAATTCTTTTCGAGTGCCAACTGAGGTAATTCAATATTCTCATCAACTACAAGTGGAACATCTGGATCCCATTGAAATATCATGTCGTCTGTTGTGTGTGATACTAAAAGATAAAAAAATTATATTTAAAATTAATATTTGTAGTGCAAAATACAAAAAACTAGAATCAACGTGGATTGGTGCATAATTAAACCCAGTAAGATCTATCTTTATGTCATATTGGGGTGCCACATCTCCAAAAACCGCATCATAACTTATATTCATAGCTGATGCTAAAGAAAGAAGCATTGAGCGATCATCTCATCAAATTGAAAACTCGATTACCGCAAGATACTCAACTAATGAAGACATCTAACTATGTATTAGAACCCAGTTCCAATAACATCTCAGTTAGAACTTCAGAATAACCAACCCTATCAGCAGAACATGAATGATTCATTGACTAATTTAATCTGGCAATGGATGGACCAAAAAGTAAATAAACTTTGATGGATCACAACATATAGAAACTATAGATATCCAAAACGCCCTCGATTATGCGGACTTTCCAGCAGCTTTAGAAACGTTACGAAAATACAGTGATACAATAAAGTCTGCATACACCCCAGAAAATGATAATATCTCACCTCCTGAAATGTAATTCAATAAATTTTTCAAACGAAGGATGTTAGAAGTCTATATTATTTTAATACAAAGTCGAAACAGTTCGAAGTGAAGGCTATAGCAGTAGATTTAGTCGCATTTAGTCTCTCAAGACTAGTCTAGGTCTTGTGTTAGCT
Organism: Onthophagus taurus; assembly: GCF_000648695.1. Taxonomy (NCBI): domain Eukaryota; kingdom Metazoa; phylum Arthropoda; class Insecta; order Coleoptera; family Scarabaeidae; genus Onthophagus; species Onthophagus taurus. The sequence continues at coordinate 50,278 of NW_019280539.1, forward strand.
CTAGTGACAGTGCTAATGCAAAACTAGGTGAACTTGGACTTGCTATAAACTAGTCCCTATTCATTTAGACAAGTTTTTAATGACTACCAACTAATTTTTAGTCATTTTGAGCAACATGGATTGTCTAAAAACTAGTTGTTAATCATTTAGATAAGTATAAAATTATGCTCAACCAGTTTTCAATGATTTGGAATAACATGAGACGGCTATCAACTTATTTCCAATCATTTTGAATAATTTTGCTACCTTATAAACCAATTTTAGACAGTGTTGGTGCAGTTTTCAGTTATTCTGGGCAACCTGGACTTGCTATAAACTAGTCCTTATACATTTAGACAAGTTTTTAATGACTATCAGCTAACTTTTAGTCATTTTGAGCAACATGGATGGTCTAAAAACTAGTTGTTAATTATTTAGACAAGTATAAAATTATGCTCAACCAATTTTCAATGATTTTAAATAACATGAGATAGCTATGAACCTATTTCGAAATATTTTGCTACCTTATAAAGCAATTTTGGACAAAGTTGGTGCAGTTTTCAGTTATTCTAGGCAACCTAAACTTGCTATAAACTAGTCCTTATACATTTAAACAAGTTTTTAATGAATATCAACTAGTTTTCAGTCATTTTGAGCAACATGGATTGTCCAAAAACTAGTTGTTAATCATTTAGACAAGTATAAAATTATGCTCAACCAATTTTCAATGATTTTAAATAACATGAGATAGCTATGAACCTATTTCGAAATATTTTGCTACCTTATAAAGCAATTTTGGACAAAGTTGGTGCAGTTTTCAGTTATTCTAGGCAACCTAAACTTGCTATAAACTAGTCCTTATACATTTAAACAAGTTTTTAATGAATATCAACTAGTTTTCAGTCATTTTGAGCAACATGGATTGTCCAAAAACTAGTTGTTAATCATTTAGACAAGTATAAAATTATGCTCAACCAATTTTCAATGATTTTAAATAACATGAGATAGCTATGAACCTATTTCGAAATATTTTGCTACCTTATAAAGCAATTTTGGACAAAGTTGGTGCAGTTTTCAGTTATTCTAGGCAACCTAAACTTGCTATAAACTAGTCCTTATACATTTAAACAAGTTTTTAATGAATATCAACTAGTTTTCAGTCATTTTGAGCAACATGGATTGTCCAAAAACTAGTTGTTAATCATTTAGACAAGTATAAAATTATGCTCAACCAATTTTCAATGATTTTAAATAACATGAGATAGCTATGAACCTATTTCGAAATATTTTGCTACCTTATAAAGCAATTTTGGACAAAGTTGGTGCAGTTTTCAGTTATTCTAGGCAACCTAAACTTGCTATAAACTAGTCCTTATACATTTAAACAAGTTTTTAATGAATATCAACTAGTTTTCAGTCATTTTGAGCAACATGGATTGTCCAAAAACTAGTTGTTAATCATTTAGACAAGTATAAAATTATGCTCAACCAATTTTCAATGATTTTAAATAACATGAGATAGCTATGAACCTATTTCGAAATATTTTGCTACCTTATAAAGCAATTTTGGACAAAGTTGGTGCAGTTTTCAGTTATTCTAGGCAACCTAAACTTGCTATAAACTAGTCCTTATACATTTAAACAAGTTTTTAATGAATATCAACTAGTTTTCAGTCATTTTGAGCAACATGGATTGTCCAAAAACTAGTTGTTAATCATTTAGACAAGTATAAAATTATGCTCAACCAATTTTCAATGATTTTAAATAACATGAGATAGCTATGAACCTATTTCGAAATATTTTGCTACCTTATAAAGCAATTTTGGACAAAGTTGGTGCAGTTTTCAGTTATTCTAGGCAACCTAAACTTGCTATAAACTAGTCCTTATACATTTAAACAAGTTTTTAATGACTATCAACTAGTTTTCAGTCATTTTGAGCAACATGGATTGTTTAAAAACTAGTTGTTAATCATTTAGACAAGTATAAAATTATACTCAACCAGTTCTGAATAATTTTGAATAACACGAGACGGCTATCAACTTATTTCCAATCATTTTGAAAAATATTGCTACCTTATAAACCAATTTTAGACAATGTTGGTACAGTTTTCGGTCATTCTGAGCAACGTGGACTTGCTATAAACTAGTTCTTACACATTTAGACAAGTTTCTAATGACTATCAATTAGTTTTCAGTCATTTTGAGTTGTTAATCATTTAGACAAGTATAAAATTCTGCTCAACCAATTTTCAATGATTTTGAATAACATGAGATAGTTATGACCCTATTTTGAAATATTTTGCCACCTTATAAAGCAATTTTGGACAATGTTGGTGCAGTTTTCAGTTATTTTGGGCAACCTAAACTTGCTATAAACTAGTCCTTATGCATTTAAACAAGTTTTCAATGACTATCAACTAATTTTTAGTCATTTTGAGCAATATGGATTGTCTAAAAACTAGTTGTTAATCATTTAGACAAGTATAAAATTATGTTCAACCAGTTTTCAATGATTTGGAATAACATAAGATGGCTATCAACTTATTTCCAATCATTTTGAACAATGTTGCTACCTTACAAACCAATTTTAGGCAATGTTGGCGCAGTTTTCAGTCATTCTGAGCAACCTGGACTTGCTATAAACTTGTCCTTATACATTTTACAACCTAAACTTGGTATAAACTAGTCCTTATACATTTAGACAAATTTTTGTTGACTAGTTGATAGTCATTAAATTGTAAAATATGGAAATAATATAGACTTCTTACATGTTTTGTTAAAAAATTTCATTGAATTACATTTCGGGAGCTGAGATATTATCATTTTCCGGGCTGTATGTAGACTTTATTGTATCACTGTAGATAAGCTGAAGTTGATTTAAAGCTCAATATCACTGCAGATTCACTTCAAGTCAAACTAGTTGTTCATTTTTGATAAGTCCAAGTATGTATCTGGTAACATTATGAAAAACAATTCGTTTACAACTTTCTAAATACCTATACAATGTGAGTTTAACACCTTGGTACCTAATCTCTTGGAAAAAGTTCGTGAAACCTGTGTATTCGAATCATTTGAGCCAAAATGGCGGTTTGACAGCTTGTCAGTGCATGTCACCACTTATTTAGAAAAAGTTGCACGTGTAATAATGCCGTTTTGTTGCATTTGGAGTTGTAAAAATAGTAAGAAGGGCTTTCGACTCTTCAGAGTTCTACAAAAAAAAAAAAGAAAAGAAATTTGGCGTAATTTGATAATCTAGGGACTTTATTCCTATTCATTACTTACTGCCATCTATTATCAAAACTGTGTAATACAAATTGACGTTTAGATGAAATATCATTTTTTGGGTATTACTAAATATTAAGTATACTTTCACGTTATGATAATTGAATGTTTTGAATGATTTGAACCTTAAACTTTCCAATTGAAACATTATTTCAAAGCTTAAAACTATCAATTACAAATCTGTAAGTAATACAAACCTAAAGCAATTCTTTTAAAATGTTTTTTAGCTAATTTAATTAATTTAACTATTTAAATCAAATATTAGTGTGTATTTATACTAATATTTATAGTATTTAATTAATTAATTTCAATAGTATATTAACACCAAAGAAATTTGATGGTTAAGTGCTGCCATCTATTATTACAAATACGCATTATTCTTTGACGTTTACATGAAATATAGAATTTGTGATATATCAATAAACTTCGAGTACATTTTCGTCTTATAATAAATAATGAAGGTTTGATACGCATCAAACAACATCACTTTGGACCATAAATTGGACGCGATGAATATTTCAGGTTAAGAAAAAGGGTTTCATAAAATTGACTAAATTTGATGTTATTTGATTGAAATTAACTTTTTTAGGTAAATGGAAGATTAAAACATGTTTAGGATAACGTTTAAAACTGTATTGTTTTGGTTTGAATCGAAATTTGAGTAAAAATTTGTCCCCACAAAATCATAACCTCAAAAACTTAATCCTCGATATTACACTGTACAGATTTAAAAAAAAGTTTACTTACAACTTTCCATTTGAAGTTTACACTCTTGAGTATCATGAGGATAAATTGCAAAGTTCATAGCGCAAGATAATCTTAAAGTTAATCTAAAAAGTGATATTTTTATCAAAAATTTAGAATTGTCTTATTAAATTAGAATTACTTGACCATATAAAGAATTGTTTTATCCTTATAAAGCCACATGTAATGATTGGGGATAGTCATTGTTTGAAATGTAACTGATTTAGCGTTTTTAAAGAACGAATCTGGTCGCCACATATTTTTTAACCAATCAACTTCTAATAAACGATATTCAGAGGTCATATTTTCAGGTAAACGCAATCGGTGATCTTTCCAAGTTTGTGCAAAAAATATATCAGCTGCATAAGTCTAAATAAAAGCGATTAATATGTTAAATTAACTTCAAAATAACGAATACCATTGAAGTTTCATCAATACTATCTAAACCCATAACAGTAACATGAAAATAAACAATCGTCGGATTTCCGTCTTTTTTTGGTGGCCTCATTTTATCGTATTTACTACCATCATCAGGTAAAATGTCCTCAAAAGCTAAACCAGTTCTGAAATGGAAAAAACGTTTAAATTAATGATAAAGAAAAAGAATGGTTTGAGAATTACCGAAAGGGTGGTTTGTTTTGTGTTAAAATGGGACATTGAAAGCTTTCGAGTAAACGTTCAGCGCTGGAAATTAAAAAAACACAATAAAAAAATTAATAATGTAATAAAGTCAATAATTAACTTAATAAAATATTTTTTTTAGAATTAGATTCGAATTTACGTAATATGATTTAAAATGATTAAGCAATTTGGCGGCCCTGAATTTGTAGCAGAAAACATATTAATAAAGGGAAAAATAAAAAAACACCAAGACAAACACATTACAGCATTTAATTAGTTTTTACGCAAAAAAAAAGATGTGACTCATAGTTTCCTTTTTAGCGAAACGGAAAGGAAAAAACAACTTTTAGGTACTCACTGGGAATCTGCCTTTGTATTTCTCGGTAAGAAAATAAATATGGATGTAATTATAATGAAAAGAACTAAATTACTAAATTTCGATATTACACACTGACACATTTATTTTAATTAATTAATTAATATTTTTAATTAATTTTAATAAAAAAGTAGCATTTTTTTTAGAATCTTGAACTTTCTTTTGTATTTGTTTATTAAAAATTTATGTAGTTGATAACCCATGAATGAATTTAGGGCAACTGAAGATGAATATATCGAAGATGCCTTCTTATGCATTTTTGCAGGCTCCCACCCTTTTTTACAACGATGAAAGGGTGCACTCGACAAATCCGTAGTAAGCGTTCCCTTCCTCCAATCAAACCGCCCTTGTTTCCTATAAGAGTCGCTTTCAACATCCCAAGTGTTTCCGGCTATTACTCTCTTTTACTGAGACAGATTTTTAACATTTGTTGAAAAAAAATATATATAAAAATAATTCATTAAAGAATTGAACTAATTAATTTCATATATATTATTGTAATACAAAATAAAGTTGTAAGTAAACGTAGTAATTATAATTATTGATACAAATTTTTTTTTTAAATGTTTTCTGATTGAAACAATTTGAATTGGCTTTTTTTTAATTCTAGTCAACTCATTAACAATCAAGCGACCTACTCAATTCTTGCTGACTGCAAAATCGTGCTCGAGTACACTATAACAGCTAAAGTATTTGCCCCCCGTTTATAGGACAATCGATTTTCTTCAAAATCCCCACACAAAGCAAGCCTTTAGCTGATTATTAAACCCACCAAAAATTAATTCCCACAAAGCGTTGACCTTAAAACGTTTGTAAAAAAGATTTAATTTGATTAAATCATTTTATAATCATATTATTTAAAAGATTGTTGAATTACATTTAAAATATAAGGCGGTATCTGTTATTAAAAGTGTCAACTAGTTTTATTATGTCATGTAGAAATCTGTAATTTTTTGATTTGCTAAAATACATACAGTGTGCAGCAAAATTATGGAATAAATATAATAAATTTTCTTTTTTTAAGAACACATTTTGAACCTATATTCACTTCGTGATAGTCATTTGCTTTTAAATTATGACGTCATTAACAAAAAAACACTTTTAAATTCGGTAATAAAAAAAAATGTTGATGTCATAACTTAAATAAAATAATTTTATTATAAATACTTAATCAAATAGATTTCTTTTGACTATTTTTGCAAAATAACGTTTATAAGTGTTTTACTAATTTTGCCGCACCCTGTATATTAAATTGAATTGTCACTGTCACCTTTCATTTCTTAAAAAGTAAATTATTTTTGAAATAAGGTACGTTGGATGTCAAATTGGAGCTCTTTTTACGTAGATTAAGAAACAATTGTAATTTAATTACAAAATAAACCAATCCAACTGTCACTTGTCATTTCTTAAAAATTTAATTTGTTTCAAAATATGGGTTGTTGGGTATCAAATGGAAGCCCTCTTTGCGCGGATTAAGAATTTATTGCAAAGCAACCGCAAATCAAATCAATTCAGCTGTCAACTGTCATTTCTTAAAAATTAAATGTGTTTCAAAATATGGGTTGTTGGGTATCAAATTGAAGCCCTCTTTGTGTAGATTAAGAAACGACACAATGCATTACAATGCAACCTCAAAGTAAACCCATTCAGCTGTCAACTGTCATTTTAAAATTACTTCAAAAATAAATTTGTTTCAAAACATGGGTTGTTGGGTATCAAATTGAAGCCCTTTTTGCGTAGATTAAGAAATAATTGCAATTCAACCACAAAACAAACCAACCCAGCTGTCAGCTGGCATTTTAAAATTTCTAAAAAAAATTAAGGTTCGTGTTAATATTTAATAATTAAATTGCTATCTTCATTGTTGCTAACTTCGGGTTTAACGTTTTTTTATTCAAACTTTTTTGTTCTTTGAGATAAGTGCGTCATGTTTGGACTCATTTTAAAGGTTTTTTAATAAAAAATACATCATGAAAGAACACCATGAAGTTGTCCATTTGTCTATTATATGATAACTAACTTCAGATTTAAAATGTCAACCTCAATTTTGACATATTTGTAATCTTTATTAAAAATCCTTTTCCATCGACCGTGTATTTATATGATTTATAAATGTATACAAAATCATTCATTAAAGACACCAATTAATAAACGATTTTAATATAAAAATCACACAAATTTAACCTCACTTTTAATGTGTCAAAAGTCAAAACTTATTATTGTAGTCTTACCGAATAGATATAATGGTCGGTTGGGTCGGTATTACAGATTTCATTCGAGAATATTTACTATATTAGTTCGGTCGGACTTTCTTAAAGTTTGCCAGTGATAGAATTGGGTGATTTTTCAACGATGTATTTTCTCTATTTTGTTTAAAAGACAGTCAACGGAAAAATATTGTAACTAACTCGTATATTAAACTGCGATTAATTATCTCAATAATTAATCGCCTTCATTAATACACTTGTTGGTTAAATAACTATTAAAGTGAGCCCAAACATGATACATACGTTTAATTTCAATATTACTTGAGATGTTCTACTTCCGATTTGAAATGTCAATGTCAAGAAAGATAAGTCATTGCTTATAATTTCATTAATTTACCCATTTTGAATTAAATACAACCTTTAAATCCAATTAATTGTTTTTCATTAAAAAAAACGTCAATTTTGACAAACAACTGCAATATTTGGATCTTAATCACCATGGTAACCGAGTCAAGTTAGATAACCTTAAAATAATAAAATTTTATTTCGATTTTTTTATCAATTCTACCCTAATTTTTATTAATTTTAAAACAATTCGAATTCTTTACGATTATCTGGAATTCATAACAAATTCGTTAATTGTAATTAATTTAAATCGATTCTAATTACAAGAAATAAATTAAAAATATATTTTTATGATTTAATCCACTTACCTTGTTTATAATTCCCTAGATAAACCAATTTTGAGTTAAATACAGCCTTTTACACCAAATTAAATAAGACTTTTTCCTTAAAAAAATTTAAATTCAATTTCAATTTTGACAAGCACCTGCAATATTTGGATCTTAATCACCATGGTAACCGAGTCAAATAACCTAACAATAATAAAATTATAACCGTTAATATTTCGCTTTATATTTTAATATTTTTTTTTTATGTAATTGTTATCTTTTTTTTTAATATTTTTGTGTATTGCTTCTTAAGTGAAATACACTGTATAAATAAAAACATAGAAATGTCAATTCTTCAAATGACGTCACAGCAAGGCCTTTGCGGGGGATACGTTCATAAGTACGAAATTGCTCAGCTGTCAACTGTCATTTTAAAATTTCTTAAAAGTTAAATTTATTTCAAAACACGGGTTGTTGGGTATCAAATTGAAGCTAAACACAAACTTGAAGGAATACTTCATCTGATGTACCAAAATTATGTGCATTTTTGAAAACAAACTAATTTAATTGTATTAATTCAAAACATTTCTTAATCTGAGTACATTCCACTAGAAGTTAGTTGGTTAAGTATCTTTGTAGTTAATGAAAAAGAACTTTTGGGAGTATTAACAAAAATAGAAAACTTATTACAATTTTTTTTATTATTTCAATTTATGTCAAATAATAATAATTAAATTCAAGCGACCGCAACAGCTGGAGGTGGCAGATCGGGTTTAATCGGTCTGATATCGCTCGATGGATTAAGAGGTAAAGGCTCATCTTTTGGTTCAACAACGGAAACGTTATCAGGTAACGGCCTTTTCGGTCCAGTTTTGCCATTAGGATCCCATGGAAGCATAATTTTCACCTAAACAATAATAATTATTAAAAAATCAGAAATAGAAACAACTCATGTTTACCTTGATTCCTAAAACACCTTGTCTTAAGAGGACATGGCGAGTTGCAGTATCCACATAATCATTACATGGATCTCCAGAATGTATCATGAGGCCATCGACGAATTTCATCGATTTTGCTCTTTGTCCTCGGAGTTTTCCGCTAACAACAACTTCGCAACCTAAAATGATATCAGATTTAGGTTAAATTTGTGATAAAGTTAACTTAAATTACTAACCTGAAATAACTTTAATTAATCTAATTATATTAGATGATTTAAATAAAGACAAAAATTAAAATTTTATATGAATTTATTTAAAAATCGATTAATACTTAAAAATAAAAAAATCTATAACTTAAATCGAGTTTTACAATCCTCGTTCAAAGGGTTTCCCTCAAGATAATTAACTACATTCGGCACTTTATCAAAAATCTTTTCAGGTAGACAATTTAATTGATTAAAATTTAATTTTAACCAATCGATTTGTTCGATGTTATCCAAAAAATCATCGGGGATGACGCGAATTTCATTTTTATTCAAAAACAACCACCCCAAAGCAGATATTCCCTCCAAACTTTTCGGATCAACATCCGAAATGAGGTTATTATTCAAAAAAATATTGGTCATCACTTTTCTACCGGCGATCTGATGCGTTCCATGAACATTTTGGAACGCCCGCCTCGGAATCCGCTTGATTTCGTTCTCCTGAAACGATAACGTGTTGACGTTTGGCGTTTGAAGAAACCAATCCTCATTCCAAGTTTGAATTCGATTCCTATCAAAATTAACAACCTCCAAGTTGGGCAAACGATCAAGAGCACCCCTCTCAATCCGAACTATATCGTTATTCGACAAATTCAATTCGGTAATCATCAAATCGTTGAAGACTCCTTCGCGTATTTCCCGGATCTTGTTATCTTTTAATCGTAACAATTTCAAAAGTGGCAAATTCGAAAACGATCCTCGCTCAACACTCGCAACTTGACTTCCGTCCAAAACGAAATCAACGAGATATTGAAGATCCCTAACGGCGTCCTTGTACAAAACGGGAACTGTTTGATTGATGATTTGAACGTAAGACACTTTTTCCAACGTTCCGATTGGTTCCAAACAACCGGAAATACGATCGACGCCTCGTACCCCAACAACCGTTACCGAAACGTTATTAAACGAATGTTGTAAACAACCGGAAGCTTGCGCCCCTAATATTAACGAAGAAAAAACGAGAAAATTACGAAAAATCGGCGTCATTTTTCGAGCCAAAAACCGAAACGTACTGAACATGAATGAAGAATTATTTTTTTCGCCCGCTACGATTCCGTTATCTTTTAGTTTGGTCACATCGTTTTTAGATAAGAGGTTGACCTTTGGAGATAGGACCGAGTGAAAAATAACAAAGAGGTTCTTCACAACAGTTCATTCTTGGAAACGTTCCTTTTCGATGTCATTTTTAATTATAATCCATTTTTTAATTCGGGGGAGTAAAATGAAAAGACACGTGTCATTTTTTCAAAACTATTTTTTGGCGGGAGTTTTAAAAAACCGAAAAGAGAGGATTTTAAGTAAACTGTAGTTACGAATTTAATTACTTATTTGTTTAAACGTAATTAAAACCACTTACTTTGTCCCACATAAAATGTAACATGTCAATATAATTTGATGTTACACTAAAACTTCGATACAACGGATTAAGACGAGGAAGGCAGTGTCCGTTATAGCTCAATAAAAATATACAATAATCTAACGCTGAATGACAAATAAAACTGGACTAATACTAGAACTAACACTACACCTAGAACTAGAAACATTCCGTTTAGCTGTACTTCTCTTAAGACTTTGATTAAATTATCCATTAGCAAGCTTTGTTTAAATCAATTTAAATAAAAACAAATTTTCCCTCTTTCTTGCTTTTTTATTTATTTTATTCAGTCATTTTTCGTTTATCTTGTCAACTGTAAACGCGTGTGTTTTGTATTATTTTGGATTTTGTTTAAATGTATCTTGATTTTTGGTTTTTGATTTTTTGATATTCTATTGTATTTATTCAATTATATAAAAGGAAAAAGTTTCAAATTTGGATTAAAGTTGTTGAAGTTTTACTTTGAATGATATGTTGGATTTAATGTTGAATATTTTTTCAACTTAATTGCCAATTCTACTGAAGATGAGGATTGTTTCCTCGAAATCGATATAGAAATAAAATAAATAAAAAAGCAAGAAAGAGGGAAAATTTGTTTTTATTTAAATTGACTTCTCTTAAGACGGCTGGTAGGTAGCGCTAGTTAGCATAAAATGTGCATATTTTTATTGAACTAAAACTAGAACTCACACAAAACCTAGAACTAGAATCATTCGGGTTTAGCCGTCTTGAGAGACGTGCGGCTAAATCCGAATGTTTCTAGTTCTTGGTCTAGTGTTAGTTCTAGTGGCAATGATTTTTGGCACAAATTTTTTGATTCTGTTCAAAAAGTGCTATTTTTTCCTGATTGAAACTGATTATTAAACACTTCATTAATTTCTTTTCAAAGAGAGCTATATTTCATATTAGTGTCGGTTAGGAAAATAAGTTCTGTTCAAAAAAGGTTATTTCCTTGATTTCTATGCAGCATTCGTTACGCATTTTGCATTCAAGGTGACAACAAAACACAGCTTTTATTATACTCTATGGCAAGTGTCAAAATACTATTATCTGTGGTGTCAAGTTCTCTCTCTGAGAGGTTGTGTTTCTAACAATATAAAGAATGTAGGATTTTTTGAATCCAATGTTACAACACATAAGTTATATAAACCTATTTGCCTGAAATAATATGCATCTCGTATAGGAGTTTTTGGTAATGGTTGCACTTTTTCCATATCAAAACACAAACTTATAGTGTCAGGCACATCCTGACGAATCATAGCATAAAATGCATTTTCCTCCACCATTAATTGCTGTTTTTTTTTTTTAAGTTTTATTTTATTTTTCCAAAGAATGCAAGTCCGAAATATATGCGTTTACTTTTGTTTAGTGGTTTTCACTGGCTGGTAGATTATTTAAAAACTTTCTGACAAGAGGACCTTATGGTTCGTCATCGCCGAATTTGTTCATATTTGTAGGGATTGAAGATCAGTACTCGGACATGATTTTCCTGAAGCAGCATGATCCCATGCTCAAAAATATCCACAAAAAACGCAAAATGCCTAAGGTCGCAGGTTCAATCCTTACTGTTCGCTTTATTTGTTTTATTTTTTCATTATTGATGATAATCATTATTATTAATGATTATTAACAAATATTAAATAAATTCAAAAATAAAATTAAAAATAATAGTACATTGTCAAACCAAATAATCCAGATTATCCATACAGATGGCATAGTGATGTGATGTGATAACAAAATAATTTATTTATTGTTAGAAGTATTACACAAGGGGTGTGTCAAATATCTCGAATATAGCCAATAACTTCGCCATTTGTGGTTTTAAAGAAAATTTTGGAGATGTTTGTTTGTATGGTTTTTGTTTCGTTGCTATGGCAACCAACATTGTTATTTTAAATGGGATGCATATGTTTTTTTGAATACTTTGATAGAGGATAAATCCCTCAACGGGATGAACATATCAAATCATATGATTGTATAAGAAAAAAATGCGTTTTTTTTTAAGTATTTAATCTGCAAATTACAATAAAAGTGGCCGCCGAAATAACGCCGTTGACAGCTTTAAATGTCAAAAAAATGACAGTTTCAACATTTATGAAAAATTAATCATGTATGGGTACGGTGACATACATTTAATGTAGTTTCGTCATTAGCAGCTGCCCGGCCGTCCATATTTTGGAAAGTTTTTAACACTTCCGGTGTTCAAAATTTTTTTTAATATTTTGGATACTGTGGATTATGTAACTTGTGTATCCAGCTAAATCTTATTGAACAGTGTACAAATTTCACTTTGAGTGCGTTTTCTATCACATGCACCGTACCCATACATTATTAATATTTGGATTCTTTGTCGTTCGCTTCATTGCGCCATATTTGTTTAAACTGTCAAATTTTTTGACATTTAAAGCTGTCAACGGCGTTATTTCGGCGACTACTTTCATTGTAATTTGCCGATTTAATATTTTTAGAGAACGCATTCTTTCTCGATTTTTTTTTATACAACCATATGATTTGATACGTTCATTTATCCCATTTAAAATAATAATGTTGGTTTCCATAGTAACGAAACAAAAAACAATATATAACATACAATATATACAAGCAAATATCGCTAAAAAATGCGCCACTATTAATAAAGAATTTTTTATTTTAAACATTTTATTTCTTAATAATCATTAAAAATAATGATTATCATCAATAATGAAAAATAAAATTAAAAAAAAAAAAATTAATCGAGCAGTAAGGGTTGAACCTGCAACCTTGGGCATCCAAACCGTATTTCTATTGTTGCGAAATATTTTGAAAATTTTGAAACCTTTTTTGTAGATATTTTTGAGCATGAATCATACTGCTTCAGGAAAATGATGTCCGAGTACTGACCTTCAATCCCTATAAGTATGAACAAAATCGGTGATGACGAACCCGTAAGGGATGTTTAGTCCATTAATTTATCGATTTTAACAAATTCATACAAAAATTCTATAAAATTTGACTGAAACATGAATGTACGTGCCATAAATTTAATAGTGGTGTAAGACAAAAAATACTGAAGTCCCTAGATTATCAACGTACCGCGGTTTACCGCCATTTTGGCTCGAAAGTTAAGCGGGAAATTCAAAACTATGTCGTTTTGTTGATAAAATTACGCCAAATTTCCTTTTTCCATTTTTTTCTCGTGGTACTCTGAAGAGTCGAAAGCCCTTTTTTTGCAACTCCAAATGCAACAACACATGCACTTTTTGTAAAGAAGTGGTGACATGCACTGACAAGCTGTCAAACCGCCATTTTGGCTCGAAACTCAGACTTCATGAACCGCGGTACTTTGATAATCTAGGGACTTTAGAAAATACTAAAGTCCCTAGATTCACAAAGTATTGCGGTTTGACGCCATTTTGGCTCGAAAGTAAGCGGGAAATTTAAAACTGTCATTCTATTGATAACATTACGCCAAATTTCCTTTCTTTTTTCTCGTGGTACTCAGAAGAGTCGAAAACCCTTTTTACTGCTATTTTTGCAACTCCAAAGGCAACAAGACGGCAATATTTTTGTAAATAAGTGGTGAGTTGCAGTGACAAGCTGTCAAACCGCCATTTTGGCTCGAACTATAGGCTGCATGAACCGCGGTACTTTCATAATCTAGGAAAATACGAAAAGATCGCTCCATCTATCGTAAAAGAAAGTGTGAAATTGTGTTTTCTGTTAGTTTCCTCATATGATTCCATTTTATTGGTCAGAAAATATACAAGCAATGACCCTCTTTGTATTAGCTTCAAAGTTACATGCAAGCATAGATGTAAAAACACTAAGTCAAAATTTAAGTGTCGTTCAATAACCATGGAGGATGTAATCAAGAACAGGAAACGTCTGTATAATAAGGACAGAAAGCAAGACATCTTTTTAGCAAAACTTTTGGGGCTTTCAGAACCTAAAAAGAAAGGGAAATCTAGTAGGATAAATATTTATCTACCTACTATGTAATAAAATTTCAAGACATGAAGATGTAAAGAGCTTGTAGGTCCTTTTTTTTTATTGAAGTTTTCAATGTTTCAAGAAAAAGGGTCCAAAATTTGAATAAAGTTTTAGTGATAGGAAGTCAAATAAAACAAAGGATAAGATAAGGACAGTCTCAGAAAGTTTTTGAACTTGACGCATGAACTTTCGAACTTGCATTCTTTGGAAAAATAAAATAAAACTTGAAAAAAAAACAGCAATTAATGGGGGAGGAAAAGATTCACTGAATCTTGTGATTGTTTGGAGCTTTAACCTATCATTTTTACTTTATGTATTCATCATCAAAAAGTGCTACATATGCAATATTGTGTTCAAAAGGTGCTACTTATTATCATTTCAATTCAAAAGGTATTATTATTATATTAATTTAAAAAATATACACCTGCACATATTTTCAAAAAATTTCTTTAGTATGCAAATAGCCCCTTTTGAACAGATACCTCTCATTTATAAATGATGATTTCATTTCAATTTGCACTCTTTTTATAAATTTATAATTATTATAAAACATTTTATTCTTGATTTAACAACTTCATATCCCTAATAAAATAAGCTCAATAAACAAAAAATCTCACCTTTAGCTCCAGATTCCATAATAAACCGTAAAACACCATAACAAGCTCTACGAACAGCCAAACCACCAATCAATTTGTAACGTAATGATTCTGCTTGCGCGATGGCGCAAAGTCCTCTCGTTGCGACCTTTTCCGCATACAATTCCACAGAATGTTCAAGGAAATTGAATCTTTTCTGTACGACGGAGGTTAATTCGCGTATTCTACGCCCTTTTTCACCCAAAACGTTTTGAGTACGAGTGGCCATAATGATGATTTCGGTTCGGGTTGGAGTGACCCTAACCTCAACGCCGGAATAACCATCTTCGGCGAGTTCTCTCGTTAGGAACTCGTTCAATTCAGCTTTGAAGACACCGTCTCCTACAAACTAAAAAAAAACGCTTCTTAATTTCGAAATAGAATTTCTAACCTAAAATGTAATAAGCGTGTTGTCAACACACGGAAACGGGGTTTTAATCTAAGTCATCCCGAGTGGAAATGAATATTTTGAAGGGGGTTATCGGTTGGGATCGGTTTATTAAATATTCAAGTTGGGATTTTAAACAATATTTTTGTTAGAAAAGGTTTATTTATAAGTGAAAATTTCGAAAAACTTACCTTACGTTTCTTCGACACTGAGGTTGCCATTTTGACGTTTATAGAAAAGGATGGCAACAAATGTTTGAAGTTGGCTCGTTAGTTTTTATGTAATGTTACCAACCTAAATTTGGTAACTTTTTAATATTACCAGTTTGTATCTACAAATAAGTTAATTAAAATTATTACAACAAACAAAGTTATTAATTAAATTTATTTAACATTTATTTATTAGTCAAGAAACTTATTTTAGCTTGTAATTGCAAAAAATTTATTCGTAATCATTTCCCGTCGTATTTAGCATATTTTATGAACCTGGATATCTTTAACCAAAGTATATAATCAGATTTTAAGCGTGTTAGAAGTAAATATAAAAAGATTAATGTTTTTTGATTGGTTATAAAAACAATTTATACAACAATTTTGTTTGCCATAATAAGGCATTTAATTGTTATTATTTCAGAAAATAAATGAATAACACTTGAAGTTTTTTAAATGGTATTTAAATTATTATTTTAAATGTATTTCGTTAGGCTCATTTTATAGAAATTTGTTCCTGAAAGAACACCACGAAGTTGTCCATTTGTCTATTATATGATAACTAACTTCAGATTTAAAATGTCAACCTCAATTTTGACATATTTGTAATTGTCGTGAAAAATCCTTTAAAATGAGCCCAAACATATGTTTAATTGCAATATTAGTCGAGATATAAGCAACTTCCGGTTTGAAATGTCAATGTTATTTTGATAGATTCTTAATTTTTATAAAATGTTTTAAAGTTTATCACAAAAACAAAAATACAATAAAAAAAAATTAAAAATTAAGGTTGGTATTACCAACCTAAATGTATACCATGGATCTTCATAATAAATCATGTTCATCAAATAATTATTTGCAATCAAATCTCTAATAAATAAGACATGTTGCAACTTCTCACCAGCAGAGAAGTTCTCACTTCTAGAGAAGTAAATATTACACTTTGATAGGTTTAATGAAAGGCAGAAAACATGAATGTTATTTAAATCAGATTGCAATCTAGAATAATCAAGAGGTGAGAATATATGGAGAAAGACTTTTAAATCGTCAATATACCTCAAATATGTCATTGACATAAATATTAATCGGTAAAGGGCCTAGATGGCTACCATGGAGAACACCAGAAGGAACCGACACAGGATTAGAGAAAAACCATTAACTAAAACAATCTGGCATCTCTTCTTCAGATAGGAAGCAAACCATTGTAAAAGTTTCCCTTGAATACCAGACTTCATTATATGGAAAAAGAATTTCTACTAAATGTAAGGTTAAGCACCTACCTGGCTTTTGGGTTAAAAGGTTCACAGAAACCATCACCACAGTGGTTATAAAAACAGCTAGTAATTACTACCCATAAAGAAGAATCGAGCTTCCTGGGATGTAGCACCATCTTTAGATATAACAAAATTAACACGTTGCCAACTGTTACCAAAATTGCAACAATTTGATAGGTATCATAGAAAAAAAACCTTTTATTATTTATCTTTTTATTAATACATAAAATCTAGTTCCACAACTCTATACAAATTTTCCATCATTAATTTGAACCAATTTTTGTTACACCTTTAATGCGCCTAACTTTTCTCCTCAACTAAATCTCCGTCTGCCTCCTCTTCCCGTCGTTCATCAATATCCTCCCTCGACGGCGATTCCAAATCATGTCCATGCCCGAGCATATTTCCAAACTTCTCAAGCTTCGCTTGGATCGTATTAACCGCATCCATTCTCCTTTTAATCGCGTCGTAACCCTCCGTGGGTTCTTGCATCTTATAAATCCGCCTCAAATTTAACCCCATCAACTCAATTTGAACCTCGGCGAGTTCTCTCAATAACTCCACGCTAACCGCAATGTAACATTGTGGCCTAACTTCTTTTAATATTCCGCTCAACGTTTCCAAAGCATCCGCCCTTCGTTTTTGCACGTTGTATTGTGCGTCTGTGTCGGTTTCGTAAAACGCTAAATAACGATATAATTCGCTTAAATCTAATACGCAACTAACGTACATAAAGGGATGATCGCGGAGGGTGTAATAAAGTCGAGCTCGTTTTAACCAAGTGTTTGTGTAATAAAATAACGCTTTCGCTTGATCTAAATTTTTAATAAACGTTGCGGGAACCTCTTCAGTTTTTACATCTTGTCCGATAAATAAACACGGAGATGTATCGGATGAGGCAGAATCATCGTCTTCCACATTAATTTGTTCATCAGATTCTGATGCAAAAAGAAAATTGTTAACTAATTTAAAAATTTAAAATTTATTTACCATGATCTGATGTTGATTGTTCATCTTTAAAAATTTCATTGCAAATCCTATCTATATCCTTAGCTTTGCTGGCTTCGAATAATTTCAAAGCGTAATAAATCCATCCTCTGGCTAATTCAGCTTCTGCTTTGGCCAAATCGGGATGATCGATCATGTCACGTTCTAAACGATCTAGAACAGAACCAGCCGCCGATAAATAATAACGCGCCGAAATCCATCTCATCTTTGATAAGTGAAGAACGGCGATTCTCGCGCATCTCGTCGCCCAATCTATCGGATCACTTTCACCGTATGTTAATTCTAATTGAAGAATTTCGTGCTGAACTTTGGCCGATTCCAAATCGAGACCTTGTTTGATGTAAACCCAACTAAGCATTTGTAAGTTGTTTATAGCCAACTTGTGGAGTTTTGAAGAAGCTTGGGATTTATCGGCGTTGTATTCATTCGTTGAGAATAATTCTTCAGTACTAAAAAATTTTTTTTAATATTTAATTAAAAAAAATTAAAGAAAATGTTTTTACCTATAAACTAAAATATCGTCTTTAATTTCGTATTTCGTAATATTTTCAAGAATTTCCTTCGATTTATCAAAATTTCCCAACTTGGAATAAACGTAAGCCAAATGATTTATACATCGTAAATAAAGATAAGTAATATGTGGGTTTTCTTTCATTTTATCGATCATCGCGATCGCCTCGTCGAGTTTATTCTTGCACTCCTCGTTCTCTTCGGTGCTGAGTAATATTTTCGCTTTTTCGTACAAAAGCGATGCTTTCATCGCGATGATTTTCGGGTAATCTGGGCCGTTTTCGGCAACGCTTAAAGTCTGCAGGATCTCGTCTAAACGTGTCGACAAGTTGGCAAGTTTTTCTTGCGTCGTGCCCGTCGTTTCTTGAAGTTTATCGCCGCTCTCGTTGTTGGCCGCATCGTCCGCTATTTTCTGACATGATCTTTTTAAGTTATCGAAAAGTTCTTCGAGCTCTTTGTAAACGGTCTCGTCGATTTTTGTCATTTTGGTTAATCGTGATTTGCAAGATTTTCTATTGGAAATTTTCGCAAGAATCTGTCATCGAAACGTTTGTCAAAAATAATTTTGGAATAACTATTAATTGTTTTAGAAACAATAATTAGATGACTTGATTTAATTAAAAAATATAAATAAATAATTAATTAATTTTTCGTGATTTCGGTTTAATGAAGCCAGAAATCCTTGAAAATTATCTAATTTTTTACTTCATTTTACAAAAGAAATCGACTTGTTACTTTATTTTTGATTCGAATAGGTTCCTTTAAAGAAACGAAGACTTTCAGATACAGCTGATTGTCCCTCATATGTGACTAAAGAGATCAAGAAGATAAAACTACCTAAAAAACCACAATTTATAGACACAGTTTCAAAACATGATCTACTTTTAAAAGTATGGTCCAAAATTAAACTTTCGATGCAAATAACTCAGCCGCGAAGATAGTTGCGAAGCTGAGGTTAAGTTCATTGAAAAGACCGCACTTTACACTATTAGAAGATTCAAAATCGTCTTGACACCTAAAACCCCTTTCCATAGTCCAGGTCATATATAAATAAAAAATCTTGTAGTATTTACGCCGACATAGTAGACGATATGATCACAACAAACTACAATTTTTCTTTGCCTTGTACCGATCATAAACATGAAATTATTAGTTTTGCTATACATTATAAGAAAATGAAATTTGGGGAATATGTTTAACTCATAATTTTGACCCTACGTAAAACATTCATGCGCTACTAGATTAAAATGTGTGCTTTTTGATGGGGAAAGAAATGAATTTTTAAGAAAAACAAAATACTATTCGTATAAAGAATGTTTTTAGGATCCCAATAAAAAAAAAAATTTTGGTATTCCATTAAAAAAAAAAGTTGACAGTCGCCATTTTGAAATAATTCGTCCAATTGAAAATGTAATATCACCATCGTGTAGAGAATGTCCTAAAACATATTACTGCCAAATTTTTTGAAAGTAGTACCCATAGTGTGGCTAAAAAAAATAAGGCGCTTACTCTGAATCAGGCTGTATACAGGGTGTTCCGGTGACTCGGGGCATAAAATTAACCTCATATACTAGAGCAAAAATGATGACGATTCGTGAAAAAAAATTATTATAAAAGTCTTCAAATGGTCAAGATATGGGCCATCAAAGTTCAGAAGTTTTAACACATTTTTCTAAATATTTTCAATACCATTTATGGTAGAGCGTTGAAATTTGGTACAGGATAAACAAATATCAAGCAAAATCATTGAACCAATTTTGACTTTGATCGGGCGGCGGCAACCATGCTATACAGGCTGTCCCTAAAGTTTGTTTGCTCAGAACTTTTTTGTTCGCTCGTAACCCTACATTTATTTTTGTACTTTTTAATAGAAAATTTATTTTAGAAACTTTTATCACCCTGAAAATTTTGATAACATTGACCGTTTTCGAGTTATACGCGAAAATATTAAGCTTCGATTTCAATGGTAACACTAAAAAATAAAAATCTTCGAAAAAGTCAAGGTTGGCCATGGCAATTAAAAAAACAAATTGAGCTGTCAACTTGCTTATGTCGTTTAAACACAAATGATAGTTTTTTGTTAGTTAAGTTTTTATTAATTTTAAGTGTTCAAAATGGAGAGTTACACATTTAGTGAACAAACTGACATGATTTTGACATTAGGGGAATGTCATGGAAACGCCGTAGCAGCCGCTAAGCGTTATCGGGAGAAATTTCCGAATCGCAGAGCGCCCAATCGAAAAACATTTTTAAGGATTGAAACCCGTTTAAGGGAAAATGGGACGTTTAAGCCGAAATTTACTAACAACAGTAACGTAAGATCAGTCCGAACACCCGAACTAGAAGAAGATATTCTAGACTACGTAGAAGAAAATACTACAGCTAGTACTCTGGATATGGCGAGGCACTTTTTAACTTCAAAAACAACTGTCTGGAGTGTTCTTCACGAGCAACAGCTTTATCCATTTCATTGTTACAAAGTTCAGGAAGTTCGACTGGCTGATTACCCACTGCGACTGCAATATTGCCAAATAATGCAGCACAAAATCCAAATTGATGATCTGTTTTAAGAAAAAGTGCTTCTTACAGATGAATCCACTTTTTCTAAAGATAGAATCTTCAATTTGAGAAATTTACATAGTTGGGCGGACGAAAATCCAAGATTTAAGAACAACTGAGGTTGCGAATTGTCGATTCATTTGATCAACTTCGAACTGAGATCGATCTCCGCAGAGTGCGCTTTAATTTAAGACGGCCATATCAGGCGTGCATTGATGCCGGCGGGAGTGTTTTTGAACATCTGCGTTGGTATTTTTTTGTTCTTTTTTATTTATTACTATTTGTTTATAATTTTATTGTTCTTGTTAATATTTTTGTTAGAATTTTTGTTATTTTCTTGTTTGTTGTAACCGTGAAAATTAAATTTATTGTTTTGGAAATTACATTCTTTTATTCAACTAAAATAAATTAACACTTAAAGTCTGCACTTAGAAATGTATGCAAATAATGGTTATTAGCTAAGTTCGTTTTTAAATTATCATCGCCAACTCAGATCTTGCGGAATATGTTTCCTTTTTTTGTTTGTTACGATTGAAATCAAAGCTTAATATTTTCGTGTATAACTCGAAAACGGTAAATGTTATAAAAATTTTCAAAGAGTGATAATAGTTTCTAAAATAAATTTTCTATTAAAAAGCACAAAAATAAATGTAGGGTTACGAGCGAACAAAAAAGTTCTGAGCAAACAAATTTTAGGGACACCTATATAGCATGGTTGCCGCCGCCCGATCAAAGTCAAAATTGGTTCAATGATTTTGCTTGATATTTGTTTACCCTGTACCAAATTTCAACGCTCTACCATAAATGGTATTGAAAATATTTAGAAAAATGTGTTAAAATTTCTGAACTTTGATGGCCCATATCTTAGCCATTTGAAGACTTTTATAATAATTTTTTTTCACGAATCGTCATCATTTTTGCTCTATTATATGAGGTTTATTTTATGCCCCGAGTCACCGGAACACCTGTATAAACCTTGAGCATTACCAACCTGCGGCACAAATTACTACTTAGATATGTAGCAAAAGTGGTACCAACTGATTCTTATTTCGCCGGCAAAAACTATATCTCTATCCTCCCGATAAAGTTATTGGCAGGATAGTTATCAGGTAAATTTATATGTATATTGTACAACTGGCCCTTAGTTTTATTTTTCTCCTTTCACTATTCACTTTTGTGCTATTATTATTAATTCATTATTATTATTGTGAACTGTAATTTAACTTGTACTGGTTGTTTGTGGTAGTGTTATTGGGTTCGACCTGTTTTTGTACCCACTTAATAAATAAATAAATAACGACACCAAAAAAGTTCGAGGGGTGCCGACACCGACGGTGGTATTCGATTCAATTATCAAAATAATTTGATTTTAATTAAATATTCAAAACATCAATTCAATTTTAATACCGTTTTAGTTTAGTTATGCTTCCTCTTTCTATTTATAAATACATACACTTCCTGTGACAACGTCATCATAGTAAGTATGCAACCAACATCACAGAATGCGTATTGCAATGCGATATTGGTTGCATACTTGTAATGATGACATCGGGTACGATAATTAATTATGTTATCTCATGTTAAAATCTTGTTAATTAAGTCCTTAACTTAGTTGGATGGATCAAGTAAATTTTATTTTTTATCTTAAGCAACTATTATACTTTATATTTCATTCTAAAAAAAAAAAAAAAAATTAAAACATCAAACAGTCTAAATTATAAGTCTCATAAATACTATACTACGTCAAACGTAACTCTTCAAATTCCAAAAGATCATAATTATGTACAAATCATCGTCAAAGAACAAAAACAAACCGTATAAAATAGAAGACTAGAAAACCGTGATTTTAAAATTTTTATGAGAAAAAACCAAAAGGAAAACGACAAGCGTTACAAGCGCTAAAGTGTACTGGTGTCAACGCCAAGGGCCGTATTGTTTATTTTTGTCAGTTAAAGGGACGTAAATCACCCCCATCAATGATTTTTGACGTACAGTGCCATCTTCTAGCTTATCGATTTGTTCTAGTCGTTGTTCACCTCCAGCTGGGCCAACCGGAACGATTAATCTACCTCCAGGCTACAAACAAAAACGAAAATTAGATATTTTTTTTAATTCTTTAAATATTAATTTTACTTTTAATTGATCTATGAGTGCTTGAGGAAGAGTTGGAGCTGCAGCACCAACGTGGATAGCTTTATAAGGAGCCATATCTGGGTAACCTAATCTTCCATCTCCAACCACAAGCTTTACACGGTTTGAACTTAACAAATCGGGATGATCTCTTTGTATGTTTCTTCGTGATGCTTCAATTAACTCGGGGACATGATCAATTCCCACAGCAGTTCTACACAAAATTATTAAATAAAAAGATTAATATTAAATAAAACATTTTACCCATTCTCGCCAATCATTAAAGCAAAACAAGCAGTTAAATATCCGCTTCCCGATCCAACATCCAAAGCGTTTTCACCAGGGACTAGTTTATCTTTTAAGAGTTCTAAGGCATGGGCATGCATGTGCGGTGCAGAAATGGTCACTCCAAAACTTATTGATTGGGGCGCGTCCATATAGGGATTATTTGGGGAATAATTACCCCTATCGACTTGTTTCATTGCATTTTCAACGGTTTCGCTTTTTATGATTCCGTTTGCTATAAAAAAAATTGACATTTACATAACCTAAAAAATCGAAATATCTTTTTTCGTTAAAACCCTACCTCTTAAATTACGGACGAGTTCTAAATTATTTTTTCCGTGAGATCGCCAGGCCATTATTATAAACGGGATTTGAAGGAAGATCAAAAAGAATAACATAAAAATTGATGTGAAAAACTCCGGTGAAATGTGAAATGTCACTCAATGTCACTGTTGTTTACTGTCAAAAAAAACTTGTGTGTGTGTGTGTGATGTATGTATTAGTACTATTAGTTAATATTCGGGGTGAATATTAAGGATTTACTATACATTTTTGGATTAAATTTAAATTTTGTGAAAATTTTGAAAATTTTTTTTTTTTAATTAAGTTAATATGTCAATTTATAAATTTATGAACGTGGTGAGTACGTTCATTAATGTAGATATTGATGCATACATTTCTAAATTAATTCGACTATTGATTGTTAGATGTCTCTGGCAGATCTAAAAACGTAATGTGACATTTGGTTATCCAACTCGAATAAATTGATTAAAATGATTCTAGTTCTAGGTTTAATGTTAGTTCTATTTCAGTGAAAATAGACAACAATTTAACACTTAGTAACAATTAAAACTAGAACTAACACTAGACCTAGAACTTGAAAATACTAGATACTTTCTAGTTCTAGGTCTAGTGTTTGTTCTAGTTTTAGTGCAATATACTATTAATATAAAATATACTATTAATGGTTTTTTTTAATAAAGAATACATAATAAAAAAACACCATGAAGTTGTCAATTTGTCTATTATATGATAACTAACTTCAGATTTAAAATGTCAACCTCAATTTTAACATATTTGTAATCTTCATTAAAAATCCTTTAAAATGAGTCCAAACTCGACATATTTAACTGTAATATTAATGGAGATACAATCACTTCCGGTTTGAAATGTCAATGTCATTTTGACAAATTCTTAATTTTTATAAAATGTCTTAAAATTTATCACAAAAACAAAAATTAAATAAAAAAAAATAAAAATTAAGGTTGGTATTAATATTTAATAATTAAATTGCTATCTTCATTGTTGCTAACTTCGGGTTTAACGTTTTTTTATTCAAATTTTGTTGTTGTTTGAGATAAGTGCGTCATGTTTGGACTCATTTTAAAGCTTTTTTAATAAAGAATACATCATGAAAGAACACCATGAAGTTGTCCATTTATCTATTATATAATAACTAGCTTCACATTTAAAATGTCAACCTCAATTTTGACATATTTGTGGAAGAACGATAGGAGACTATCGAACATCACCTTTTGTTCATAAATTTATATAATATCTAATTTTTGTACTTTCACGAATATGTATGCTGGTGTTTGTGAACAATAAACTTGTTTATTATTATTATTATATTTTTAATCTTCATTAAAAATACTTTAAAATGAGTACAAACACGACATATTTATTTTCAATATTAATGAAGTTATGGTTAATTTCCGGTTAGAAATGTCAACGTCAATTTTGACATATTTGCAGTCGTCGTGATACATTTAATTCCAATACTATTGGAGATATAAGCGACTTCCGATTTGAAATGTCAATGTCATTTTGACATATTCTTAATTTTTATAAAATGTCTTAATATTTGTCACAAAAACAAAAATATAATAAAAAAAAAAAAGGTTGGTATTAATATTTAAAAATTGAATTGCTATCTTCATTGTTGTTAACTTCGGGTTTAACGTTTTTTATTCTAACTTTTTTGTTTTTTGAAATAATTTTAATAAGTTTTTTAATGAAGGTGACAAATATGTCAAAATTGACGTTTCAAACCGGAAGTGATTGTATTTCCATTAATATTAAAGTTAAATATGTCGAGTTTGAACTCATTTTAAAGGATTTTTCATGAAGTTGCCAAATATGTCAAAATTACAAGTTGAAAGTTCGAACTTTCTGGTTTTTTGAGATAAATGCGTCAAGTTTGGACTCATTTTAAAGGTTATTTTATGAAGATTACGAATATAATAATAAAATTAAAGTTGAAATTGACAACTGAACCGTTTTTCTAAGTTCTTATCTAAGACGACCGGCTAAACCTAAAACTTTCTAGTTCTAGTTTTAATTGTTATTTAACCCTAAATTCTTGTACATTCATAACAAATTCGTTAATTGTAATTAATTTAAATCGATTCTAATTAAGAGAAATAAATTTTTTGATTTAATCCACTTACCTTGTTTATAATTCCCTAGATAAACCAATTTTGAGTTAAATACAGCCTTTTAAACCAATTAAATAAGACTTTTTCCTTAAAAAAACTTAAATTCAATTTCAATTTTGACAAGCATCTGCAATATTTGGATCTTAATCACCATGGTAACCGAGTCAAGTTGGATAACCTAACAACAATAAAATTATAACCATTAATATTTCGCTTTATATTTTTGTATATTGCTTCTTAAGTGAAATTCACTGTATAAATAAAAACATAGAAATGTCAATTCTTCCAATGACGTCACAGCAAGGCCTTTGCGGGGGGATACGTTCATATGGAGTTGCATAACCTTATACAGTATGTTTACTCAACGGACCTTGACTGACGTCATTTTCTGAATTACAAACGAAGAAAGGATGTAACAGTACTTTTCGATTTTATTATTCTTGCATAAGTACATTAGAAAGCACTATTATATTTATGAATCTACTAAAATTGTAATCGGGTTGGTAAAATTGACGTATTCTTAGGGTACGTTCAGTTAATTAATAGATAAAAAAAGGTTATCTATTAAAAAACGATTTTAGCAAGGTTAACCATTAAAAATGCAAATTTATCAAATACTCATATATACTTAGCGAATTCAATCGAGATCTTATCTAACTAATAAATAATAAGATAAGTCTTGGTGACGTTGCAAACCCGATTTCACTCTATACGAGTTTTAGCTGTCACATTTTCAATAATTGACAGTACGCAATTTTGAGTGCGAGGTTTTCGTTGCTTTAAACTCCTTGTATTCATTAATTACGTTATTTCAACGATATTCCGCGGATTGAAGTCAACCTCACTTGGTATTTATTTTAATACGGTTTAAAAGTAAGAGAAATCGAAATTAGGTTAAGTTCATATGACCAAATTAATAATTTACAGGTTAATAACTAATAAAAATGGAACCACAATCGGAAAACACCACATCAAATTCGACTCCAAATCGGGGCCTCAATATAACCGCTTTAAAAGAACACGTTATTTCACACAAAATCGACGTGGCCCTTTGGGCGATTAGGATCTTAACGTTCCTTTTTACTATAGGTTATTTATTCCCAATATTTGGGTGAGTTTTTGAATTTTTTTATTAATTAAATTAATTTATTTGTCCTTTTTATTGTGTTTTTTACCAAATTGAAATCGAAGTATTTTAAGCTTTTTATACAGGGTTTTTATATTATCTGAAACTTGAAAAATTATCTTTTACGGATTAAGTGTTATGAAATTATGATAAAATGTAATAAAATAAATAGCTAAATTATAGTATTTTGGAGAAATCTATACAAAAATAAAATTATTCAATATAGCGTGAAAATTAAAGTCGATTAACTCAATTAGATGCAAAAGCAACCTTGGAACCTTGAATTTCAAACTTTGTATTCGATAATTATGGGAGAAACTTGGGTGTTATTAAATGTAATCTAAATTAAACTTTGTTAAAATAATAAAATACTAATTTTTACTGGAAAAATTCAAAAATCATCATGAGGATTAAAAATCGACGATTTTTTTTAAATCAATGTGAAATGACCCAAAAAACTCGTTAGAAATGAAAAAAAAAATGGGGTAAAGTGTAAAACATGCCGAAATAGTATATTAAAAACGTGTTTTTTTTATAATTCGCGTTTTTATCCTTTTTTTTTAACAAAAATAAAATAAATTTTGACAATATAGGGAAATAGGTATCTAGTAGTTGGTAACACTTGAAAAAATTTGAATTGACAATTAGAAATTGTCAAAACACAAAATGTATTCACCTAAAAAAAAAGTTTCATGTACACCTCCTAAAATAAGAGAAATATCTCATCATTGTGGACTTTGTATCCGATGCTAAGAACGTGTTTAAATATCCATAGACAAAAATTGTCACATTGTCAACAAGAAAAATTGACGACTCAATGTCACCAACTTAAACTGGTTCCATAAAATGTTACTAAAATCTCATTATAGCATCGGATGCTGTAAGGAGTCTCATTACAGCACCCGTTTGAGTACTGTTATAGCTTTCATTACCGTCGCGAATTACAAAAAAATCACATTAAAGTTAACACCTAACCTATAAATTGTTTATTTTATAGTCACGCACAAAATCAATCTGATAAACTTAAAAGTAATCTTATTTTCACTAAACTATAGTTCGTTTTTTTTTCTATAATACTTGTCAATGTAAATTTTTTAAGGTTTCTGTTGGTATTATCTACCCTTATAAAATTTATGTTGTTTTCCTGATTTTTAGTAACATTTTCAGTAACTAAATAGTTGAGGTTAAAATACTAATAAATTTTTAGATAAATACGATTTTAACGAAGTACATATTTGTTGTAAAAACGTGCTACAAAGTAATTAAATAGAACAAAATACCTTTTCTAGGTAAATAAATGGCAAATAAACATTTTTGCATAACGAAAGCTCAAACGTCAGCGTGACATATTTATTTCAAAAACATCATATAACAAAACTCCCTGTTAATTTTGCCAACTTTACAACAATTTGACAGGTATTATAGAAAAAAAATGAACTATAGGTAAGATTACAACGTATATTTACGGATGAAACATCATTGCTTGACTGCTTGATCTAAAAGATCTACTTCTCCTCCCATTGATGAGTTATATGTAGAAAACAAAAGAGGCTGTGGCACATCAATTTTGTCTTTTTTCGACGAAGACCAGCGCTTAACTTTTGCCTGTGGTTCAATACTCGTAATTTGTTGCCATGATAACCATTTGACAAATAATAAAGAATTTGTTGTGTCAAAAGCGTATTGAAAATATCCACGTTCTTTTTTATTCGTGGTGTTTTTAGGTGGCAAAGGACACTTTTTGTCCTATTCTCTCTAACCGTTCCCGTTGCTCCAAAACCTTAACGTTTTTAACAACTGATGACTGCGGATGGGCCACACATTCTAAAAGTTCTAATACAACTCTAGAACCAAGGGGTAATGCCGACTTGGTCTGTGTTTCAGTTGAAATGGTGGATGGTTTGGCACCGGAGTAAACATCAAAATTAAAGCAATATCCTGTTAAGCTGCAAAGCATCCATTCTTTGTATCCAAATCTTACTGGTTTGCTTTTGATAAATTGCTTTGCGGAATGATGACCAGAGTACTTTACCATCGCTTCGTCTATGGAAATATGAGGGTGGAAAGTTCCTCACTGCTGGAAGTTTTGCCATTAGAGTTCTAACTTTATACATTTTGTCATTTTTGTTTAGATTGGAGTTGTCGGCAAAATGAAGACACTTTTTGATATCATAATATCGATTCCTGGACATGGCTGTGGAGATACACGGTATTGATAAATCCTCATCCAGGCTCCAGTACAAACGTTCCCTTGGCAGTGTGTGGTAACCAGTAAAGATCAAAATACCTATAAATATCTTAAGATCGTCTTTAGTGACAGAAAATGTATGATCATTTTTTTGTGCTACATATAACATAGTTTGTTCGACAATATGTGTAAATATTCTTTCATGAAATATTCGCTCAAACACTTCCACTGGAGTGTCATTTTTTGTGCACTCTTTCAGATTATTCAGGCGATCAGTACAACCATGAGTCTCTTTCATTCCAATGTTGATTATGTCTTCACTCCATAGAGGTTCGGGTTCTTTGTTTGTTTTCTTTCTTTTTCTGGGATTCGATGAACTCTGCTCAATTTGACTTTCAAATTCAGACCATGAGCCATCGTCACTGTCATAATGAACCTCTACCTCGCCTGGTACATCAGAAGGAAAATCTGGATCCATACATTGATCAAAATATACTATCGTGCTACGTTATATGTAGTCTACTGAAATACGTATCTTAATATAGCTGTGCATAACAATTAAAACTAGAACTAACACTAAACGCTAATCCCGAAACATTCTGGGTATAGGTATAGTGTTAGTACTAGTTTTACACTTGCACTGTTACTAGAACTAACATTAGACCTAGAACTAGAATCATTTGGGTTTAGTCCCATGTTTCTAAAGACGGCTAAATCCCAATGACTCTAGTTGTAGGTATAGTGTTAGTTCTAGTTTTTCACTTACACTGTCACAAGAACTAACATTAGACCTATATACTCGTACATCTTGAGGTTAAACGTATGTCCTTGTTATTAAATATAGTTTGTGTTGTTGTCATCTGTAATACCTTATTTTCAACCATATCTTAAATTTCCTTATAAAATTTTTTTATAGTTGGCTATGGATGTTGTGCACTACTAGAATCTAGTACTAACTAAATAACACCAATTAATTCACTGTAAATGAAACTTACAAGTTCTCAGAGTCAACTTTCAGAATAATTTTGGCTAAACAGGGCGGCACATAACGGTACATAACTTTAAGGAAAATACTAAAGAGACAAAAAAGTACCACTAAAGAGTGAGCTTTATAATAAGAAATAAAAGATAAAATGTAAATTTTTGGCTCAACTTTGACAGCTCGAAAATAAAAAAATTACGACGCTTTGTTTATATAAAAAAGTTGTGTTATATTAACAAGTACTACATCCTAGTAAAGTTTCCCGATTAAAAACTAAACCACCCTGTATATACGTCGAAACTTTAAAGTAATTTTTCGGTAAGTTTTACAGTTTTCCGCACTTTTTTTTAATTTGTAACGGCTTATTTGAGTGATTTCCCGTCGATTAAAAAAAAATTATCGATTTTTAAGCGACATGACGATTCTTAAATTATACCTTTTTCTTATTTATTTTAACAGCAATGCAAATAGTTGTTATTACAAAGCATTATTGGCAAATGCAGCAACAAGCGCTTTGCGTCTTCACCAACGATTGGGTATGGTTCGATTTAACACGGAATTCCTTCGCGAGCTTTTCAAAGAGGACAGTTGCCATTACTTGTTCTATTCGTTGATATATTTATATGTCGCACCTGTTACACGTAAGTTTTTACAACCAAATACGAACATAAATGTAAAATTAATGTTTTTAGTGGTTCTTGTACCCGTGGTGCTCTTCGCTATATTACATGCTGCCAGTTATTCTTTGACTCTATTAGATGTAAGTATAAAGTTCTTAAAAAAAGAAATATGATTAATTTATTTTTTTTTTAAAGACGATGGGTCAAAATTCTTGGTGGGGTGCAAGATTATTAATTTCGATCGTCGAATTCCAATCGAGAAATATTCTAAGACTCGCGGCCTTTACGGAGATTATGTTGATGCCTTTAACCGTCATACTCATCTTAATGTAAGCGAAATGATTGAAAAAAATAATTGTGATTAATTCGTTTTTGTGTTTAGGGGGAAAGCTGGGTTATTAACTCCGTTCATCTACTATCACTTTTTAGTCCAAAGATACACCTCGCGACGTAATCCGTATACGAAAAACATGTTTCATGAATTGCGAGTGTGGATGGACACGGTGGCTGCGAAACCTTCCGTTCCAGGGATTGTTAAAAACTTTTTGAAACGCATCGTTGATATAACTTGCCGATTGGCACCACCTATGCAAGCACCTCAACCACATCAACAATAAATCAAAAAGTAATAATTAAAGAATTAAGTATAGATCATTTTTAAAAAATGAGCTATATTAAGAAGACGTAATTTTTTTTAAAACGATTTTGTTGTGTGCAATTCTTTTTTTATAGTTTTTGTTGTACTTTTTGGCTATTATTATTATTATTTTGTTGAGTCCATAGTTACACCTAATTAATTACATTATTAATATAAACAAGGATGGGAACAAGAGTTAGGTTAATAATAATTTAATACGTTTTTTGCCGTCGTGTTATTTAGAACATAGTGTCCTGTTGTTTTATTATGTATTTTCTTTCCTTTCGATCTTTTTTTTATTATATGATCGTATGGTAATGTGGTGAATGAGATTTTTGAAATGTTATTAATTTTCATTCTTTTACATTTTTCTTTTTTTGGAATAAAATTGATACTTCAATCATTTCATTTTTTTTTATCTACCCTAATTTTAAATAATATATTAATGATATGGTCATAATTTCTCTGACTAATAATTAATATGTCCTGTACTTACTTTGTACTTACTTCCCTCATTTGGTCAGCATTAGGGTCCTTCCAGCCATATTACCTTGGAGACAAAGGCTAGAATTTGTCTTGGTTGTGCTGCCCTGATTCCACTCATGCAAATCTAGATATCTCCAAAAATGGATAACCTTAATGTTTGGAGGGCCACGCAGTCGCATAAAATGTGTTCCGCTGATTCCTCCTCCTCACCGCATCCTCTGCAGATGTCGGTGGCACTTATTCCCATGTTTAGTAAGTGCTTCTGTAGATGCCAGTGTCCAGTGATTAGACCTACGACCAAACGTAGGTTCTTCCTGGACAGCCTCTAAAATAAATCTGTTCGTTTAGGATCAAGGTTCATCAGTAGTCCCAGTAGTTTAAAAACTTCTTACGTGTTTCCTCTTTTTGAAGCTCTATTAAAGACCTTATTGTTGGGGCAATGAAAAATTCCCGGAGGTTCGCCTGCTGCTTTCCTTGCCAGTTTGTCCACCATGTCATGAAGCTTATTTCCCGAATGACCCTTTGTCCAGCAGATCGTAATCTCATTGCTACCGGCTGCCTCACAAAGATTGTTATGGCAGTCCTCAAACAGCGAGAAAACTCTAATATTGTACTATTCAGACTTTAGACATCATAAAGAAGTCTAGAATTATACTGGGCAGAGTTTAGAACATCATCAGATTTTATAGAATTAAATTGGCCATACTCTAGACAACAAGAAAACGCTAAAATTGTACTGGTCAAGCATTAGAGATCATAAAGAAGTCTGGAATTATATTGGGCAGACATCAGACATCGCGAAAAACTCTAAAATTGTACAGATGAGACGTCAGACATAAAGAAGTCTTTAATTGTACTGGTAACAGTCTAGAATACCAAGAGATTGTCTGGAATTAAATTGGCTGGACTGCAGACAATGAGAAAAATCGAATATTGCACTAGTCAGACTTTAGAAATCATAAAGAAGTCTGAAATTATACTGGGCAGAGTCTAGAACATCATGAAATGTTCTAGAATTAAATTAGCCACACCCCAGACAACAAGAAACCGCTAAAATTGTACTGGTGAAACTTTAAAGATCATAAAGAAGTCTGGAATTATATTGGGCATACATCAGACATCGCTAAAAACTCTAAAATTGTATAGGTGAGTTGTCAGACATCATAGAGAAGTCTTTAATTATACTGGGCAGTCTAGAACATCATGAAATTTTCTAGAATTAAATTAGCCATACTCCAGCCAACAAGAAAACGCTAAAATTGTACTGGTCTGGCTTTAGAAATCATAAAGAAGTCTGGAATTATATTGGGCAGACATCAAACATCGCGACAATCTCAAAAATAGTACTTAGTTCAGCCCTACTAGTCCTACCATTTCAGCATCGAGTTTGCCGAGCAGGTTGAGGTTGGACCTGTCGATAATGGCCACCTTCAGGTGCCTCGTGGAGGATCCTTTGTAATCTACTTTCTTCGACTTTTTCTTTTCCCTGGGAGTGACCGTGGAGACCTTGGTCTTTTTTCGGCATGTTTTTTTTTTCATTGGCAGCCGCTTGCCCTTTTGAGGTCTGCAGTCTGCTTTTCCTTAAAGTCAAGGAAGATCCAGCCTGCCCTTTAGAACTGGCCGGAGCCCTCCCCTCATATTTTTTTATTGAGGCAGAGGATGCCCTTCACTGGTCGTGGCAAGCCCTTTGGCCAAAGTTTCTTTCAGCGCGGCAATCCTCCGTCTATGTTTTTCTGCCGTCGATTTCTTTTTCCGGTGCATTTTCGGCACCTCGAACCCATCTGGTTTTCATCGCTTTTCTTTGCCTTGCGGCTACTGTCAGTCGCTTCCGACCGACTGCCACTTGCTTTGGCTGAATCTTTATCCATTGTTTATACCTAAAAAGATTTTTTTTTTAATTTTAGGTTATATTTTTGTTTTGTTTAGTTTAGCCGGGCGACAGCTGGCATGTAAGGGATCTTACTTCATACACTTCTCATACATAAACGATACCTAACAAACAAAACTGACCTTTGTCTCTGGTTGGCGCCATCTGTTAAAATCTATTACTATCAGCTTGGAGATCACATCTGGGAAAATACGATGTAGATATTTTCTCACGTCGGAGTAGAATCTAGACCAACATGATACAAGATGATAAGCCAACCTCAAAGCAGCTTTACCAATAATCAAAGTAGTTTAATCCCAAAGCGACTCAAGAACAAGCTAAGTGCAAAGTAAGGAAAACATAAAACAACTCAACCAAGGAGAAATCCAACTCCAAAGCAAATCCCTAAAACAATGCAACTCCAAAGTAACTCAACTTCAAAGTACGTCAATCTTAGCCATCACAACCAATAAATAATGCAATTCCAAAGCAACCTAATTACAAAATAATTGCTAAACAAGTCACAAACTTCAAAGCAACCTAATTCAGCTCTAAAGCAGATCAACCCAATTCTATGTAATTTATGTTATTTTTGGAACTCGACCCAATCACAAAGCAATTCAAGTTCTGTTGTTTCACGAGATATGGGATAAAACACTTTCGCTAGAGTATAGCCAGAAAGTTTTGCTGATTAGTACATAGTCGCACATTCGATGTTTTGCCTACAAATTTCGTTGAGAAATAAAAAGTTGAGGTTCGAATGCAATTATTTAGTTAATTTCATTTATTTTGAACGGTTACCTTAAGGCAGTGTTATTAGGTTTTCGCCAAAATCTCCCATAACACTTTATTTGGATCTCTCGAGTTTATCTGGTATCTCTTTGACTAGAGAATCTTCTTAGAAAGATTGTAGAGCGTCTGTAGACAAATCGATACGCGCCTGAATTTACTTTTGACACTTTCTCGCTCATCTCAATTTTCTTGTGATCATCAACAAATGTTAGTTTGGTTGCCTATACTTATTACTTTTGAGTCGCCTAATTGTTTAATTTTAAATTGCAAAATTTTTTGTAATCAAATTAATTTAATCAACATCGCTTGATTTTATTTTCCCTCAATGGGATCTTATGGAATTCTGGTATAAACAAAGATAATCCAAAGCAGGAATTTACAAGATGCAGGAAACACAGTGTTAAATTACAAAGTTCGTTATACTCCCAACTTAGTCTTAAATTTACGGTGTTTATTAAGTGCATTCTCTCTAAATGACGTCATTTCTCTCACAGCATTTACGAAACGGGTCAGTTTTTGATAAAATCAAGCATTATAATCGGAATTGAAACGAATAAAAAAGTGCAGAGTGGATTTTTTTTGTTGGGAGAGAGTGTGTGTGCGTGCAGTGATGTGTGTAAATTCGGCGGTGCAGTATTACAATTAAAATGCGCCGCCCCACACACGCACCCGTTCCTGGTGCGCGGGGTACAGCTGTTCTAGAAATGGACAGATGTGCTTCTCGCGCTAGTCTATCACACGTGTCCATTGTTGCTAATGCCGTTCCCCTCACGAATAAATTAAACCTTCCCCTATTCACAGTTTATTTCATCGAGGAAAAGATACAGGGTGTACTACGATCATAGCGAATTAAAAGTATCTGTAAAAGAAAAAAAAAGATTAAGAAAGAAAATCTAACAGATGTTAATACTTACAAACAAGTATATGGCAAGTATTATGCAGTCTTTGTATGCAAATTATAAATTCGCTATCTTCAGGAGTGAATCAGATATGACTACTTAGATATCGCATAGACTCTATTTTGGAAAATATTAATTCAAAGTATCAAGAAACTCTTCGAAGTAATCTTGTAAAAATGTCCTAATTAGCTAACTTGGTCTTCAATTATTACAAAATTTAAGACACCAATACTTTCTTATCTTATATTTTTAATTTATGTTTTTAGAGACAGCCTTAACCTAATGTGCTCATGTTAAAATGGTGAAAATCGAGAAAGTATGCTTACGGTTTTACCTACATACTTTTGCCTCGATGTAACCATAGTAACCAACAACGTTCGTAACGTAGTAACGTAACTGTCAATAGAAAACGAAAGTATTTCTCTGCAGCCGTTTTATCCGGCACTTACTCGCCATTCACTTATAACCAAAGTATGTAATAAGTATGTGTTGCAAACATTACTCATAAAAAAGTATATATATCTCATGGGAAAATGAAGAAATGAGTCATTGGGGTAACCTATAACAAGTAAAACATATTTTTTTATGAAACTGTTTAGAACGAGTTTATTTTCCTTCTCTAGTTCTTTTTTTATTATAGATCAAA
This sequence comes from Onthophagus taurus, assembly GCF_000648695.1. Lineage (NCBI taxonomy): Eukaryota > Metazoa > Arthropoda > Insecta > Coleoptera > Scarabaeidae > Onthophagus > Onthophagus taurus. The sequence goes on from NW_019280539.1 coordinate 86,385, forward strand.
CCTGATCATTGAAAAGGGGTTCTAGCTAGCTAGAGAGAAAGAGGGAGGTGGAGACGAAAAGGCGCAGAGCAGAAGCCGGTCGGCGGCGGCGGGTGTCACTGGCCGTGGAAATATGCGACTGCGCAGTGTAAAGGACCCCCGGCCAAGGTCACAGGTCCCTAACACCCGGTACCTGCAGCCAGCCGTTGTCCTCTTCGTCGCTTTTGCCATGACTGTCCTGCGGCTTTACACGGCACGGGTTTGATTGACCTCTAAATAATAACTCTTTAATAAAAACCTGCAACAAATAAACATTAAAACTAAACATATACAAATACAAAGTATTAGTGATTAAAAATTTTTGATATTCCCTGTAGATTACATCAATTTCTTATCTCTATTTCACTCAATTTAAGTGTGATTTACTAACACTCTATATTTTACATTTTTTGTTTTTCTATTCGAAATAGTGTTTCCCAAAGAAATGAATCATCACTGTGCAAAGTCGATATCGGTTATAATTTATTTCCGGTTGTCGTTTGGGGGGCGCGTTAAGTTACGGTAGGGCATGGCGCGTTGCGTTTCTCCTCCACCATCGGCAGCTTTATCGATCGTTTTTAGACTCCGCGTCCGGCCGAGTCGTCGCCCTAACACAACGATAACAACAACCGCAACTCGAATAAAAAAAAAACGAAAGCAAATAAGCAAAAACGAACGTTGTAAATCAATTTCTTTCTTCTTTTCTTTTAAATCGCTTAAAAAAAGTTATATAAGTAAAAGGTTTTTTTTTCTGCTCCCTTCAAGAGCTTTCAACCTGTAGCGCAGTTCAATTCCGGAAAAGGTCCAGGGGGTGACGAAAAATCAATGTCGTCGCCCTTGAAACGTTTCGGGAAATTCCGTTTAGGACAAGAACCCCGTTGTCGGGATTCTAACTGAACACTTTTTTATTTTTTTTTGTTTTAGACAAACAGGATATCTTGTTGACATCAACATGATTAATGTACTCAATGTTTCTTTTTTACTTATTATTTACTTTTTGTACTTCTATGACAACGTTCTCTTTTAATACAAGCTTTCATTTATATTGAAGTAATCTTCTCGAACAACCATAAAATTTGATAACCGTATTAAATTTATGAAAGGTCTTAGCCTTGAATGTTGGCTAAGATTGCTGTCATTCACACATCTTGAGATAGGATATTAAAGACATTAAACGACTAATTATATTGGGTATAGCAAGAGTGAAGTTCACTATAAACGAAGTGAACTGCGAGGATGTGTTTTTGATGGTTTCTAGGTTGTTGTGGTATTTGATAGAAGGTGTTTCATTTTTTGTGAGTTTTTGGAAGTATGGCAAAGACTCCAAATGGTAGGTACTAATTCTACAGGTGAAGTTCGCACATCCAACCAGTTCATGACATACTATTATGGATACGCGACAATGAAGAAAACCAGCTAATTGTATGCTAGATGTTTCATTATGCGAGCATCAAAACTTAGATCCATCAACATCTTTATTGTGAGTAGTGATGCCCAGGGATTCATAGGAGGTATTATTAAAAGCACCCTCTATATCTATTAATGCACATAGGGCTATCTCTTTGGTGCCATTGTTTCCTCTATTTGTCTCCTTCGATTTTACTTTCTGATAAGAATGTTGACTTGGATGAAGTAGATTGTTAACAAGCACTCCATTCCTAAGATATTGATCAAGTACTTGTTCCATCCCTTTGAGGAGAAAGGAAGTTGGGCTATTAGATCTGTATTCCTTAGGATCGGCGTTTGAACATCATCCACCTTTGGGCATAAAGACTACCTTATTACCTTCTTACCCATTATGAGGTTTTTCTAAAACATAATAAGATAATAGGAAATTAGTATTACAATGTGATTAGACATGCTTACTTATTCACAAAAAAAAATCGCTCAATAGCTACAAAAAAATGCTACAAAAAAACCTAACACGACAAAAGTGTATATACAATGCATTTGAGTTAAAGAAATCAAGTAGGAGTTGCATAAAGTACGTGGCATTGCGCTGTTAAAATTAGAAAATTGATGATAAAGCATCGAAAAGAAAAGAAACCTTACGGCGAAATTGCCAAAATTGTAAATCTAAACTGAGCAACAGTCCAGACCGAGACTGATTCATTCGCTAGCAAAATTCGTACAGGCCGGCCAAAGAAACTTTCTAGAAGAGATATTAATATTAAAAGAAGTGAGCAAAAACCCTAGAGTTAGTCTTCGACTAGAATTTGCTCAATCTCATGTCGACAAGTGAATGGACTTCTGGTCCAGGGTTTAGTTTACTGACGAGTCGAAGTACAACCTTTTTGGAAGTGATGGTTGTGCAAAAAATTGGAGGAAACGAAACACGGCGATGAAGTTGAAAAATTTGGTACCAACTGTAAGGACGGTGGAGGTAGAGTCATGGTTTGGGAAGCGATAGCAGCATCTGGTGCAAGAAAACTGGCATTTATTGATAGAACTATGTATGAGCAAATCAAATCTTAAGCAACCCTTATAAAACATTGGTTGTTATATCATGCACCTAGGCAGTTGAATACACCTCTTCAGAGTCTGGATTTAAATCCAATTGAGCATGTTTGGGAGCTTATGGGATGTAAGATGCTAAATCATAAATGCCAAAACACTGAAATCTGCGTTATTCGAATCTTGGGCTGAAATAATAGCAGAAGAGACAACAAACTTAGTTGTTTCAATGCCATGATCTCTGCTATTATAGAACCTCATGGAGGACCAACGAAATATTGTGTTTTAAAAACTGTCGTTACATGGACTTAATAATTTATTAATTTATTTAAAAGTTGGAAGAAACGAAACACGGCGATGAAGTTGCAAAATTGGGTACCAACTGCAAAGCACGGCGGAGGTAGTGTCATGGTTTGGGAAGCGATAACAGCATCTGGTGTAGGAAAATCTGGCATTTATTGATGGAATTATGTATCAGTATAATTATAAAACCATTTTAGCACAAAATTTGAAACCAATCAAACGTTAACCAAACCTTATCAAACATTGGTTGTAGTATTATACACCCAGGCAGTTGAATACATCTCCTCAGAGTCCGGATTTAAATCTAATCGAGTATGTTTGGGAGCTTTTGGGACATAAGATGCTAAATCACCGATGCGGAAACACTAAAATCTGCGTTAGTCGAATCGGGGGCTGAGATAACAACAGAAGGGACAAGAAATTTAGTTGTTATAGAAGTTCATGGAAGGCCAACGAAATATTGAGATAATTCAATGCTTTATGTAGATTTTTGTCCTTCACTGTACAGGGTGGGCCAAATTGGATACTTTTAAATGGAAACACCTCTTTCTATAAAAGATAGAGGAAAAATGATATCACTGTCTGAGGCTCGATTTTTATAAGAAACTTAATGGCGAAAGCCATAAAAAAGATCCATAGGTATTAGGTTCAGTGACCGAGTCGGCCAACGAATAGGACCTTGATTACCTAACTAACAATCACCAAAAGCTGCGGTCAAAAAATTGGTGACAATAGCAGCATTGTGAGGCGGCGCGCCATCATTTTGAAACAATACATTTCTCTAGAGGTAAATCGTCAACAACAGGTTCAATTTGTTGCCTTATAAATGATATGTCCAAATATTTTGCGGAGGTGAGGGAACCATCATAAATAAATGGACCGATAATTCGACCTCTAAAAATCCTTGCCCATACGCTAAAACCAAACCTTCCTTGATTCCTCCGCTCCACAATTAAATGTTCAAAATACCAGCACTACTCACATACGCTTCATCTGTCCAAATACAATTTAAAGAAAAATTGCGTGCTTCGTCACATTTTCCCAAGAACCATTGGCAAAAATTCATGCGCCGTTCAAAATACCCTGGTCTTAGGTATTGGACTTTGCTAGTTCTGTATGGCTTAAATCTGAATTTTTTCAAAATCCACCTAGGTTTGGTTCTTGGAATTCCCGTGATTACACTCAATTGCCGCGTTGATATCTGTGCCCCTAAAACTACTACTTCTTCTAATTGCCTGTCTTCATTCGGTGTATAAGTTTTTGATCTTTACTTTTCGAATTGATCCATTTTTTTACAATTTTCATATGATATTATTATGAAAATTGATGACAACTAAGAAATACTCTAACGATTAGCACTAACACTTATAACTTGAATCAAAATTTGACAGATAGATCAACAATGTATTTGTTGTATCGAAGCGCCGTCAAAACCCACTAATACGCAATTGAAAATCTTAAAAGTTTTTAGAGAAGACTTGACCGAAATATCAAGTGTTTTGCAAAAATATATAGGGTGTTCCATTTAAAAAAATCATTTTTATGTCAATAACTACTAAAATATTACAAAATTCTACATAAAAAGTTTCTTTGGAGATGTTTTCAATAAAAAAAAGTTATGACGACTTTTCGAAAATGCACTTTTTTGAAAAACACCTGTATCTCTGAAACCGTAAGAGATAAATTTCTTATAAAAATCGAGCCTCAGACACTGATATCATTTTTCCTCTATGTCTTATAAAACGAAGAGTTTCCCTTTAAAAGTGTCCAATTTGGCCCATCCTGTACATATAGACTCAGCTCCTCGTGACAGACCCTGTATTTGTTGTCGTTTTTGTCTCATTTTGAGTCTCCTCACTCAATTTCTTTATGAATAAGGTAGGATGTGATTCCTCATTTGTCTCTTTTATCAAATTTAAACCCACAATCGTGTATAAACTCTTTGTGTTCACTCTCTAAATAAATAATGATTAATAAAGTTAAATAAATATACTTCATTTATTAATAAAATAAACGATTAAATTAGTATTTTTCTTTTTGTGCTTATTTAAGGTTATGTTTTTTGACGAGATAATGTTAAACTCACCTTTGGGCTTCAATATAATCTTGATATCTACTTCTTTCGGGATAATTGGAATAATTACTCTGCGGATAAATAATTCTTATCAAAAAACATCTTTTTGGCGTCGTTTTTGGACGAAAATTAACAAAGCGTCTGTTTTGATTTGATAAACGGTGACTAATAGCAATTGTTTTTTTTTTTTATTTCCATGGTAACTATGAATCTTTAAACAAATTAATCTCAATGTCAACAAAGATTATTTATCAGGAAGTTTTTGTTTATTGTTGTAATGTATTTTAGTTAATTAATTAAAATAAAAATCAACAATTTCTTGATTGATAACATTTTTTAAAATTTATCTTTTTAATAAGTGAGGTGTAAAATTTAAACTTTCCCGCTGCATAGATGTCGCTAGCGATCTTGTTTCTTAGGCGGTTATATTCTTGTTCTTGTATTCTTGTGTCGAACCGGTGTGCATTAACACAGAATAACAACGGTGGTGAAACTTCTTTTGCTCCGTCAGAGATATAACATTTTGTTAAGTTTATTTTTCATTGTATAGTTTACTAATTGGTTGTGTTTTATGTATTCTTTTTTAACCGAAATTAAGGAGAAGGAAGAAAGAAAACGCTTTAATCACGTAAGTTTTTTTTTTCGTTAAATTAATTTAAATTTTAAGAAATAAAATTGGTTGTCTTTTATGAAAGTTTTTGAAACTTTTTAGAGGGGCTGCAGAATTTGGTTAAGGGTTGTGCTTGAGCAGAGCGCACACCGTGTTTTATAGAGTCGATATACACGTGGTACGCCCCCCTTCGTTTACCGGCAACGGGCCCCCTTTATCCGTCGCCCCCTCGACACAATCTCCCCGCTGTTACCGCCGCCCCCTGGTTCTCGATGCCGTGTTCGTCCGTCTGCCGTTCATTGTCCCGCGAACCGTCGTCGATTGAAAGACTGTCGCAGTCAACGCGCAACTCAACAGACTCTTTGTCCGTTAAAAACTAGCGAACAAAGAACAAGATACGACGACGAAGAAAAAAATACTTCCAATTTTCGGTAGATTGTGTCATTAGAAGTCGTGGGTTTATCAAACGATGCGGTTATAAATTTGAAATTAAAAGGGAAACATTTTTTCCCGGCTAAAGAAAAAAAAGTCGTTGTGAATCGTCGACGGTTTGTCATTGTAAAAGAATCTTTCAACGGATTTTAAGGAAGGAGAGGTTAAACGGGAAGTTAAGCGGGAAAAAAGAAGGAAAAGACGAAAGGATTGCTGTCGAGGTCTTCTTTTATTGTTCAGTCTTTAGCGGCGTATGGCTTGCTTAAGGTAAGGAAAAAAAAACGATTTGTTGAGGTTAGGTACGCCCAGGTTACGTTGTAAATATAAAGTATGGACGATGATTTATTTTTTTTAACTCCCATATGGAGGAAAGACATTTAACAATTCGATATGATTGTTTCCGTAAAAACAACGACCTTTATCAACTAAAAAGAAACCGTACTGTGACCTTTAACGTTAAACCACGCCTACGTAACTTTTACTTTTACTGAAACGAACCGGGCAATGCGCGCAAAAAAACGAATCATTCCTGGCAAGGTTTACCTTTTTAAAATTTTAATTATATCAAAAATCAAACACGGATAAAAAAGAGTCCAATTTTATCTTATTTCATTACTTCAATGCTTTCCATTGAGAAATTCATTAAGATTGTTTTCTTTAAAATCTAAATTCAAATATGTACTGATTTCGGCGATTAATCGCTATCTTCAGTCAAATCTACCATATTGCAATAAATGTCAATTGACTTAGTGTCTCTTCCATTTTACATTTTGAACCCATTTTCTTTTCTTAACTACAACAAAATCTCTTTATTACGACATTCGAGTACCTTGAAACTTCAAATCAACAAACACCTTCCCAACAAAACCATTTTTGCCTAAACTGCCATTTTTGAGACAAAAATAATCCTCCTTTCGCTTGGGTCTTAATCTCATTCTTTAAATTTTCTTAGTCGCAACCAAGTACTTTGGAGATTATGTAATAAATTATGCAATTTCTTCCGGTTCTGGTTATACTGAAGGCTTTGTTTGCTGTTCCAAGACAAAGAAGTCTTTCATGTATCATGGCCGAAGCTTTGGTTTTCAAATTAAGTGAGGTTGTGATTAGAAAACTTTACAAGTTCTGCATCGTGACATTGTGAGATAAGGTAATGGGAATACTTTGACTAAATAACCTTGTATATTCAAGTTGGAACTTGACTCGAGTATTCGATACTGATTTCGGCGATTAATCGCTATCTTCAGTCAAATCTACCATATTGCAATAAATCTCATGTATCACGCTGAATATAGATCTTAAAATAATGTCAATTGACTTAGTCTCTTCCATTTTACATTTTGAACCCATTTTCTTTTCTTAACTACAACAAAATCGTTTTATTACGACATTTGAGTATCTTGAAACTTCAAATCAACAGATACCTTCCCAACAAAACCATTTTTGCCTAAAGTGCCATTTTTGAGACAAAAATAATCCTCCTTTCGCTTGCTTCGTGCTACATATACATGAATACTTATAATGTAATTATTCCTCGGGAGTACGTCTTAATCTCATTCTTTAAATTTTCTTGGTCGCAACCAAGTACTTTGGAGATTATGTAATAAATTATGCAATTTCTTCCGGTTTTGGTTATACTGAAGGCTTTGTTTGCTGTTCCAAGACAAAGAAGTCTTTCATGTATCATGGCCGAAGCTTTGATTTTCAAATTAAGTGAGGTTGTGATTAGAAAACTTTACAAGTTCTGCATACTTTGACTAAGTACCTTGTATATTCAAGTTGGGACTTGACTCAAGTACTATTCGATACTGATTACAGCTATCTTCATTCAAATCTACCATATTGCAATAAATATTGAGATAATGTTGCAATAAGCTAATAAAGCTTTTTTACTTTTACTTTTTGTGACTCTCCCACGTTTCTATGATCATGTAGCACGTTGAATATAGATCTTGTATTGGTGTAATGTCAGTAGACTCAGTGTCTCTTCCATTTTCTTGCTTAATTACACCGAAATCCCTAAATTTCGACATATGTGAGTACCTCGAAATTTCAAATCAACAATTTCAAATTAGGAATTAACTTTCCCTTGTTTCGTACTACATATGAATACTTATCATATATTATAACCATTTTTCTGGAGTACGTCTTAATCTTATTCTTCATTCTTTAAATTTTCTTGGTCGCAACCAAGTACTTTGGAGATTATGTAATAAATTATGCAATTTCTTCCGGCTCTGGTTATACTGAAGGCTTTGTTTGCTGTTCCAAGACAAAGAAGTCTTTCATGTATCATGGCCGAAGCTTTGGTTTTCAAAGACTTTCATATTGCTCGCATAACACTCTTTTACAAATTAAGTGAGGTTGTGTTTGGAAAACTTTACAAATTCTGCATGAAGAGTCTTCTCGAGAAGAAATATTCAACATCTTTTCTTTTTTAACAACCTCAACTTACAACCTTCTCAATGTCAATGCCTTAAATATTTTTATATTTATATGGAAACTAATTCAAGCATTTAAGCCTAATACTTCAAAGATAGGAATTTTTGTTTACATTGACGTGACTTATCTTTGAATAATCATGTTGGTGGTAAGTACTTCTAATTATCTATGTCTTCTCCAACAACCTTACTAAGGTTCATGGACTAAAATGATACTCTCATTAATGTAGCGGAAACTTTCCATAAATTGAGTTATGTAGTTATGCTCATTCCTATTATTAACAGTTTATTAAGTGACTTTGCGTTAAGTTGTTGCCGAAAATGTAGCAACAATTAATAATGGCAATATAATAGAATACTTCTGCCAACCCATCTACACAGTAAAAACTGTAAAAAAACATTTAGACGACTTAACTCCAAGAAGTGAATACTTTTATGGACCAAATCATTTCCACCACAATGGTTTCATTAATTGGCAATGTATCATTAATTTATGTGTTTTGTTATCTGGATCATTCAACCATGCATTGTCCTAAGATAACTAAGCTTTATGTATTTAAATTACGTGGTGTTGCACAAGATATGTGGTTTCTCTTAAGATCCTTCTGCTTAATTAACATTTAAATTGATTTGCTGCAATCTTGTCGTAGCAAGATATACTGAATCTGCACAATCGTAATGAATAGCTGCTAACAAATAGTAACATTTGAGAAGATGTGGTGTTTTGTATATTCTACGAAAATTTTAACTGATGATTTATCGACGCTGGAGGTAGTCATTTGACTTTATCATCAGCTGAATTTTGCTCCCATCACAGAACCTATTTTATTGGTGCAGTTTTCGCCCACTAATTTCATGCGGCGTCTTTGAACTATCTTTGCAAATCTTTCTAAATTTGTAATGCATTTTGAATTGTTGGAGTTATAGCTGGTATTTGTTAAGATGTCAAGGTTGCCTTCTCTAAACTTGTTTTTCCGATTAAAATAGTTTAGCCAGTCTTTGATTAGATCTTACGATTCTACCATGCCTTGTTGAGTTTTAAACCAAGCTAATGACATGATATTTTTTGTATCATCAAAATTTTTGTTACATTTTCAACAACAATTTTCAAGTATTGGCAGAAAATTAACTGGTAAAATAATTGATATTAGCTCTATTCAATCCGATATTGATTTCTGAATATTTCTAACTAGTCAACAACATTACAACAAAGTTTCATTTAGAAGTCTGAAGCTTTTGATGCCATTTATCCATTGGCAAAGAAATGTTAGTAATTGGTCATCATTAGGCGAAAACTTGATGTTACATCTTATGGTGCAGTCTAAATGAAAGATGTTATGCTACCAGTACGCTACGAGAAATTAGAGTGTTAAGTCAAGTCTTTGAATGTCAGCCATTTTGTAACATAAGATCTTGGGTTGATTCTAAAACTCCTTATAGATCTTATGTAATCTGTAAGCAATAGCTTCCTAATCTTTTTCTCTATGATCCTACGACATTTTGAAGATTCGGCAATCACATCCGAGATGGTGCCTATGAAAACAACTGGAAATGAATCTTCGTTAAAAACCAGTTCTGGTAGTGTCTAGCACAGAAGATAACGGAGTTAGTTCTTATTGAAAAACTGCAAGATTCTAATATTGGTTTTGGAGTTATTTTTCTTTTTGGGAAATTTCTTTGTATACTTGGTTCTTGGTCGTTTTTGCTCAGTACAGTCTTTTCAGATTCTTTATAGATTCAACTTCAACTTAATGTCCTACAACAACTAGAGATAGATTATGATTAATAGTTTGTCAATAAAAAGCTCATTTCATTATAATCCATAAATTTTAAATCAAATTTTTTGCAATATTAAATTGGATCAAAATGAAAACTGAACACCTTTTTAATTGTTTTGTACTAATTAACGCTCGTAACGTGAACGCGACGTTTTAATATTGAGTTACGATGGCACACATTCTCTTCAACACACCACACAAAGAGCAGCAATATAGTTACGTAAAAGCGTTATTTAACGTATACTAGAAAGTGGTATCGCTTGTGTGTGTGTGTGTTGTTTAATACTAATAGGTTAAGTGTAATATAATTTTATACAACATTATAAAGGTGAAACTATTAAAAAAATCCAGTACTAATTGAAAGAATGTTATAGTTATTAATTGAATAAGTAAAATATTCGAAACGTAAAATTTCTAAGAACGCTATGAATAAATTTATTTAACGTCGGTGTGTATTTCCGGTTGTAAAACATTCTCGGTGTGAATTTTAAATTTTAAAATTAACCGCGAAAGTTAGCTAAAAAAAATTTAAAGATATGATGGCGTTGATGGTAGTGATGGTGATGTCATAACCTTCTTCGAGCCGAGTCTCTTGCCGCATTTAAAAGTGAAAGTCGATCTCTCGGCCTCTTTATGCCGCTTCTTCTTTGCGATGATGATCCTTTCTAAAGTGAAGCGTCCATTTGCTTCCGGCGTTCTTTCTTATTTATTTATTGTTTTTTTTTTTGTTGTTGTGAATCGAAATGATTTTGATAATAGAAAGGAAATTTGGTGAAAAAAATCCTTTTCCATAAAGAAAGGTTCTTTATGATTTAAAACTAAGTTTATCGCATTCGAAATGTATCTATAGCTCGTTGTTTTTTTTGTTTAATCGGGAAAGGTAAGCAATGTGCCCGTGACCTTCACGAATTTTATTTTTAAAGTCGAACGCAAATCGAAATAATAAAGATATTGTGGTATTTTTTTTTTGTTGAAAAAGCACCGATATAAATTAAACTTTATTTACAAATGGTTTTTCTCCAATAGGCGAATATGTATTATCATAAATGTGTGATAAGAAAAAATCGATATATACTCAAAAACAGATACGGGACTTTTTTTTCGTGTTTTTGTTGCTTTTCTTTAATTCATTATTAAAAAATATAACGAAAATTAAATTAAAATTAGAACTAACACTAGGACTATCACTAGAACTAATACCAGGACTATCACTAGAACTAACACTAGACCGAGAACTAGAAACATTCGGGTTTAGCTGCACGTCTCTCAAGACGGCTAAACCCGAATGATTCTAGATCTAGGTGTTGTGTTAGTTCTAGTGATAGTGTAAAACTAGAACTAACACTAGACCTAGAACTAGAAACATTCGGATTTAGCCGCACGTCTCTTAAGACGGCTAAACCCGAATGATTCTAGATCTAGGTGTTGTGTTAGTTCTAGTGATAGTGTAAAACTAGAACTAACACTAGACCTAGAGCTAGAAACATTCGGATTTAGCCGCACGTCTCTCAAGACGGCTAAACCCGAATGATTCTAGTTCTATGTCTTGTGTTAGTTCTAGTGACAGTGCAAGTGTAAAACTAGAACCAACACTAGACCTAGAACTAGAAACATCAGATTTAGCCGCACGTCTTTCAAGACGGCTAAACCCGAATGATTGTAGTTCTAGGTCTTGTGTTAGTTCTAGTGATAGTGTAAAACTAGAACTAACACTAGACCTAGAACTAGAATCATTCGGATTTAGCAGCACGTTTCTAAAGACGGCTAAACCCGAATGATTCTAGTTCAAAGTCTTGTAATAGTTCTAGTGATAGTGCTAGTGTAAAACTAGAACTAACCCTAGAACTAGAATCATTCGGATTTAGCCGCACATCTCTCAAGATGGCTAAATCCGAATGATTCTAGATCTAGGCGTTGTGTTAGTTCTAGTGATAGTGTAAAACTAGAACTAACACTAGACCTAGAACTAGAATCATTCGGATTTAGCCGCACGTCTCTCAAGACGGCTAAACCCGAATGATTCTAGTTCTAGGTCTTGTGATAGTTCTAGTGATAGTGTAAAATTAGAACTAACACTAGACCGAGAACTAGAAACATTCGGATTTAGCCACACGTCTCTAAAGACGGCTAAACCCGAATGATTCTAATTCTAGGTCTTGTGTTAGTTCTAGGGACAGTGCAAGTGTAAAGCTAGAACTAGCACAAGACTTTGAACTAGAACCATTCGGGTTTAGCCGCACGTCTCTCAAGACGGCTAAACCCGAATGATTCTAGTTCAAAGTCTTGTAATAGTTCTAGTGATAGTGTTAGTGTAAAACTAGAACTAGACCTAGAACTAGAAACATTCGGATTTAGCCACACGTCTCTCAAGACGGCTAAACCCGAATGATTCTAGTTCTAGGTCTTGTGTTAGTTCTAGTGACAGTGCAAGGGTAAAACTAGAACTAACACTAGACCTAGAACTAGAAAGGTTGCTAGTTCTTTCTCCAGATTCATCGTTTAGATATCAATTGGAAGAGAAGGAAAACAAAAACCCAAGTTTTTGGCCTTAAAAGATGAATCGTATGAAAATTTATTATTTTTATGTGTTACACGTCTTTCGACTTGGAGTCATCCTCGGACTCAAACTACTGAATTTACAAAATTAGTTAGGAATAGAGAAATATAAAACTTTACTATAACATTACCGTCAATTACTTGGACCACATGGTGAAATTTGAGAATTTATGTAAAAATATTGAATAATCTGTTAACAACAAAAAGTGAACCTGAGAAATTACTCATTATAATAACATTCGGATTTAGCCACACATCTCTCAAGACGGCTAAACCCGAATGGTTCTAGTTCAAAGTCTTGTAATAGTTCTAGTGATAGTGCTAGTATAAAACTAGAACTAACACTACACCTAGAAACATTCGGATTTAGCCACACGTCTTTCAGGACGGCTAAACCCGAATGATTCTAGATCTAGGTGTTGTGTTAGTTCTAATGATAGTGTAAAACTAGAACTAACACTAGACCTAGAACTAGAAACATTTGGGTTTAGCCACACGTCTCTCAAGACGGCTAAACCCGAATGATTCTAGTTCTAGGTCTTGTGTTAGTTCTAGTGACAGTGCAAGTGTAAGACTAGAACTAACACTAGACCTAGAACTAGAAACATTCGGATTTAGCCGCACGTCTCTCAAGACGGCTAAACCCGAATGATTCTAGTTCTAGGTCTAGTGTTAATTCTGGTGATAGTGTAAAACTAGAACTAACACTATACCTAGAACTAGAATCATTCGGGTTCAGCCGCACGTCTTTCAAGACGGCTAACCCCGAATGATTCTAGTTCTACGTCTTGTGTTAGTTCTAGTGACAATGCAAGTATACGACTAGAACTAACACTAGAACTAGAAACATTCGGATTTAGCCGCACGTCTCTCAAGACGGCTAAACCCGAATGATTCTAGTTCTAGGTCTTGTGTTAGTTCTAGTGATAGTGTCAAACTAGAACTAACACTAGACCTAGAACTAGAAAGTTTCTGGTTTAGCCGTGCGTTTTAAAACATACGTATACATTAATTATTGAAAAATTATGATTTATTAAAATATTAATCAACATTCTTTCTGTTTTACACCTTCTTGTTAGAATTGTTGTAGATGTTATAGTTATTATAGTTGTTAGTAGGAGGTCGTTTCTGATCCGAGTTTGGAAAGAAAACTCGGTTGCTATTTTTGTATTCGTTTTGTATACATGTACGCGCGCGATGAAGAGCTATTTTCGAAACTCCCGTCGTCTGCTGCGTTGCAGGAGCATAAGTTTCACGCCGCTTATGTTTTAGAGAAATGTCCAAATGTGCGTCGTTTATTTATAAATGTCATTGAATGTTTTTCATTTTTTCAAATAATAAATTTGAATAGAAAATTTAGAAACTTCATATTAAAACCGGAAGTTTTATTTTATAGAACCTCATGAGTGGGATAGTTACGTATTAGTCTCGTTATCTAAATAGGAAAGGAAACTAGCCTTCCTAAGATTAGATACGGAACGCAAATATTACAACCTAAGTACGTTATATCCTCAAAATGATAAAATGATGCGTAACTCCAAATAACGTTGAATTAACCTATTTAATAAAGTCCCTTTTTTATTTCTTTGACTGTATCCAATGAAGCATTGCGGTTCTTGTTGTTGATAACAAAACCTCAAAAAATCTACGTTTTAACAAATAAGAACAATTTTTTATTAATTTTTTTCTTTAATCGTTTTTTTAAAACTTGTTTTTAAACAAAAGTAATAAGAACGTTCACTCTTCTACTTGTCTCTTTTATTAGAGGCGCTTCTCGCGTTCAAGCAAAGTATTTGACCCTCACACCATCCGTTTGACCGACGAACGCGGACTGTAAAACAAAGAAGAGGAGCCCGCCACAAGGTTACACGCCGCCGAAGCAGCAGCAACACCGGGGACCAAAGCAAAGCGAGCAAAGAACGTTTAACCTTCAACTGTACGGAGCACAGGTTAACGTTCTTGTGCCTCTTTTGCTGCCGTTGCTGCCAGGGCATCCTCCACCTCCTTCTCCTCACTCTCTCATCTACTTTCAAGAAACTCCTTCTTTACCTTGTATTTCTTGTCATCATAATCTCTTTTATTGGATTCGTAATCGTTTTAGTTTATTTTTGTACTCTCAACTAAATCTAAATGTAATAAATCTTGTTAAAATGTAATATACTCTCTCGTTGGCTTATATCTGGATTTATTTATCAAGTACGTAAGTGTTTAAGCAAGCAATTATGAGTGTTTCATTATATCAGAAACACTGTAGTTCCGAAATTAATGCATTTCTTTGTTTACTTGGATATTTGAGACAATCTTGAGAGTGATCGGTGATGATGTAGCAGGTTGTCGGAGACAATATTGAAGATGGTATGGGACGACGTTGAAAGATTAGATATTGAGATGTGTTAGAAACAATATTGAGGAAGTTTAGGACGCTCCGAAGAGATATAAGGGTGTCTCAAACAATCCTGAGGAGTACCATAAATGTTATTTGAGATGGTTGGAAGAATGTTGAGGTGTGTTAGGTTGACTTGACATTTTGAGACATGACTATGATGTTTTGAGGAGTATAGAGATGATATCCACGATGGTGTTGAGGTTTGTCAGAAATAATGTTGAGAGATGACGTTGAAAGATGTGCAGGATGATGTTGAGATGTTAGGATACTGAGGAATGCTCGGAATGATGCTAATTAATCTTCATGACGATGTTGAGGTGTGTTAAAGACAATATTGAGGAATTTTAAGATGATGTAAAGCGTTGTCCGAGGCGGTAATGAGGCCTTAGGGATGATATTGAGGTGTATAGGTACGATATAAAGATGTCTGAAACAATCCTGAGAAGTACCATAAACGATATTGTGAGATGGTCGGAAAAATGTTGAAGTGTTGTAGGTTGACTGTCATTTTGAGACATGACTATGATGTTTTGAGGTGTATAGAGATAATATCCACGATGGTGTTGAGGTTTGTCAGAAATAATATTGAGAAATGACGTTGAAAGATGTACAGGTTGATGTTGAGATGTGTTAGGATACTGAGGAATGCTCGGAATGATGTTGATTGATGTTTATGACGATGTTGAGGTGTGTTAGAGATAACATTGAGAAAGTTTAGGACGCTGTAAAGCGTTATCGAAGCGATAATGGGCTGTTAGGGACGATGTTGAGGTTAACAGAAACGATATAAGGGCGTTTGAAACAATACCATAAACAGTATGGTGAGATGATAGGAAGAATGATGAGGTATGTTAGGTTGACCGTCATTTTGAGACATGACTATGATGTTTTGAAGTGTATAAAGATAATATCCATGATGGTGTTGAGGTTAGTCAGAAATAATTTTGAGAGATGACGTTGAAAGATGTGTAGGATGATGTTGAGATGTGTTAGGATACTGAGGAATGCGCGGAATGATGCTGATTTATGTTTATGACGATGTTGAGGTTTGTTAGAGGCAACATTGAGAAAGTTTAGGACGCTGTAAAGCGTTATCGAAGCGATAATGGGCTGTTAGGGACGATGTTGAGGTTAACAGAAACGATATAAGGGTGTTTGAAACAATGCTATAAACAATATGGTGAGATGATAGGAAGAATGATGAGGTATGTTAGGTTGACCGTCATTTTGAGACATGACTATGATGTTTTGAGGTGTATAGAGATAATATCCATGATGGTGTTGAGGTTAGTCAGAAATAATTTTGAGAGATGACGTTGAAAGATGTACAGGTTGATGTTGAGATGTGTTAGGATACTGAGGAATGCTCGGAATGATGCTGATTGATGTTTATGACGATGTTGAGGTTTGTTAGAGGCAACATTGAGAAAGTTTAGGACACTGTAAAGCGTTATCGAAGCGATAATGGGCTGTTAGGGATGATGTTGAGGTGAACAGAGACGATATAAGGGCGTTTGAAACAATACCATAAACAATATGGTGAGATGATATGGTGGATTTTATCAAATCCATTTCACATTGTAAGGCGCACTTTTACGCAGACGACACCCAGCTGTACTATTCCTTCCCTCCGTCTGAGGTGGTTAAAGCGGGTATAGATATAAATAGTGATTTGCAAGCTTTATGTGATATTTCCGACCGCCATGGGCTTCATATAAATCAGAGTAAGTCTCTTGCCATTGTTTTCGGTCCAAAGAGCCTCAGACAGCAAGTTGCAGACACCCTCCATCTATTTGTGAACAATGAACCGTTACAATTCCATAAAACAGTACGAAACTTGGGTGTCTTAATAGACGAGAATTTGACTTTTAATGATCACATCAACAAATGCATACAAAGGGCGTATGGGAGTTTGAAGGTTATCTACTCGAACAGACATTATTTGAACCATAAAACAAGGAAATATCTCTGTGAAAGTCTGGTCCTCTCACTTTTTAACTATGCAGATGTTCTGTACTCTCCTTTTTTGTCCTATGTCTTAAAAGAAAAAATTCAAAAAACACAAAATTCCTGTATACGTTTACTGTTTGGTCTTCACCGAAGTGAACATGTAAGTGATAAGTTGCCGGAATTAAAATGGTTAAACATGCAGGGAAGGAGGGTGCTGCACTCTGTATGCCTCTACCACCGGGTCCTCCATCTTTATAAGCCACCTTACCTCTATAACAAAATAAGTTTTCGCGGGGATGTACACACTGTAAATATTAGATTTAAAGGGAGATTATCTCCACCTATTTTTCATAAAGCTTTTTTCAAAAAGTCATTTTCCTATCAGATCGCTAAGACAATGAATGAACTTCCTCTTGAGTGGACAGTGTGTGCATCATCAATAACTTTTAAAAGACACGTGCTAAATTATTTGCATGGATGGCAGTGACCTTCACGTTTGTAAAAATGGCTTTACATCTGCATAATGTTTTTTTTTGTTGTATGTTACAGTTAATGCGCATTCTATTAATGTTTAAATTCTCTATGGTATGGTGGAAGAACAACATTAGTTGAACCATGCCATAAGATTGTTCTCATGTATGAATCTTTTATGTTTTTTATTGGCAATTATTTAATTTTATTTACTGTTTATTTTTTGTTTTTTCTTCAATGATTTATTACAATGATTTTTTTTTGGTATGCTAGGAGAACAATAAAGCAGTTTATTATTATTATTATTATTATTATTATTATATACGGGTGTTTGAAACAATGCCATAAACGATATGGTGAGATGATAGGAAGAATGATGAGGTATGTTAGGTTGACCGTCATTTTGAGACATGACCATGATGTTTCGAGGTATATAGCTATGATATCCACGATGATTTGAGGATTGTCAGAAACAATATTGAGGGATTACGTTCAGATGTGTTAGGATACCGAGGAGTGCTTGGAATGATGCTGATTGATGTTTATAACGATGTTGAGGTTTATTCGAGGCAACATTGAGAAAGTTTAGGACGCTGTAAAGCGTTATCGAAACGATAATGGGGTGTTAGGGATGATGTTGAGGTGAACAGAGACGATATACGGGTGTTTGAAACAATGCCATAAACGATATGGTGAGATGATAGGAAGAATGATGAGGTATGTTAGGTTGACCGTCATTTTGAGACATGACCATGATGTTTTGAGGATTGTCAGAAACAATATTGAGGGATAACGTTCAGATGTGTTAGGATACATCTCAGAATGTTGAGGTTTGTTATTAACAATCAATATTGAGGAACTTTAGGACACTGTGAAGCGTTATCAATATTCGTATTAATCCTGAGGAGTAACATAAATAATATTGTGAGATGGTCGGAAGAACATTGAGATGTGGATTTTGATAACCTTGGGAAATGTTCGATATGATCTTAAGAGATATCTAATGCGGATGAGACAATATTAAAAGATGTTTGGAGCGATGTTGCGAGATGTCCGAGATAATGTTGAGGAATGCCAAGAACAATATTAAGAAATATTCGGGATGTTTCACCCGCAATGTTACGTGTAGTTTGAAAACAATGCTAGTTTACAAACAAAGATTAGAAATTTTGAGATTATGTTATGATTAGAATTGAAAATTAGGTATTTTTAAAACGTCAAAATATAACACGTGTTTGTAGGGATAGATGGCGGTAAAAAAAACCGATAAAAATGTAGTTGCCTCATAAATTTGTTTATAACATCATACTAAATTAAACAAAAATACTTGTTTATGTCGTGTAAATAAAATGTTTGTTTTGAAATTTTTATTTTCAAATATTTAGTCGAAGGAAATACCCGACTTATTTAGGTTGGCGTTACTAAATAATTTATAGCTAACAGTTTCAACACAACGAATTAATCAAACAATTCAAAGAGACGAAATAAATGTAATTGAAATAAACATTGAAATTGCTAATAATCCAAAATAGATAAAATGAAAATGTCAAAATAATAATTAATTTAAGTTGGTATTACACGTTTATAACTGACATTGATAGCACATAAGAAATGATAATATACAGAGTGTGGCAAAAGTATGAAATAAATTTTTACTGAAAAAATTTTTTAAAAATATTCTTAAAGACCTCGTTAATGTAAGTTTAGTTAAAGAGGTCAAGTACAAAAAACGACGCTTTCAAGAGGAAAACAACAAGTCCTTTAAAACGATGTTATCATTAACTCCACCCAGTATTCCAACGAAAAAGAATCTGAATGAAAAGAAAAATTGTTAAAACCCGATATCTAAATCGCATAAATAATCAGAGTCGTGACCTTACATAAAGAATTTATTATTTTGTGTTTATTTAGTTTGGATAATTCCGTTTTGGCCAAAATATCACGATAATTGGCTTCGAAGGCGTCGTCGTCTGCAATAATACGCACAACTGAACGTAATAAAACCGAACTTTCTCGGGGCTGGAGAGTCAACGAACCTCCTCCGTCGAGTTTGATATCAACGTTTCTGTGTGTGTGTGTGTGTATGCGCACATAGGGTCTCCTCTTTGTAGCTCCTGGTCCCGGTCTTGAACCCCGACCGTTCTACGGCTATTTAATAGTAGCTATTCGCTGCCGCCGCCACTGGGTCATTGTTCTCCAGGAACAACGCGCAATAATATTAATCACTATTTTTTTTGCTTTTTATTCACTCTTTGATGACGTCTTTTCTCTTTTTAAATCGTTATTGCTAAAATTACTTAGAAATATTTATGTTAACTAATAATGATGGGTTTTTGTATCATATCTGTTATGAATGCGAATTGAAGAAAGTCGGTTATGTAATACTTTCGCTTTTTTTGCGAGCGTGAATCGGTGAAAGTAGAACGATTCATCTTACATAATAATGAAAGAAATGGAGATCATTTTTAGCATTAATAATGATTCATCATTAATTTATGATTACTAGATGAAATTAGAAAAGGACATATTCAAATATAAGCAAGAAAAGTTAATGTTGCTTAGGATTTAATCGACCTTGATCGAACAACTTTCCCCGCAAGTAGTGTATCTCTAACGCAGAATTAGTGCTGAAACAGAAAACTATGCCGTCCCACTTTGCACATTGTTTCTTGCGCAACCAGCGACGAACGCGCGCGTTGCAACAAAAAAGTAGCACAACTCGAACAATAATAAGTTCTTATTATTACGTAGAGGAACGTTCACTTTTTCATCATCGTCATCATTATCAAAGATTTAAATACTCTCTTTTCTTTTTTGTTGTTGAAACTTAATTCCGAAATCGATGGTTTGAAATTAGTTTAAGTTTTTCTGTTAATGTCACCATATGACGATGGTAATAACACATGGTTATACTAAAAACAGGATGCCATATGTCCCCGTTCTAGTTTGTTGATGTCATCTAAGGACGGATATCGCGTTTTTACACTATAGTAAATAAATAGTTTCGAAAAATAAATAAACGAACAGCTAAATAATAAGAGACTGATTTAAATTGATGATCCACTTCTTTTTTTTAATTGGAAAAAATTCAAGTGAGGTCGCGTACCCGCTCATCAGCCACGACCACAAGAAATTCCTATATCCGGTTCTAGGAAAGAATTTATTCTCGAGTCTGGACAACGTCTTGTGTGAATGTCTTGCGTTACAAACTGGCTGTGGGGAGAGCGAGTGACGCAGAGGTCTTTGAAGTAGTCACGTAGGCGTGACTACTACTTAAATTCTTCCCCTTGAACCCGGCGTCGGTCGGTCATCCGGTTCTTCGTTGGCTCAGGCTTCCCGAAAATATAAAACCCATATTGTCTCAACAATTTCATCTCATCATCAAAATCCCAACTTTAAAAATCTTTTAATTTCCACTCTAAAATTACATTCATCTATCGGAACACCTTGGTATTTTATTCGCATAAGCTACAAAACTGGACGACAACGATTGGTTTACGTAATAAAGACCTTCGTTTCGTGTTGTACAACAAACATAAGTAGATCGCACTAGACTCTACTTTCAAAGTGAAAGTATTTTCGATCCTGTTGGACGATTGCGCGGTCGTAAAAAAGATGATGACTTAATAAGCGAAATATCGTTCAAAAACTTTATCATTAGATTAAAAGTATTTAAAAATTCGTGAAGAAAGGTTTCAATGTTGACTAAGAAAGGAAGAATGTGTACCAAGAAGTGAGGATAGAAACTTTTTTCTAAGAAGATTTTCAAATTTATCATCTTGGAGGCGAGCAGGTCAAAAGGGAAGAAACACCTTCTGGAAGGAAAAAAAGGGACGATCGAAACAGGTAGACTTAGGGTATTAAGAATTCGAAGAAGGCCCTTAAAGTAGCTTTAAAAAGATATTGGATAAAAATCTAGAAAATTAACCTTAAGAACTTTTAACCAAATCAATAAATTTAATTTAACGGGGTTCGTTTTGTTATGAATTGAATTAAGTTCATCAAACTAGAAAGTTGTTAATCACAGAGATAGGCAGAAACAAAAATATTTTTTTCTGATACAAAAAAAGTTATATATATATATAATTAATGTATCAAAAAGAGAGATATTCTAAAATCTGGCTCGAGACAATCACAAAAAAGATGGAGATTTTGATCAGGAGGAGACTGAATAAGGAAGTAGTTGAGAAAGGATCTAAGATCACCAATACGAGTTTAGCAAACGCAGAAAATAATAGCTCCGCAATCAAATGTTTGTGGTAACGACAAAGATTCCTCAGGAATCTACCTTGGTGCATGATGGCGTTCTGAGAATAGGAAGAAGAAAGAGTTTAGAGCGAATTTAGACGCTAAAACTAGATACGTAGTAGAAATCATAAAACGAAAGTTGGTTTGTAGGTAAAAAGTTTCTCAACCCAACCGATACTTTGACGTCCATCTTGATATAGATACGGAAAATTTTTTAATACCACGTTTTTCCATCTTTTGCCAAGTGTCAAAAGAGTCCGGAGGAACAAAAACGTTTATGCCAAACGTGGATATATCTAGAATGAAATTGGAAAGCAATAATTGGTTACTAATCATAATAGAACTCTACTTTTGAAGGCTATATGCAAGAATCGACGATAAAATAGATATAAATTGCTGACGTGGTACTAACAATAAGATATTTTCGCTGCTTGTGACGTCACAAATATACGCTGAAATCAATCTGTAGCTTTTTATAGCTTATTGTAATGACTTAAATGAAAATCCTCGCAATAATTCTTAGAAGCATTTAGGTATCGCTAAGAATCCTTAAACATTGCTGATTATACTTTGAAATTCTCAGAAATGATTATTAATATATGGATGTTCTTGGAAATCCTTATAAATTTTTTGGAAATATTTCGAATATTTTGAAAGTTTTTTTTTGGAAACAAGCTGTTTCATAGCTTATGTGTTTATGAGATCATTACCCCATACCAAGTCCTTTGAAAAACAAGAGATATATTGCATACAGAGATATATTCGCAAAAATGTTGTGCAAGCAACCCAACCCAATGCAATATCATTAGAAGTGATATGTATTATACAACTTCATCTCGCCAAGCTTTCAATAATATGAAAGTTAGTTAGTCTATTAGTGGTGTTTCGTCATTATATAAATTCCATGTCTTTATCATTGTCAAAAAATACAGGTGATGTAGTGAACCCTACTACATCCGGCTGATTAAATAGATCAACACATTTACTTGCTGTCTCTATACAACTATGATTTGTTCACCTTAATACATATTTTTATCATTTCAAAAACGTTAAATGTAAATATATGCATAGCAGTAAATCTAGATACGAAAATAATTAATTGATCAATAAACTCTTTATACTAGCAACAGAACGCAACATGGAAATAACACCCTTCATTTGAATATTATGCAGTGTTAATACCACGTTTTGCCATCTTTTTCCAAGTTCCAAAAGAGTTACAATAGACAAAATTGTTTATGATTCAATATCTATATTGGGATACTTGTTACTTCTTAGGTTTGCTACGTGCGGCATCAATTAGGACCATCTGATATCCAAACTTTCCCCATCTCAACCAGTTCTTGTTTGAACTGATTAGTCGTACTATAATTCCAAGACATCGATATATTGGCAAAAATATTGCCGAAAACAACTTGGACGAGCAATCCAATCCAATACAATATCATTAGAAGGTGTAACTCACTTCTTCTCCCCATATATGTACTATATAACTTCATTTCACCAAGCTTTCAATAATATGAAAGTCAGTTAATCTATTAGTGGTGTTTCATCATTATTCTCTGATATAAATTCCATGTCTTGGTCTTTGTCATTGTAAAAAACTCCAGGTGAACCCCATAACATCCAGCTGATTAAATAGATTAACACATTTACTTGCTGTATATAACTATGATTTGTTCACCTTAATACATATTTTTATCATTTCAAAAACGTTAAATGTAAATATATGCATAGCAGTAAATCTATTAATATTAGATAAAACATAATCATTTATCGCGGTTGGAAATGAAAATAGGACATAACAAAGCGTTTTAGAACACCCCTTGACAATAAAATTATTATGGTAATAGATATAGCTCAATAAGCATTATCTTAACTTGATGATCGCATTGATATTCAATTAAACATAAAAATTAGTGGAATTAATCAAAATCCAGAAATTTCTTCATCATAAACTTCATATTTTTTTTGGTGACTCATCGACGTTAATGTAATTTTTTATACGTAGAATTGAGATGAAAAGTGTTTTTTCATTTCCTGCTCCCTCTTCGAGTATAGGTACTCTGAACTCCATCGTGGGTTCCCTCGATAACACTCTTCCTTCTAGATCAGTCCATCGGTCGTCGTTCGTTCTGGTCGCGTAGAATCGTTGTGCGTCGGTTTGGTCTGGAACGCGCCACTACCTCTCTCCCCGCGTCCCTTTGGAAACCCCGCGCCAGCAACCATCATCGCTCGCGCGCTACCAGACGCTTTCCTGCCCACCCCTACGGTTGTCGTTAGTGCCATTCACAGAAAACTGTGGCCCTCAGTTCGGTGGGATATTTCTTTTGTCCCTGTTGAGCCTCAGCCTCGTGGTGTGTTCGTTTCTTCTGCATCACATTTTCGAAATTTTTTTTACCTGAGTGCGTGTTGTGCGTGCTATATATTTTTCTATGTTCATCGTTGATGTGTATAATATTTGGTATGTAATTTTATATAAAAAAATTTTATTTCCCGGAAATCGACCGTTACAAAAAACGATCATTCTTAAGTAACCATTCTTTGTTGGAGATTTCATTTTTGTTGGTATGCAACAAGTTCTGTTTTTATTTCTCAAAAATAATAATAACGGTCTTGGTGTAACCGATGTTTTATGCTTATTAGCGGGGAATATAGTGTACTATAGGGGTTGCAAGAAACGTTTTCGAAACCATCGTCGTTGGTCCTTTTTTTTTGTTTCGCACATAATAAATAGTTTAGTTTAGTGGGGTTGGCGGCACTGTGAGGGGTGAGTTTGCAGCGTCGGGACGACCGGATCGTAGGGGTCGCAGCCCTATCCGGTTGCTATGGTAACGTGTCGGGGCTCCCCTATATCCGATCGATGTCCCGCCGCCGCCTCGCCCCTCCCTTCGTCCCATTCTGTTGCCTAACGGACAATATTTTTGTTTTTATTTTGATTCTTTTTTAATATATTCTTTTATTCTTCTAACCCATCTCATCTTATTAACCTTTATTTTTAATTCCTTTTTTTTTATAACCAACAAAGAAATTGCTTTCTTAATCTTGCTCATTTTTATTTCATTCTTCTTTAACCTAAAATGAATTAATTGATTTAATTAAGTATGAATAACATTAATTTTTGGTTTTACTTTTAGGGATGAAGGCTAGGAGATAAATATGGCATCCCCGACTTCAATAGATTCAACTTCAATATCCAGAGCAAATTCTTTAGGATCATTTTCTGAAAATCCAGACGAATTCCTCTCGTACGTGTCTTCGAATAATTCTCCTTTAACGGTTAGCAATTCGAGTCCATCGATAGCAGTCGATTGCGCGACCGAAAACAACTTAGAAGACGGTTTGACGGCGGTGGTCGTTTGCCTCCAATGCCACGAGCCATCGTCTTCCAGTGGTAAAAATTTGACTACGCACGAAAAGAATAAATTCATTTGTTCCAAGTGTCAACTATTTACCGAAAACTTAGAAAACATCCTCAACAACCAAGAGAATACGACAACCACGTCGGCAGTGAGGAGTTGTTGCACCGCTTGCAAAACAATTAAATTTGAGGCGATAGCCCGTTGCTTAGATTGTTGCAATTTTTTATGCCCGAACTGCGTCATGGCGCACAATTTCATGCATTGCTTCGAAGGTCATCGAGTCATCAATTTTAATGATCACAAAGAAGATTCCACCACGAAGAGCCAACAACAATCGTTGTCGATACAATCGTCCAATTCCTCTTCCGCTTGCGTTAAACACAAAACGGAACCGCTCAAGTATTATTGTAAAACGTGTATGGTGCCGGTGTGCAAAGAGTGTATCACGATCGAGCATAGTTTGCACGAATTGGAAAATTTCTCGGCGGAAACGTTCTCGAAACAACAATTTGAAGCGATCAATTTGCTGTTGCAAGAGGCTAAATTGAAGGCGAACGATATCAAGAACGTAATCAAAAACGTCGAACACATTAGCAACAAGTTACAAATTCAATATCATAAGGCTCAAAATGAAATCTCTGAAACGTTTCAATTTTATCGTTCGATGTTGGATGAACGAAAGAATGAACTCTTGAAAGAACTGGAAAGCGTTTACTCGGCGAAACAAATAGCGTTAGGAGTAACAAGTCAAAAAGGACAAGAACTGATCGATAGTATTTACAAAACGTCCGAATTTTTTGAAAAATTAAATAAATGCGGCAACTTTTACGAGATCATTATGTTGCGGCGAATTTTGGATGGAAAATTACAAAACCTGATCAACAGTTCAAATAATTTTGACCCCGCAAACAATTCCAGCCTCATCGGTGAAATCGAATTCGTGTCCAATTATCAAGCGATCCAAGTCGGCGTTCGAAATACTTTCGGCTACGTTCGATCAAATTCAACCAATAATTCCGAATCGGGCGTAGGCGGCGGCAACTTGAACATCAACTTTGTCGGAGGTGGTGGTGTTAGCAAACAACCACCAATAGCCAGACCTACAAATTCCACCAACTCATCCAGTTCCACCAGTTCAACAAATTCTACCAACGGCGGTGGCAGCACTTGTGCCTTTTCGATAACGAGCGGTTCAAGTCAATCGACATCACCGTTTGAATCAAATATTATTTCGAAAAGGTTCAGTTCAGCCAACAGTTTGGGACCGTTTTCCACAACGTCTTCCAATGCTAACAACGGGGTAACGAATTCGGTGATCGGTGGCGATCTGAACGGATTGAGTAACGGTTTAAATGGATTAAATGGGCTTAACGTTAACGGTTTAAGTGCTTATGAGAAATGGTCTAATGCCGGAAATGAAATCTTTCAAAATGGTAAGAAATTTTTTAATTCTAAATAATTCAAATTAATTTTTATTTTCTTTAGATCCTTATAGCTTAACAAACGGAAGTTCCCATGCGGACACAATGCTTGATTTAAGTTCTAAACTGATGTCAACAAACATATTCCCGCCAAAATCGCAAATAAAACGCCAAAAAATGATTTATCATTGCAAGTTCGGTGAATTCGGCGTAATGGAGGGTCAGTTTACGGAACCTTCTGGTGTAGCAGTAAACGCCCAGAATGATATAATCGTCGCGGACACCAACAACCACCGAATCCAGATTTTCGACAAAGAAGGTCGCTTCAAATTCCAATTTGGCGAGTGCGGAAAACGCGACGGTCAACTTTTATATCCGAATAGGGTGGCGGTCGTGCGAACATCCGGCGACATCATAGTCACAGAACGTAGTCCAACGCACCAAATACAAATTTACAATCAATACGGACAGTTTGTTCGCAAATTCGGCGCAAATATTTTGCAACATCCGCGCGGCGTCACCGTCGATAATAAAGGCCGCATTATCGTCGTCGAGTGCAAAGTGATGCGGGTGATTATCTTCGATCAAACGGGGGCCGTTTTGCAGAAATTTGGCTGTTCCAAACACCTAGAGTTTCCTAATGGAGTCGTCGTCAACGATAAACAAGAAATATTTATTTCCGATAATCGTGCCCATTGCGTTAAAGTATTTAACTACGAGGGAACTTATTTGAGACAAATTGGAGGTGAAGGTAAATTTCATTTTATTATTTAATAATTAGATATCGAATTTTTTAAATTGTTGTCACTTAGACTTTATCATCTCTATGTCTAAAACACAAATAATATCAATGAGGGTTAATAACAATCAAAATTTGTCTTAATCACAAGTGTTTTTTGTATCATTTCAAAAGAAGCAATAAGGAACCATGTAAATCAGAAAGTTACATACCTTCTTTACTCCATCATCATGTAAATGTATGTTTCAATCACTTCTTCATATCAACAAGATAGTTGTATCAGAATTCAATAAAGAATTAACTGATATCAAATAACCTAAAATTAATGTTAAATAACCTATAATAATTAATTGCGAAGTGGGTTGATAAATGTTACAAAAGGTTGAATATGAGTACTTACTAGTAATAATAAGGTACCAAAAATTGCCAATTAAGTTAATTCGCGAAAAATATTAACTTTTTTTTTCAATAAATTAAACACCAAAACAAACCGATTACAGCGCCGCGAACGGAAGCGTTCCACAACTATTATATCAAACTTGCGCATGCGCACTTTGATCTTTTATAAAATTATTATAAATCAAAATTGTTATAAAAATGCTGTTATATAAAGAAGCTATGGTATATATTGATTAATATTCAACGTATTATTATCACCATCTTTTACAAGGTAACAAAAATATATTAGTTAGGCGATTCCGTGTAATAAGATTCTTAAAGATGCATTTTTTGATTAATCTTTAACAATATACTCAATTTAAATGCTTATAGTAAAGCTTAATTAACATAATTACATATCCACTAAAATCATAAACTATATAAAAGAGCCAAAATTGTTAATTACGTTTCGACCCGATTAAACGAGAACGATTCTCAACGTAATTTAATGCGCTCGAATCTTTAATCCGTTTGTCAAGATTAATTCTGGATTTTGAGCTTTTTAAATTGTATTAAACCGACATTCTATTAAAAAGTAAAGATGAATTTAAAAAAAAAGCGGTGATAATTTTATGCTTTTTTGGTTTAAGTTGGTAATATTGACATTTGACAACTAAAATTTAACCTAAACCGTCACTTCAATTACATTCAAAACATGATTCTGTGTAGAAATTGGTAAATATTAAATATCTCAAAAACAAGAAATAATCTTAAAAACGGATTTGCGTCCTTAATAATCTTAGAAATAGGCAAAACTATTAATCGAAGTCAAATACCTAGGGGTAATACTAAACAGTAAATTAAACTGGAACTCCCACTTAGTCAAGGTGAGGAAACTGGGGTATTAAACCACGAATGGCGCACTAAATCAGACCCGTATTGCTTATGTCTCACTGGTTGTTGGCCAAATACAAAACACAAGATAGTACAACAACAGGTGGCACAAACCCAGCGGTTAGCATGTCTTAACATAACGAGTGCAATGAGATCTTGTTCAACGACTTCTCACACCACTTCAATTATACATACAAAAGGAGGCTATATCACTGAAATCATGCTCTTCACTCAGAAATACTCAAGGACCCATGTCTAAACCACTTAATTGAAATTAAAACGGATCTAATACTGACAAAATATAATTTCGACCAGCCGTGTAAGGTCATATTTAGAAGCAAAGATGATTGGACGAAGGGTGAGCCTCAACCTAAAAGAAGAGCCCTTGCCTGGTACGATCTATGCTGCAAAGACAGTTAGATCCGGAAGTATGTACCAAATAGCCACATTAAATTGCCCATCAGCTGGGACTTAAGCATTTTGAAGTTCTTGCTATAAACTTCTGCCAAAGAGGCAGAGAGAACGCCCTACATGTACCCCAACCCTGCTGTGGACTACAAAAAAGATACTTAAAATAGGTAATTAATAGTTGGGAAGCCCCAAAGGTAGCCTTACGCTGGAAAGAACTTCCAGGTCACAGACAAACGAAGGGTCGGAGGTCGGAAAATAAAAGAACTAAACGAGGCAAAAATTTACGCCAAGTTGTTGCAAATATTAACAAACCACATAGAACAGTTTACTACATAATCACAAAGTTACAAAAAATTTTAAACAGTCGGGATGAAAGGCAAATTCTGAAGGAAGTGAAGAAAAATCCAAGAATTAGTACAAGAACGTTAACCGGAAGTATCGAATCGACATCGGAAAAGGTCTGTCCAGAAAGCATTTATTAGAGAAGTTAATAAAAGGAAACGCATAGAATATGCAAAAATGTATAAAGACGAAGTTTTATACACGGATGAGAGTAAATTCAATATCTTTAGATCAGACAGAAGACAAATGGTTTGGCGTAAATCAAATACCGAATTCCAGAAGGACAATTATTTAGTAGCCACTGTGAAACATGGTGGTGGTCATATAATGGAGTCGGCCAATAACATTTTATTGAGAGAATTTTAAAAGCTAAAGGTTATTTAACAATTTTCCAAGAAGAAATTTCAAAAAGTATCGACGAATTGAATATGAAAGACGATTACATCTTTTTACAAGACAACGACCCTAAACATACTGCACGTATAGTTAAAGAATGGATGTTGTATAAAGTGCCTAAAGTACTTCCCCATCCTCCCCAGAGTCCTGATTTAATTCGGATAAAAAATCTTTGGGATTTGAAGTTACAAAAAAAAATATTTCCAATAAAATAGACCTGAAGGAACCAAATCTACAAATGTAACGAAAAAAACTAGTCAATTCTATGCCTATTAGGTTAAAGAGGGTGTTCGACAATAATGGATTATCAACAAAATACTAGAAACATATATTGTATACAAATACTTTATTGACCCACGCTATACTGTGTGAATGCGTCGTCAGAGGCCGCCTAAGACACAAAATTTCGGTAAAGCTTTTTTGACACCTACCGACATAAAGGAACAAGACCTTGGAGCAATACTAAGGTTCATAAAGGACCTACATTTGCCCGAAACTTTTGGAGGGATTAGGTTACAATAGATATTATAGGTCGCGGTGATGAGAGAGGTTGCAGCAATAATAATAATACCTTAGAAATAACATTTGGCGGAATAACATCTTCCTATTCTGGATATAGTGCTTCCTCCCTTAACTCATATCTTCAACTTTTCTTTTGAGCGGTCTTTATTTCCCTCTGTCTGGAAGGTTGCTCATGTCGTTCCCATACCCAAATCTAAGCCCTCTTCATGTAACACTGATTTCCGTCCGATTATTATTTACAGATTCAAGGATTTCTAGACAAGTTTCATTTACATAATGAGTTGCAATCGGGTTTTCGCAGTGGGCATAGTACAACTATGTATCTATGCGACAACAGATGTGTTACTTTGACCACAACCTTCTTTTGGCGTCTCTTTCTGCCTACGGATTCACTCCCTCCTGTGTTTCTTGGTTTCAATCTTACCTTTCCCATCGCTCCTTGTGTGTACGCGCCAACTCTTCAATTTCTTCTGCTTGTGCAATTAAATGTGGTGTTCCTCAGGACAGTGTATTGGGTTGTTAATGGTGTTACTAATTATATCTCGTGTAATTATCATTTGTATGCTGACGACCTCCAGATATATACTACTACAAGTGTTGCTGAATTTCCGAAAGTTATTGTGCGACTTAATAACGATCTATCTAAGGTCTTGAACTGGTCTCGGAGATACAGACTTAAGTTGAACTCAGTTAAAACGCAAGCTATTGTGTTTGGAACTCGTCAATTATTTGGTAAGATTAATCCATCTAGGGTTTTCTGACACAGTTAATAATCTTGGAGTCCTTATTGATTCTGCACTGTCTTGGAAACCGCAAATTCAACATGTTTGCAGAAAAGTTTATGCTTGCTTCCACTCTTTAAAAAGACTAATCTCTGCTTACTTATATTTCCTCACTTCGACTATGCGGACGCGGTTTATCCCTATCTCTCAGTGACTCTTCTGAGTAAATTGCAGCGGCTACAAAATAATTGCATCTGGTTCATATTTGACGTAGATCTTTTCGTTTATTAACCATTTTATTTAAAATCCTTCATAACTGCATCCCAAAGTACTTATCAGATAGGTTTCAGCAATTATCAACTCTATTCGTTCACGTTCTGATACTATTTCCTGTTCATAGCACTGAAATTTATCACAGACTGCCTTCTGAAATTCGTAATATTTCTAACATTGCTAATTTTGGACATGTTTTAAAGAGCCACTTGCTTGCCCTTCAATTAGCTGTTTCCTGATTCTTTGTTCTTTGCCTTTCTCTTTTTTCCTCTCTTCAACTGCTCTCACTTGTTGGCAACTGATATCTGGCAGATTCTTTTGGTCTCTCTGTCTCTTCGTGTCTTTTCTTTGTTTTTCTCTTTTTCCCTGATTAATCTTATTTGGTGATAAATGTTAATAATATCTAATTATCAGTACTTGCCATATTCAGTAAATATTATGCTGATACTACTTATTATTTTTTTTTTCTCATTGTTTTTTTCTTCTTGTGTAACTTA
This sequence comes from Onthophagus taurus, assembly GCF_000648695.1. Taxonomy (NCBI): domain Eukaryota; kingdom Metazoa; phylum Arthropoda; class Insecta; order Coleoptera; family Scarabaeidae; genus Onthophagus; species Onthophagus taurus. Next base: position 118,060 of record NW_019280539.1, read on the forward strand.
TGTAATTTTGTATTCTTAGTTGTGGCAATAAATGGTAAATAATTTGGTTGCTCAAGTCTAAAATTACATATTATAATTATGTTATTATAGCTTAAGTTTTTATATTCCGTTAATTGTATTTAAGTCTATTATTTATATTATTTTTTGATTTAGGTATAACAAATTATCCAATTGGAGTGGGAATAAACGCAGCGGGAGAAATTCTAATTGCGGATAACCATAATAATTTCAACTTAACGATATTCACTCAAGACGGTCAATTGGTATCAGCATTGGAGAGTAAAGTGAAGCACGCTCAATGTTTCGATGTTGCGTTAATGGATGATGGATCCGTCGTATTGGCCAGCAAAGATTACAGACTGTACATCTACCGGTACGTGCAAGTGCCGCCCATCGGGCTCTAAAAGTTTTTAATTTAAACTTGACAACAATAAAAACAGGTAAATTTTTTCTAAAGAACAACAAAAAGTAATATCAAATTAATCATGATTCGTGTCATATGTACCAAATATGTCGTATTTTGGATTTTTTTTCGTTCGTTTTTCAAGAGACGCTTTACATTAAAAAGAAAAATTAATGATTATTAAGAAACGATGAATCTTGATGGGGAAAATTGTTATTGTATTTGTTGTAATCGTGATTCTTGTAAGTGTTATTTAGAAAAATCCTAGTCACGGGAGGAAGAGAAAAAAAAACGAACGAATAAAATTTAAAAAGATAATGAATTAATAAAAAACAAAAGTGAAACTTAAAATATTTGTCCTATTGTTACTAGATTTACTTATGAATTAGTAGTTTTTTTTGTAAGGTCTTAATGTTGCGCCTAAATGAAATCAAACTTAAAATAAGATAAAATTTGAAATCTAAAATTTAAAATCGTGCCGTGCCTTTAAACTTTTTTTTTTAAACGTATTTCCATCTCTATTTTTTGTGTAATTTTATTTTGTACTTTTTTTTTACTTAGTTATCTAGGTTTTTAGTATTTTTTCTCTTTACTTTTAGTAGTTTTTTTGTTATATTTTATACCTACACCTAAATACTACTACCTAGTAAATTTTTGTATTATTTTTGAGATAGTTTTTGTGTAGAGTGTAGTAACATAGAGTTTGTTTTTTATTTCTTATTACAACCTTGTTAAAAACGAAATAATACGCTGCCAAGATTAAGATAACAATCGAAATGATGAGACGTATTCACAAAGAAAGTTTTTTTTTAAATGTGTGTACATGTTCAGTTAATTATTTTTCTCTGTTTTTTTTTTATTACTTAGAAATAATAACCAAGCGCCACTATTATCTCAAAAAACCCTATTATTATTATTATTTAAGATAATTTTTTATTATTATTTAAATTAAACCAATTTGATGTTGTTGGGATTAATCACTTTTTTGGGGAGCTCTTAATAAAACTTTGTTAATTAATTTTTATGGATAACTAACAACGTCTAATATTTTTTTTACTACAAATGTTATTTTTTCTCCTGTTGATGTATTGGACGTTATTATTTAAACATTTTCGATTATTTTCGTTAAAAAAAAAATAGATGGCGACAGCACTGTTTAATGAAAACGATAAATTTTTTAAAAACGCCCTCTATTTTTTATAAAACGAAAATTTAAAAAACCAAGTTTAATTACGATCAAACCCAAAAAAAATCTCAAATCAACATGGAAACTTAATTATTATTATCGCTATTACCATTATTATTATTACGATTACATTTTTTTTATTTTAATAATTTATAACGATAATTTATATGTATACAAAACTATTTTGAATCATTGTTATTATTATTTTGCTTATTTAGTAATACAAAAAAAAAGACTGTTCGTTTTTTTGAAACACTCACACACACATACAACTGGTTAATTTTTTTACATTACATTTTAAAAAAGAATAAATAAATCATCATTGGAAAAAAAGGAAGGGCTAAAATGTGATCTCATTCAAACAAATAGTTTCCTTCTTTTTTTTTTTTGTTTCGGTTCTGCTTCTTTACGGGTGGATTCAATGTTTTGTGCTATTTATATTAATGCATTTCATTTTGATTTAAACAAATTTGATGATTTTTAACAAAGGCAAGTGAGAGAAAAAGAAGTTCTTTAATTATTATTATTATTAATAGAAAAAATACGAAATACACAACCAAGAAGAGACAAGTTCAGGTTATTTTTTGAACGCGAAATGTTGAATTCGCTTTTCTTTCCAAAACACTATTATATTAATATGTAATAATAATTAATATTTGTTGTTAGTTATATAATTTTAATGGTAAAAAACTTTGTTCTTTAAATTAAATATTGTACATTGTTTTTGTTTTTTCTCCTCTATTATTATTATTTTTTGATTTATTGTTGTAAAATGCTTTTTTTATATGATTAATACAGTTCAGCAAGTTTTCGTAAAAAAAATTATTTTTTTTTGAGTTTTATTTATTTCTTTTCTTTTACTTTTTAGTTCTTCTAAGTAGTTATTACTGAATGTGTGCACTCGTTACAATTCCAAATTTCTTTTATATCTTTATTTAAACATTATTTTTGATTCATTACTTAAATTTTAGGTTACCCGTTGCTAAGCAACCACAACTCAAATATAGCCATTTTGTTAGGTTATAATAAGGTTGTGTCGCTGTCAAACATTAAATTTTTTATTTGTTTAATGAAGAAGAAATTAAGTTTAATTTAAGTGGTGAATCGAAAATGATACGTTTTTATAGCGCACGGCACAAAAAAATGAGGTAAGAATATAAAGTATTAATTAAAACAACGTACTGAATGGAAAAATATCTTTTTATACATGAAATGAAGTTTAATTCTTCAACAGCTGGTAAATTAAGTCAAAAAATTAGAATTTAATTTATTAATAAATAAAATATTAATCTATGCTTAAAAATTGGCTAAATTTAGAATCAACATAACCTCAAATTCAAATTGAACTAATTGTTCGATCAAATCGATACTAATGATGAAAAATTGCAAATTACTTTTTAATTTATTATTTAGAACGTTTTTTAGATGATTTAATTTATTTAAAATTAATTTATTGATAATTAAATTTCTAATAAAAATAAAATTTTTAGGTTGGTACTAAAAATGTCATTAAAACAACATAAAAATGTAAACAACGCAACATAACCTCAAAATTGAAATCGATTTTATTTTGAATCAATTTTATAGATTATTTTCGATATTTAATAAGTTTTGAATTAAAATTGAGTATAAACAGTATAGGGTAATGTTATTCTTGAATGGTTTCAAACGAATTTAAGGTAATTTTAACATATTTACATTTAACCATAATACATGAAATTAACATCATTGATTACCAAAATCGCAAGAATTTACTTGTCCCAATCATTGGAGATCATTTCTAAGCCCCTAAATTCAATGATTATCAATATATATTTTATTCGATGATTAATATAAGGCAATTAAGGATCTTAACTCGAATTAGAGATTCCTCCTGTTATAAATTTGTAAATTACTTTTTAATTTGTTATTTGGAACGTTTTCTAGATGATTTAATCTATTTAAAAGCAATTTTGAAATTAATTTATTAATAGTTAAATTTGAAATAATAAATTTTTAGGTTGGTACTAAAAATGTCATTAAAATTTTTGACATAAAAATGTAAACAACGTAACATAACCTCAAAATTGAAATCGATTTTATTTTTAATCAATTTTATTAATTATTTTCGATATTTAATAAGTTTTGAATTAAAATTAAGTGTAAACGGTATTGGGTAATGTTATTCTTGGTTGGTTTGAAACGAATTTGAGGTAATTTTAATAATAACAATTTTTTCGATTAATATTTCCCCTCAATATAAATTTTTAGGTTTTTCGTTCGGAATTTCTTTATTTGTCAAATGTAAAGTTTACATTTAGACGTGATGTACTTCAACCTGGGTTGAATTAAACAGTCTGGAAGTTAGGGTAACTATAATACATGAAATTAACATCATTGATTACAAAAATCTCAAGTATTTACTTGTCTCAATCCTTGGAGATCATTTCTAAGCCTCTAAATTCAATGATTGTCAATATATATTTTATTCAATGATTAATATAAGGCAATTGAGGATCGTAATTCGAATTACTTGAGATTCCTCCTGTTATAAATTTGCAAATTACTTTTAAATTTATTATTAAGAACGTTTTCTAGATGATTTAATCCATTTAAAAGCAATTTTGAAATTAATTTATTGACAGTTAAATTTCAAATAATAAATTTTTAGGTTGGTACTAAAAATGTCATTAAAACTTTTGACATAAAAATGTAAACAACGTAACATAACCTCAAAATTGAAATCGATTTTATTTTTAATCAATTTTATAAATTATTTCCGATATTTAATGAGTTTTGAATTAAAATTAAGTATAAACAGTATACGGTAATGTTATTCTTGGTTGGTTTCAAACGAATTTGAGGTAATTTTAATAATAACAATTTTTTCGATTCAATATCAATTTTTAGATTTTTCTTTTGGAATTTCTTTATTTACTAAATGTAAAGTCTACATTTAAACGTGATGTACTTCAACTTGGGTTGGATTAAACAATTTGGAAGCCTCTAAATTCAATGGTTATCAATATATATTTTATTCAATGATTAATATAAGCCAATTGAGGATCGTAATTCGAATTACATGAGATTCCTATTGTTATAAATTTGCAAATTACTTTTTAATTTGTTATTTGGAACGTTTTCTAGATGATTTAATCCATTTAAAAGCAATTTTGAAATTAATTTATTGATAGTTAAATTTGAAATAATAAATTTTTAGGTTGGTACTAAAAATGTCATTAAGACTTTTGACATAAAAGTGTAAACAACGTAACATAACCTCAAAATTGAAATCGATTTCATTTTAAAGGTAAATTTTCGATATTTAATAAGTTTTGAATTAAAATTAAGTATGAAAAGTGTAGTGTGCTGTTATTCGTAGTTGGTTTCAAACGAATTTAAGGTAATTTTAATAATAACAATTTTTTCGAGCTTTCTTTTGGTAAGTCTTTTTAAAAGTTAGAATTTATTTATTAAAAAATTATAATTCTAATTCTAATTAACAGCTGTTTTAATACAATTTTTAACTATAAATGCAGTTATTACTTTCATTCAGTAAGTTGTGGTACATTTAATAAAGAATTAAGGCGTCCATTAAGAGACAGAGAAAATAAAGGCGTTAAGGACCGCGCAAAAAAGTATAAATGCTTACACAAAAAAAAAAATCTGTATTCGAATATGCAGTTTCTGAAACAATCTATACTTGGGAACAATTTCTATTGTTAGACATGTAGCCGCATGTTGTGTGATTTTAGCCGAGATACTTTTAGAATTTAGATTAGTTCTCATAGAATTGTACGCATTAAAAAAAAAATAAAAAAAAAAACGAGAAAAATAAGTGTGTTAAACAACGTTAGTATTAAATGCAAGAAAAGGTGTAAACGCGTACATTATTTTTTCGACGTCGTATAATAATAATAATAATAATATATTATAGCGTTTGTAGTTGTAGCTTTTAAGAGTTAGAATGATGATGAAAAAGAAAGAAAAAAAAAAGAGCAAGCTCCATTTTTTTCCGGCGACGGCGAAGATGCATTAAAAAAAAGTATTTTATCGAATTGAAAAAAAAATTCTAAGACTGAACGATATTATCCTGAAACAAAAATAAAAATGACTAACGAAACAAAAAAAGAAACAAAAAATTCCATGCTGAATTATCTTAAAAAAAAACGCTCGTTATTGCAAAATGAAATGAAAAATTCTTCAAGTCAATTATAATAGGGAACACAACAAAATTTGTTAAATACATGAAAATACCAAGTTGAAAACCTCCTCAAAATAAAATAATAATAAAAAAATGATGTAAATATGAACAAAAACACAAAAAAATCTTAAGCTTTTCCTACAATGACCGCTTAAATTCATTTTTTATTACAGTATTGGGTAGGTAACTTAGAAAACGATAAAAAAAAGATTTTGAGAAAAAAGTGTTGGTGTTGAATCGCACACGAAAGACTTTTTTATTTAATTAAAAAGATAATTTTTAAATTTATTTAGGTAACTCGTTTATTATAACAGATTAAAACAGACTGTGATTGTCGAATTTGCCTTCCCACATCATTACGTTCCGCTTTAAAATTTTCTCCTAATCTTTACGTTATCAACAAACAACTGCATGTAATTGTATTATTTGAATGTAAGAAACCCAAAAATCTCCATAATATTGATGTTTGCGAGACAAGTTCTGCATAAATTTCAAAATAATTAAAAGGTAAAAAAATAAACACCAATAATTGTAATTGTTGTACTATAGACTGTCTTTATCACACCAATTTCCGATTGTATTATAATATTAATATTTAAGAATATAAATATTATTATTAACTATTAACCATGTTATATTTAAAAAAGAAAAAAGAAAGAAAAAACAGGAAATTGCTTAATGTTGAATTTATTTTGCATAGAAATACGCTGGAGTTAGCGGACCAAAATAAAAAACAAAGAGAAAAAAAAAAAATGAAATCGTGAAATGACCGCGCCATAAAACTGACCAAAAACAACCTTCTGTAGTAGTTGCTTTATGCAAAAAAAACAAAATAATTTGATAATCCCACTCAACATTATATTAAAAAAAACAAACAACTATTCTAGTCGATTCTAGTGTTTTTCCTTCGTGATGGCTACATTCCTAAAACGAATAAACGTTGTTGTTAAAAAAAAGCCTTTTTTATCGAAAGGTTTCCAATAATAATTTTGCTTAATAAAGTAAAATTTGTAAACAATTTACAAAAGTTATTAAGCAAATTATAAATTTATTAAAAAAAGAGATGTAAATTTATTAAATCAATTGCATAAACGCACAGATTTATTTGCTCAATAAAAACGATATATTTAAAAAATATGTTTTTAAGAAAAAATCAAAAATAAAAGAATTTAAAAAGTAATGCAACGAATATTATCGATTTTAACCTTTCGATAGAAAAGAAATGGTGAAAAAGTATGGTAGAATCTAAGAAGACTTTTACATCTAGGAAAGCTTGATGTATTACTTAATACAATTCATTATTATTCTAGGTCTAGTGTTAAATAACAACAAATTAGAGCTTATACTAGAACTAGAATGTTTCGGGTTTAGCCATGCGTCTCTTAAGACTGCTAAATCAGAATGTTTCTAGGTTTAGGGTTAGTTCTAGTTTTAGTCCAATAAAAGTATACAATAATTTAACAACAAACTAGAGCTTACACTAACTCTAGAACTAACACTAGACGTAGAACTAGAAACATTCGGGTTTAGCCGTACGTCTCTTTAGACGGCTAAACCCGAATGATTCTAGTTCAAGATCTAGTGTTAGTTCTAATGCTAGTTATAATTATCATTCAGCGCTAGATTGTTGTACATTTTTATCGAACTAACACTAGATTTAGAACTACAAAGTTTCAGATTTATCCTAAACATTCGCGTTTGATACGTCTAAAGACTATATTGGTCCGATACTGACGTCATTATCTGGTTTACTAAAGAACAAAAGATGTAGCAGTCGATTTAGATTTTACCGTCCTTGGAAAAAGTATATTATTATCTTTAAATATTTAATAACGTGTGTGTAACTTATGTTGGTTATATTTTTAATTTATTATGTTTAATTAAGAAAAAAAAAACTTCTAAGAGTGTCATTAAATGGTATTTAAGTGATTTTTTTGGGTTGACTAAAGATTGGGATAATGACTCAGCTTTTATTGGTACCGTTTAGTTTTACATACATGTATTTGTACCTCAGATTGAAATTAATATCTTGATTGATGATCAAGCCAAGAGAACACGCAACACATCAAGATGCAAGAGGTTCACTCATTAATGTGACAGTATAAAGATGGGCATCAATTACTAAGTAAAATATGAGAAAAGAAGTCTCTGCGTGTAGTTGCATTTATATTTGGAGACTTTTATCACCTTCAAGCTGGCATCATCAAAATTGTAAAGGAATTTAAAATTTTGCCATCCATCTTGCCATACGACAGTTACACTTAGGAGTTATTTTATGGTTTCTTTCTAGTTTATCAATGTGTTGGCCCCTAACCATCATAATGGCATCATGAGCATAAAGATGGGCACCAATTACTAAGTAAAATATGAGAAAAGAAGTCTCTGCGTGTAGTTGCATTTATATTTGGAGACTTTTATCATCTTCAAGCTGGCATCATCAAAATTGTAAAGGAATTTAAAATTTTGCCATCCATCTTGCGATGCAGCAATTACAGTTAGGAGTTATTTTATGGTTTCTTTCTAGTTTATCAATGTGTTGGCCCCTACCCATCATAATGGCATCATCAGCATAAAGATGGGCACCAATTTCTAAGTAAAATATGAGAAAACAAGTTTAAGAATTGAGCTCTGCGTGATTTTGCATCTATATCTGGAGACTTTTATCACCTTCAAACTGGAATCATCAAAATTGTAAAAGAATTTAAAATTTTGCCATCCATCTTGCCATACGACAGTTACACTTAGGAGTTATTTTATGGTTTCTTTCTAATTTATCAATGTATTGGCCCCTAACCATCATAATGGCATCATCAGCATAAAGATGGGCACCAATTACTAAGTAAAATATGAGAAAATAAGTTCAAGAATTATGCTCTGAGATCTGCGTAATATTGCATCTATATCTGGAGACTTTTATCATCTTCAAACTGGCATCATCAAAATTGTAAAGGAATTTAAAATTTTGCCATCCATCTTGCCATACGACAGTTACACTTAGGAGTTATTTTATGGTTTCTTTCTAGTTTATCAATGTGTTGGCCCCTAACCATCATAATGGCATCATCAGCATAAAGATGGGCACCAATTACTAAGTAAAATATGAGAAAATAAGTTCAAGAATTGAGCTCTGCGTGATTTTGCATCTATATCTGGAGACTTTTATCACCTTCAAGCTGGCATCATCAAAATTGTAAAGGAATTTAATATTTTGCCATCCATCTTGCGATTACAGTTACACTTAGGAGTTACTTTATGGTTTCTTTCTAGTTCATCAATGTGTCTCTAGTTGATCAAATGTGTCTAAACTTTTTTATTTGTGAGTTTTTGTTAGCGACTTGGAACTCTTTTCTGCTCCTTTGGCTTCTTTTCTATTAGATAAGAGTAGTTTCTTTCTCCCTAGTCAGTTCTTTTCTAGTTCTCATCTTCTATATCATCATTTCTGCTAACCCCTACTTCCACATCAAACGTCCAGCTTTTTTAAATTGTCAAAATTGTTGTATCTTTCTGTACCCATTTGGTATTTATCAGAAACTCTCTTCCTCATCATTATTTGTAATACAAATGAGATAAATGGGTCTCTTCTGTTTCTTTTGGCTCTTTTGACCACTTGATAGACACGACCTTTGAAAAGAGTTTAAATATTATCTTTTAGCTCTTTNGTAAAATATGAGAAAATAAGTTCAAGAATTATGCTCTGAGGGATTTTGCATCTATATCTGGAGACTTTTATCATCTTCAAACTGGCATCATCAAAATTGTAAAGGAATTTAAAATTTTGCTATCCATCTTGCCATACGACAGTTACACTTAGGAGTTATTTTATGGTTTCTTTGTAGTTTATCAATGTGTTAGGCCCAAACCATCATAATGGCATCATCAGCATAAAGGTGGGCACCAATTAATAAGTAAAATATGAGAAAATAAGTTCAAGAATTAGCTTTGCGTGATGTTGCATTTATATCTGGAGACTTTTATCATCGTCAAACAGGCATCATCAAAATTTTGAAGGAATTTAAAATTTTGCCATGCATCTTGCGATTACAGATACACTTAGGAGTTACTTTATGATTTCTTTCTAGTTTATCAATGTATCTCTAGTTGATCAAATGTGTCCAAACTTTTTTATTTGTGAGTTTTTGTTAGCGACTTGGAACTCTCTTCTGCTCCTTTGACTTCTTTTCCATTAGATTCTTCCAAGGTTGCCTTTTAGCTCTTCATAGTCTCTCTAAGAGTAGTTTCTTTCTAGTCTACTTCTCATCTTCTATATCATCACTTCTGCTAACTCCTGGTTCCACATCAAACGTTCAGCTTTATTAAATTGTCAAAATTGTTGTATCTTTCTGTACCCATTTGCTATTTATCAGAAACTCTCTTCCTCATCATTATTTATAATACAAATGAGATAAATGGGTCTCTTCTGTTTCTTTTGGCTCTTTTAACCACTTGATAGACACGACCTTTGAAAAGAGTTTAAATATTATCTTTTAGCTCTTTATAGTCTCTCTAATAGTAATTTCTTTCTCCCTAGTCAGTTCTTTTCTAGTTCTCATCTTCTATATAATTATGCAGATTAGGAAGTGATTGTCATCACTTCTTCTAGCCCTTGCTTACACATTAAACGTCCATCAACATTAACAGCATTCGAAATGCGCTTGGTAATACTTTTCATTATTCGAAGCAAGAAAACTTTTCACTTCTTTTCCTTATTCAGTTTTATTACTCCTTTTGACCAAAATTCTAACGTGATAAAGATGTTCCGGTGATTAGTTAGATTCCCCAAGTCGGATATGAAGGTACTATTTGATGAGTCAACCTCAGCAATCAAAGTTTTTTTTCTATAATATCAAAAAAGTCAAATTTTTAGGTTCTGTTGATATTACTATCGATAATCTCATCAATGTGTCAGTAGAAGAAGTTCAAGAATTGTTCCACACTTTATGATATCAACATTGAAATAGCCAAGAAGAAAAAAGTATTATGCTCCAATTATATCAGTTTTAAGTTAATCACCAGTTCAGAAACAAAGACCTATACACTGCTAACGACCATGAAAATAAGTATCAAAATACACTTTCTGCACGTCATGAAGACAGATCAAGAGACATCTCACCTGCATATGCCAGCAACTTTATGCTGTCTTGACAAAGTAAACTGAGCATTCCCATCTATTGTTTAGGTGTGGTTTAGGGTGTGTCCAAACATTGAACTGGCGCGTGGAGTGTATGTTGCTTACTTGAACACACTATATATATAGGGCCAAATATTCTGCATTCATAACTTCCACTATGATTCCTCACCAGAAGCATTTGAGGGCTAGAAGAAAATTCTTTATACAAGTATACAAAACTTTATCTTATCTTTTTCAAGTTGTCAAAATTGTTGTATCTTTCTGTACCCATTTGGTATTTATCAAAAACTTTGTTCCTCATCATTATTTGTTATACAAATGAGACAAATGTGTCTAAACTTTTTTATTTGTGAGTTTTTGTTCTTAGAACTCTTTTCTGCTCTTCGTAGTCTCTCTAAGACTAGTTTCTTTCTCTAGTTTCTGCGCTTGGTAACACTTTTTATTATTTTATAGCGAGAAAACTTGTCACTTCTTTTTTTTATTGACTTTTATTGCTCTTTTTGGCCAATATTCTAACGTAATAAAGATTCTCTTGACATTACTTGGGATCAAACATTTTTAGAAACGTCACTTTGACAGGTTGATTTGAAAACATGACATAATAAAATTCCCTGTTAATCTTACCAACTTAAAACAACTTCACAAAAAAAAACTAAGTTTAACCCAAATGTTTAAATATAATAATGATTCTCGTAGAAGTTTTTTTTAAACTAAACATTCAATATTCACCAGTTGGTATTTTCAACACTTAAAATAAAATATATCCGTCTTTCAAAGCAATTTATTATTTATGGTCTCGTATTATGACAAAAAAATCCATAATAAGTGTAAATAAATTATAAAGGGTAGCAGCTTGTTATTAATTTTTTTTTTGATATTTTTGAATTGTTCATTTTTTTATTCGATCTTTAAATTTCTATTTAATCTTATATGGATAATCGCGTTTATTCAGTATTTGTCGGCCATAAGAACTTTACATTATTAAAAAGAATTTTAAAACAATAACTAAAAAATAAGATTTTTTTTAATGTTTATGTTCTGTTGGTCAAATAAACGCAACACTTTTACTAGAATACTTTTATGAGAATACTTTAACGAGGATACTTTAACGAGAACACTTTTACGAGTTCTTTCTCGCTATTAAGGTGGTAACGAGAAGATGAAACAATTCTCATTAAAAAAAAAACTATCTAAAATAGATGTAAAACGTCGTTGAAAGTAGTAGCTTTGTCCATTTGTATTTCCTGCCAAGTTTGTGAAGAAACAGATGAAACAAAATCATACAAAAAAAGAAATCTGTTATTAATAGTTTTAGTAGTTTTTAGAAAGAGCAAAGAAGACAAATCGAAAAAAAAAAAAAAGGAAAACCAAAAGGAGAAAAATTTGTAAACACTCTATATATTTGATATTAGAAGAGAGCAATAGTTTGTTGTTGTCTGGTACGAAAAAAAAAATTAAAAATTAAAAAAAAAATAGATGTTTTACGGTATTTTTTACTAAGAACATATCGTGTTGCCAACTATTTATTATCCTACGCTAAACGAAAATATAAGAAGAAAAAAATATTATCACACGGTAATGTGCTTCTTTCATGCTTGCTTATTATATTAAAAAAGAGAAAAAGAACCTTGTGCCACACTCGTTCAAGAATATTCTAATGTTTAATAATGTTTTTAAAAAAGGATAAAAACATCTAGAGTTATTTTGAGTTAGTTAACCATTAGATAAGTACGCAAAAATCTTTTATAACCAATCCAGTTATAAGCCCAAGGTCACTTGCGGCCGAGGCGCTACCTCGATCTTTCTTTGTCTTTAAGCGTCTCCATTATAGTGTCTCAAAAAAATAAAATCTCAATAAAAGCATCTCAAACGACCTAGGTTAAATTTTTTTACGACCAGTAAATTCTAAAGACTCGTAACAAAGGCAGTTTTAAGCCGAGGTTGTTTGCGACCGAGGCTCTACATGAATTTTGCTTCAAGCGAAGTCTTTTTGAGGCTGAGGCGTTAACTCGTACTTCTTTTATGTATGTTTAAGGTGTCGCAAGCTAAAATCTATTATAACTAATGCAGTTATAAGCCGAGGTCGCTTGCGGCCGAGGCATAAGCTCAATCTTGCTTTATCTTTTATGGTCCCCATTATAACACTTCATCAGCAAACGACTTCAATTAAATTCTTTCATGACTAGGAACAATATAACCTGAGGTTGCTTGCGGCCGAGACGCTACCTCGATCTTTCTTTATCTTTGAGGGTCTCCATTATAGTGTCTCGGTCGCAAGTGACCTTGGTTTAAATCTTTCACAATCAATAAAATAATAAGCCGAGGCAGTGCTATGAACCAGTTTTATCTTTATGGATCCAAATCTCAAACGATCTAGGTTAAATTTTTTTACGACCAGTTACTTCGCTACCAACCTCGGCTTAAATCTTTCATAACTAACGCAGTTATAAGCCGAGGTCGCTTGCGGCCGAGGCATAAGCTCAGTCTTGCTTTATCTTTTATGGTCTCCATTATAGCACTTCATCAGCAAACGACTTCAATTAAATTCTTTCATGACTAGGAACAACATAACCTGAGGTTGCTTGCGGCCGAGACGCTACCTCGATCTTTCTTTATCTTTGAGGGTCTCTATTATAGTGTCTCGGTCGCAAGTGACCTTAGATTAAATCTTTCACAATTAATAAAATAATAAGCCGAGGTCGCTTGCGACCGAGGCAGTGCTATGAACTAGTTTTATCTTTAAGGACCCCTATCTCAAACGATCTAGGTTAAATTTTTTTACGACCAGTTACTTCGCTAGCAACCTCGGCTTAAATCTTTCATAACTAATGCAGTTATAAGCCGAGGTCGCTTGCGGCCGAGGCATAAGCTCAATCTTGCTTTATCTTTTATGGTCTCCATTATAGCACTTCATCAGCAAACGACTTCAATTAAATTCTTTCATGACTAGGAACAACATAACCTGAGGTTGCTTGCGGCCGAGACGCTACCTCGATCTTTCTTTATCTTTGAGGGTCTCCATTATAGTGTCTCGGTCGCAAGTGACCTTGGTTTAAATCTTTCACAATCAATAAAATAATAAGCCGAGGCAGTGCTATGAACCAGTTTTATCTTTATGGATCCAAATCTCAAACGATCTAGGTTAAATTTTTTTACGACCAGTTACTTCGCTACCAACCTCGGCTTAAATCTTTCATAACTAACGCAGTTATAAGCCGAGGTCGCTTGCGGCCGAGGCATAAGCTCAGTCTTGCTTTATCTTTTATGGTCTCCATTATAGCACTTCATCAGCAAACGACTTCAATTAAATTCTTTCATGACTAGGAACAACATAACCTGAGGTTGCTTGCGGCCGAGACGCTACCTCGATCTTTCTTTATCTTTGAGGGTCTCTATTATAGTGTCTCGGTCGCAAGTGACCTTAGATTAAATCTTTCACAATTAATAAAATAATAAGCCGAGGTCGCTTGCGACCGAGGCAGTGCTATGAACTAGTTTTATCTTTAAGGACCCCTATCTCAAACGATCTAGGTTAAATTTTTTTACGACCAGTTACTTCGCTAGCAACCTCGGCTTAAATCTTTCATAACTAATGCAGTTATAAGCCGAGGTCGCTTGCGGCCGAGGCATAAGCTCAATCTTGCTTTATCTTTTATGGTCTCCATTATAGCACTTCAATTAAATTCTTCTAACAACATAAGCCGAGACGCTAACTCGATCTTTCTTTGTCTTTGAGGGTCTCTATTATAGCCTCTCGGCTGCAAGTGAGCTTGGATTAAATATTTCATAACCAATGCAGTTATAAGCCGAGGTCGCTTGCGGCCAAGGCATAAGCTCAATCTTGCTTTATGTGTTATGGTGTCCATTAAAGCATCTCATTAGCAAACGACTTAAATTAAATTCTTCCACGATTAGCAACAAGATAAGTCGAGGTTACTTACAGCCGAGACGCTACCTCGATCTTTATTTATCTTTGAGGGTCTCTATTATAGCCTCTTGGTTGCAAGTGACCTTGGGTTAAATCTTTCATAACCAATAACACAATAAGCCGAGGTTGCTTGCAGCCGAGGCAGTGCTATGAACTAGCTTTGTCTTTAAGGATCTCAAGCCAAGGTCAAGCAATACAAGCTGGGCCGCTTGCGGCCGAGGCATTCTTCATTAAAATGTGAGGTTTCCATAAATTGTGGTGTCTCGACCTCAATCCACCATCAATCTAGTTTCATCTTTAAGAATCTTCATTGTTGCACCACATACTCGATTTCGGCTTAAATCTTTCATAACAAAAGTTATAAGCCGAGGTCGCTTGCGGCATCAATCTTGCTTCAAGCGAAGTCTTTGAGGCCGAGGCGTTAACTCGTTCTTTTATGTATCTTTAAGGTGTCCATTATGGTGCCGCAACTACCTCCGCTAAAATCTTTCATAACCAATGCAGTTATAAGCCGAGGTCGCTTGCGGCCGAGGCATAAGCTCAATTTTGCTTTATCTTTTACAGCCTCCATTGTAGCACTTCATCAGCAAACGACTTAAATTAAACTCTTCTAACAACATAAGCCGAGACGCTATTTCGATCTTTCTTTGAGAGTCTCTATTATAGCCTCTCGGCTGCAAGTGACCTTGGGTTAAATCTTTTATAACTAACGTAGTTATAAGCCGAGGTCGCTTGCGGCCGAGGCATAAGCTTGCTTTATCTGTTATGGTCTCAATTGAAGCACCTCATTAGGAAACGACTTAAATGAAATTCTTCCACAATTAGCAACAACATAAGTCGAGGTTGCTTGCGGCCGAGACGCTACCTCGATCTTTCTTTGTCTTTGAGGGTCTCTATTATAGCCTCTCGGCTGTAAGTTAAATCTTTCATATCCAATAACACAATAAGCCGAGGTTGCTTGCTACCGAGGCATTGCTATGAACTAGCTTTATCTTTAAGGATGTCAAGCCAAGGTCAAGCAATACAAGCCGAGGTCGCTTGCGGCTGAGGCATTCTTCATTAAAATGTGAGGTTTCCATAAATTGTGGCGTCTCGACCTCAATCCACCATCAATCTAGTTTCATCTTTAAGAATCTTCATTGTGGCATCACATCCTCGGTTAAATTCTTTCCTGACTATTAAAAATATAAATCTAGAATTCCTCAATACTTCTGCGTTAATGACTTCTCACACAACAGAGCTTAATAGTCCAAGTATCAATACTCATATCAAATTCTGTGTGGGGTTTAGGGAAGCTCTTCCTCAACTTTGCGAGTACTTATTTTTGAAATTAAAACTTGGAAGCGACTAATTTGGGTTGAACACTTTAATTCTAGATCTCTAGATGTTTTTTTCTTTTTATAAAAGATTTTATTAGACATTTTTTTGAAATATCATCAAATATGAATGAATTTGATGATATTGTTTAAAAATTAAAAACTTGATACATTTTAGCGAGTAGTTTTTTTAGATATTCTTTTCGTAGGACGCCTTTAAAGCTTGATCTTCTCAACTTATAAGACTGATGATACTGTCTCTACATGATAATATATTATCATTTTTTGTGGAATTAAAAAAAAAACTTACTATCTTAATAATTGAAAAAATAAAGTAAAAATGAAAAAATAAAAAATTAGTAAAAAAAAAACAAAATAATCTCAAGGCAATATAAGATATATTTTTGAGGTATTCATATGTACTATTTGTTATTACAAAGCAGTTGCGGTTGTTATTATAAAAAAGAAGAAAAAAAAGTATAGGGAGGTTGAGATTTGTTTGATTTCCGGCCTATCTCTTAAACTCTCTCTACTAATTTCTCCTTTGCAATTTTTAAGACCAAAAAAAAAATAATCCACTCGTTTTTTCTAACGAACCAGAAGGTGGACAATAAGACAATGTTAGAAGAAGTCACTTGTTAATTAAAAAGATTTTAAAAAAATGAAAAACAGGTAACGAAACTAATTAAAAATAAAAATTAATATCGAACGAAAAAGTGCTGTTTGTTGGAAAAAGAAAGAGAAATCCGCTAATTAAACTGTAAATTTAATGTTCTCTCTCTCTCAAAGTTGTTAAAATCAAAAAAAAAATGTTAAAAGGTTACAAATTTAACCGAAATAAATTTTTTCTGGTCCATTTTTTGTGTAAAACGAACGTAATATCACTTTTTATCACCAGGAGCACATTATCTAAGAGTCGAAAATCGATTAAAAAAAAAATAATATAAAAAGATAAATAACAACATTCCAATTTTTGTATACAAGGTTAACTACGATTGTTATTGCTACGAATTGTGAGAATCTTGCCCGTTAATAAATGTTCTTTTTTAGGTTTTTTAAAACGTCGAAAAGTAAAAGTCTATTTTTCCATAGAAAAGAACGCAGTTTTCTTGTTATTGTACTAAATATTATACATGATATATGTGTGTGCCTAGTCAAGTAGCGTACTAAAAAAAATTGGTCAATTTTATCAAGTAATTATTATTATTAAAATAAAAAAAATGATACGTACGGAAAAAACCGAAAAGTACATGTTGTACTTTTTAAAACCGTAGGCCTCAATCTACGACCAATTTATTCTTTTACACATTTTTTTTCTTTGTTACTTTTTTAATATTTATAACATTTTTGCCAAATTTGTTCTACTATAAATAAGAGTTAGGTTTAAGGTTTTTCTATACCCCCCCAATTGATCATTAACTACTACACAAATATTCATATCAGTTTGTTATTTACTGTATTAAAAAGTGTGTGTTGTGTGTTAATTGCTTCTTGAATAAAATACAATAAGAATAAAATCTTTTATTTACCTAATTACGATATTAGATTATCAAATTCTTCATCCTATTTCGATTTAATCCAACTTCCATAGCTAATTTTTCCACTAAGATCCATTTTGTGATTAATTCCAATCAAATGTGAAAATTAAATATAACGATTTTTTAATAAATATTGAAATGATCTTAATATGAATCAAAAATGCTTTCATTTGATACCAAACACGATATGTTTACGTTAAAAAATAAACAGGTTTGGTTAGAAACTGTCAAATGTCAAAATTAAATATAACGATTTTTGATAAATATTGAAATGATCTTAATAAGAATCAAAAATGCTTTAATTTGATACCAATCATGATATATTTGGGGTAAAAAAGAAAAAAGTTAGGTTAGAAACTGTCAAATGTCAAAATTAAGTATGATTTTTTGATGAATGTTGAAATGATCTTAATAAGAATCAAAAATGCTTTAATTTGATACCAAACATAATATATTTGGGTTAAAAGGAAAAAAGTTAGGTTAGAAACTGTCAAATGTCAAAATTAAATGTAACGATTTATTGATAAATATTGAAATGATCTTAATAAGAATCAAAAGTGCTTTCATTTAATACCAATCATGATATATTTGGGTTAAAAAATAAAAAAGTTAGGTTATAAACTGTCAAATGTCAAAATAGCGTCAAATGTCAAATAGCGTTTCTTTGATAAATATTGAAATGATCTTAATAAGAATCAAAAATGCTTTAATTTGATATCAAACATGATATATTTGTGTTAAAAGAGAAAAAAGTTAGGTTAAAAACTGTCAAATGTCAAAATTAAATATAATGATTTTTTGATGAATATTGAAATGATCTTAATAAGAATCAAAAATGCTTTCATTTGATAGCAAACACGATATGATTACGTTAAAAAATAAAAAAGTTTGGTTATAAACTGTCAAATGTCAAATAATCGCCATTTTGTTTTGCTAAAAATTAAGATATCTCTATAACGGTTGGAGATAAATAGGTCGAGTTTGGGTTCATTTTGAAGGATTTTTAATTTTCTATCCATTTATGTTAAAAAAAAGCGACTTTTATGAAATTATTATATTTTTTGCCTAGCTTTGTTAATTTATTGCAACCTTAATTGATCATCTAAATGAGCATCTGTAATTTGAGTTAAGGATAATAAAATTAATCATGATATATTTGAGTTATATAAAAAAAAGTTAGGTTAGAAACTGTCAAATGTCAAAATTAAATATAACAATTTTTTGATAAATATTGAAATAATCTTAATAAGACAAAAAAATGCTTTCATTTGATACCAAACACGATATGATTACGTTAAAAAATAAAAAAGTTAGATTAGAAACTGTCAAATGTCAAAATTACATATAACGATTTTTTAATAAATATTGAAATGATCTTAATAAGAATCAAAAATGCTTTCATTTGATACCAAACACAATCTTTAGGCAAGAAAATAAAAAAGTTAGGTTATAAACTGTCAAATGTCAAATAATCGCCATTTTGTTTTGGTAAAAATTAAGATATCTCGATAACGGTTGGAGATAAATAGGTCGAGTTTGGACTCATTTTAAAGGATTTTTAATTTTCTATCTATTTATGTTAAAAAAAGCGACTTTTATGAAATTATTATATAAATTATCTGTAATTTGAGTTAAGAATTTCTATTGAAACGTGTTGGCCGCCAGCGACCTTGGCTTATAAAACAAATCATGACTACCTCAACCTTCCTTTATATTTGAATCGTTCCTTGAATAAAATACAATAAGAACGAAATTTATTTACCGAATTCAATTTTTTTATACTTTTATTTATATTTTTGAGCATTAATACATTTAAAAAATTTCAAAAACGATATTAATTATCAAAAATTCTTCATTCTATTATCTTTAAATCGATTTAATCCAACTTCCATGGCTAATTTCCCAGCTAAGATTCCATGAAATTCCATCTTATACCACAGCGATCCCATAAAAAATAAATACGCCATCAATAAAGTAACTAAAAGTCTTCCAAAATGTACCAAATAATTATACCCATCTGGAGCATTAAACGGCGTACTCGAAACCAAAATCAAAAACAACAAACACGTTAAAATCCAATAACCAAACCTTTTCGTTCTTAAATTTCTCAACGCCGTATTAGAAATTAAAATACACTCTTCTAAAATTGCCGTACAAGTATCTCGATCTAATTCTTCTATTTCATCAAGACCTTTTTCGATTTGTAACGTGGCTGTTATAGCTTCATGATCTGAGTAACTAAATGATTTTTCAGGAACTCTTCTTGGTAAAGGTTGGCAGTATTTTTTTGTGGTTATTTTAATGTTAGGATTTTTTGGGCATCCGTACATAATATAATCGATCCTTTTTCCCGCATCACCGCTTCGAATTGCTTTTTTATCGGCGTAACTATTATAAAAAGACTCATTCGTTCCGATTTTATGAATTTCTTTGGAATCTTCTTTAACTTCAAGAAAACTATCTTTCAAACCGGTTAAATGAACAATTATCCTGCAAAATATTTTATTATAACCTAGTTATATGCGCAATGTGTTAATTAATTATAGTACCCGAGAAAGTATGCAACCAATATCACAGTATTGGTATTGCAATACTGGTACTGTGATATTGGTTGCATACTTTCAATGGTGACGTCGGGTACGATAATTAATTAACACATTGTATATATAATTAAACCTGTAAGCTAAGTCTTCTGGCTCGGTATTTAAATCTCCTGCTAATACAATTAAATCGGCTAAACCTGAGGTTTGTTGTATAAATTGAGCAGTATCATATGCTTGTTGAACTCTGTGGCATTGATACTCATCATTGAGCCTATTGTATTCAGCATGTAACTATAATAGTTATTAAAAATTAATTGACTCATTTAATTAAGTAATAAATCGTAATTTTACGTGAGCAGAATAAATATTAATATTAAATCCATCAACTAATAATTTGCAGAACCCAATTCCTTTCCCGCCAAACCAATCGGCGTGTTGAATTTTATGCACATAACCGTTAACAGTCCATTGGTGAAAGAAAACGTCCAAAATTGGGTATTTTGAGAAAACGCAAATTCCAGAACCAATAACACCACTGTAAAAGTAATGGGAATATCGGAGTGATGTTTCCACTTTTTCTTTAATAAGAATAAAATCGGATTCAGCCCAAACTTCTTGTAAGCATACCACATCGTAAGCGCTTGTTGATAAGGCTTCTGAGATAGCTTTAAACCGTGCATTTCTGTCTTTTGAAATAATTGGAATTCCCCTTGAAAAAGTTTAAATTGTTTTAATTGTAAAATTTATTATAATTACACAGGATTGCGCCCAAAAAACTTTTTTGAAACTGAAAGGCGAAAAATTTCCATCACCCTTAGTTTTTTTGCAAACTTGTCATTAAAAAATTCCAGAGAAACATTACAGACTTTGTTAGGAAAGTTATTATAATATATAAATTCTGGGCACCTCACAAAGTGTATTATATTTATGTAGAAGATCTCAGGAAGTGGTCATTAGGCAAAAAAAAATCATTAAATTTGGCAAATCATAGTGATGACTGTTATTTTTGCTACTATGATTTTAATGGCTATAACTCTAAGAATAAAAGAGATATAGTGTACCACAACCTTCCTTCTGCAATGCGACCTATAGCTCATGGACCAGATGTGCTTGTACCTTAACCTCCAACAACGCTAGATGAGATAAGCAGTAGTGAATCTGATGTGAATGAAGATGACTGTGATTTCCAAGATCTTTCAGATTATACCACCCCACATCTTTTCACTCAGTCCGACCTTGATGACTTAGTGGGAGACTTGGGACTTACCAAGAAGAATGCTGAACTCTTGAATTCTAGACTAAAAAAAAAGCTACTGACTGCTGGAACATCTTTTTATCAGTACAGATTTAGAGATCATGAATTTACCGACTATTTCAAACAAGAAGGCGAGTTGGTCTACTGTTGTGATGTTGCTGGTTTGGTTCAAAAGTTTGGAATTAAATAAAAAGCTGATAAAAACATGGAGGCTTTTCATTGATTCTTCAAAAAGAAGTCTGTAGAAAGAAGCACCTCAAAGAAAATTACAAGAATTTGAAAGAGGTGCTAAATAACATTAAATATACAGATCATAACTGGATAGTTTGTGGCGATCTGAAAGTTTTGGGAATGATGCTTGGTCTACAGAGAGGACTAAAAAAGTGTGGCCAACCCAACAAACATTGGGGCCAGGTGAAAAAATTGTTTTCCACAAAGCTTTAGTCGGTCCTAAAAATGAGATTGAAGAGAAAAAAAAAATTCTCCAAAACTATGAGAGATTAAGAAATGAAACGTTTTGAGGTTATAAAAGAATGTTTGAGGTTAGGTTGTACCAAATTTTAAAATTCCAGGTTAAACAATTTTTGATATAAAGATGTTTAAAAATAACAAATTTTTGATATCTCCTAAAAATGAGGTTGAAGAGAAAAAAAATTTTCTCCGAAACTATTGGAGATAAAGAAATGAAACTTTTTGAGGTTATAAAAGAATGTTTGAGGTTAGGTTGTACCAAATTTTAAGATTCCAGGTTAAACAATTTTTGATATAAAGATGTTTAAAAATAACAAATTTTTGATATTTCCTAAAAATGAGGTTGAAGAGAAAAAAAATTTTCTCCAAAACTATTGGAGATTAAGAAATGAAACTTTTTGAGGTTATAAAAGAATGTTTGAGGTTAGGTTGTACCAAATTTTAAGATTCCAGGTTAAACAATTTTTGATATAAAGATGTTTAAAAATAACAAATTTTTGATATTTCCTAAAAATGAGGTTGAAGAGAAAAAAAATTTTCTCCAAAACTATTGGAGATTAAGAAATGAAACTTTTTGAGGTTATAAAAGAATGTTTGAGGTTAGGTTGTACCAAATTTTAAGATTCCAGGTTAAACAATTTTTGATATAAAGATGTTTAAAAATAACAAATTTTTGATATCTCCTAAAAATGAGGTTGAAAAGAAAAAGATTTTTTCTCCATAATTATTGGATATTAAGAAATGAAACTTTTTGAGGTTATAAAAGAATGCTTTCAAAAAGGTGATCACTAAATTTTTAGGGAATGAGAAGAACCATATCAGCATTGTAGATGATTTTTTCAAAAAAATGGAAAATCTTGGCTGCCTGATGAGCAAAAAAGTTCACTTTCTACATTCTTATTTGGATTTTTCTCTGAAATCTTGGGTAGTAGCAGTGAAGAGCAGGGAAAACGTTTCCATGAGGATTTTAAGGTCATGGAGAGGAGATATCAGGGCGGTTGGAATATCAGTATGATACACTTCATCAAGGGAATCCAAGTGTTACTCACAAGAAGAAAAGTAACAATCATATTCATACCAGTTAGTTTCAGATTATTGTGTCGAAATGCAGAAAAACGTTGGGTGATGGGAAAAAGCTGTTCATTTTCGGATTCAGCACCTTTCAAAACTGTTAGATCACCCTAAATAATCTAAAAAGTTTTTATGAAATTAATTTTTGCAGGCCTGTGTTATTAATATAACTAGTTTAAACTTACCAACAATTTAAACTAAATATTTTAAAATCCATTATTTCTCGAAAATGAAACAAAGAAAATTAAAGGTTATTTTTTTTTAGGTTAGGTTATTGTTGACGTGTCAAACAAAGTAATTTTTAATTTATAAAATCGTTATTTTTAATTTAAATAATCCTAATTTTATTACAACTTAGTTTAATTTACGTTTTTAAACAAATTAATAAATCAAAACTTAATAAATAAAGTTTGATTAAAAAATTGAAATTACAAACTTAACCCCATCCATGATTAAAAAGATCTATGATCACCTGTTTTATTTTTTATCACAAATGTCGTTGTTGTTATCGTGTTTTAGTGTTCAAATTGATAATTAACGTTGTATTCGTCGTTTTAAATGAGAAGCATTAACTAAACTTTATAATATGTTAAAAACCTTCGCCGATACGCTAACTACACAATAACTAACCTAAAAATCGGTTCAAAAATGGATCACGATAAAGAAGTGAAACTAAAAACGGACTCAAATCATGTTTATTACGGCGTACACGTCCCTAATTTAGTCGAAACGTTGGAAGAAGTCGAAAAAACGAACGTATTCACCGACAAGGCGGAAGCTTTAAAGCTGGTGAAGCAATTCAAAAAAGCCAGATTTAAATGTTTTAATTATTACCACGAAGCGGTTGAGTTCGCGACTCACGGTGGGGATACCCCCTTTATTAACAACCACAGTTTTAATTCCAACTCAAAAAAAGAACCAGAAAACGAAAATTTATCATGCATTGTAAACGAAAAGTGCCAATTTCGAGGACCAAAATCTCAAGATCTGATCAAATTAAGAAAAGCAATCGAGACAAACGACTTAAATTATGTTGAAAAAACGGTTTGGGATAATCCAAGATATTTAATAAGTTCCGGGGATACCCCTTCAATTTTACAAGAAGGTTCTCGATACAATGCTTTACACATTGCGGCGAAATCGAAACATTCTGATATGTGCGAACTCATTTTAAACACAGTGGGGAATGTTGATTTTATTGAAAAGCTATATGGGGAAGATGAACACCAAAATTCGGAAGATAGGGTTAAAATTTTACTTGATTTGTATTTAAATACACCCGATAAAGGAGTTAATGAGACCCCCTTGCATTTCGCCGTTAAATTTGGAGCCTTGAAAGTCGTTGAGGTGTTAGTTTCATATCCCCAGTGTGATAAAAACGTTAGAAATAAATATGGTAAACTTCCAAATCAAGTAAGATTAATTTTTATCGTTTAAATTTTTTATAAATAAATTTTTATTCAAGGTTGTTTGTGAACGTTATGAAGGATATGCTGAAAAATTGAAGGAACAAATTTCGAACTTATTAGAAGATAATTTTTATGTTCCTGTTTTACGATATGAAGGGAATTGTACTCCGCCTGTAATTGGAGAACCATTTTCACCAAAAAGCCCACCTGTAAATAATTAATTAATTAATTAAGTATAGTATAACCTTGATATAATGGATTAATATGGGGAAGGGAGTGGGAAGAGTAGAATCAAATTGACTGAAAAACAATTAAAACTAGAACTACCGTCCTTAATTTATTCATGGTATAGACCAGGGGTTCCCAATTTTGTATACTGCTACTTCCTTTAGAGGTTGTATTTTTTTGCAACGCCCTTCTAAAAGAGCATGTTTGTTTGTAGCTCTAGCAGACATTAAGATTACTTTATTTATTTACTATTTTTATTTAATTGAAGAAAACTCCAAAGAATTTATTTTAATTAATATTATTTATTAAAAAATACAGGGTTATTCACATAAGAACCAACACAGAGGACAATAAATTAAAATGATTTAATGTAACTTACCTCTATACTAAGGTACACTCATAACATATACCAAATTTGGTTTAAAATGTTTTAAAAATTGAACCCAACTTTGAAGGCCTATAACTCCTCAGAGGTACAACTTAGTTACGAGATAAGTTGCGTTAAATCATCGTAATTTATTGTCCTCTACATGTCCCTGCTCTGTGTCGCTTCTTATGTGAATCTCCCTGTATAACAGTACAGGTGTCCCAATTTTGATGTCCACATAGACTATCTTCGAAACTAAAAGAGATAAAAAAAAAGTAGCTTACATGTCATGATCTCGTTTTTCGAGAAAATGCTAATGCCGAAAACTCCGAACAGCTATCGTCTTTTATTTTCGCCCTATCGACAAAAACTGAAAATTTTGCGAAAACGACAATCGCGAATATCTCACTTATTATCAAAGATGGAGTATTATAAATAAAACATTATATGGGCAACTTTTTACGAAGAATTTAGTGGCGTAGGTAGATTTTTTTTCCCATCTTTTATTTTCGAGATTTTAGACGTAACTTTATTTTTTTAAATGGAAACGATAGTTGGCTATGACTTAAAATAATTTGTTATTTTCTTCTGATAACAAATATACATGTGGTTCAGTTTTTAATCGGGAATCTTTACTAAGATGTAGTACTTGCCAATATAACACAAGTTTTTTATATAGACATAGGGTCGCAACTCTTTTGTTTTCGAGCTATGAGCTGTCAAAGTTGAGCCAAAAATTTGCATTTTATCTTTTATTTCGGGTATAAGTAAACCGTAAAATTTTGTATGTATGTACTACTGGTTAATACCTTATTTTTAACCATACCTTAAACTTCCCTAGCGCCCTCTAAGGGAATGAAATTCACAACCCCTTTGATTTTTTATAACAACTTTTTAACGCCATGGTATATTAACATAAAAAAATACGGGTTGTAAGCAATATTATAAAATTGATACTCTTGTTTAATAACAATCAAAAATTATTAATTATCATCAACAATTATGAGGATTCACTATAAATAAAACTTACAAGTTCTAAGAGCCAACTTTTAGAATAATTTTAGCTAAACATGGCGGCACATTTTATTTTTTTACACGGAAACTATTAACATTAAGGAAAATACTAAAGAGACAAAAAAGTACCATTAAAGAATGAGCTTTACAACTCATATTTTTTTATGTTAATATTCTATAGCGTTAAAATTTCTTATAAAAAAAATCAAGGGGGTGGTGAATTTCATCCCCTTAGAGGGCGCTGGAGAAGTTTAAGGTATGCTAGAAAATAAGGTCTTAACCAGTAGTACATACGTACAAAGTTTCAAATTCTACGGTTTTCTTACAGCCGAAATATAAAACAAACTGTAAATTTTTGGCTCAACTTTGATCGCTCATAGCTCGAAAACAAAAAAGTTACTAAGGTAAGTACTACATCTTAGTAAAATTTCCCGATTAAAAACTGAACCACCTGTATATTATAAGGTAGTCGTGTAAAGGTGTCCCAATTTCAATGTCCGCATAGGCTATCTCCGAAACTAAAAGAGATAGAAAAAAAGTAGCTTAAATGTCATGATCTCGTTTTTTGAGAAAATGCTAATTCCGAAAACTCCGAACAGCTATCGTCTTTTGTTTTCGCCCTATCGGCAAAAACTGAAAATTTTGCGAAAACGACAATCGCGAATATCTCACTTATTATCAAAGATGGAGTATTATAAATAAAACATTATATGGGCAACTTTTTACGAAGAATTCAGTGGCGTAGGTAGAATTTTTTTCCCATCTTTTATTTTCGAGATTTTAGACGTAACTTTATTTTTTTAAATGGAAACCATAGTTGGCTATGACTTAAAATAATTTGTTATTTTCTTCTGATAACAAATATATATAGTTTGTGGGGTATATTTCTTATAGTTATTGAATAATTAACAAAAATTCATTTTGTTCTATCTAAAACTAATGTATGTATTTAAAAGTTAATGTTGCTATGGTGATAACCATACATACTATGATGGAACATAATGTATCAAATAATTGCCAAAGTTTGTATTTAAAAATTCGATAACAACTCTGGCATTATGTGCTGGTACGATGCACCAGCATGTTAAGTGTCAAAGTATAACAAAACTGAATAAAACTTTACAATGAATTTCGAAAATTATGAAAAATGTAACATGATGGAATGCTATATGTTATCAGATAAGAATGCGACGTTAGCCGCGGAATTTTATTTCACAAGATATCCAGAAAGAAGACAACCGCACGTAAGAACCTTCAGCCGGTTAGCAGAAAATTTAATAGATATTTGGTCCTTCCCCAAACCACATACAAAAACATACCAAAATGACCTGCAAGAGAAATTGCAACAAGACGTCTGACCCAAAAGCCGCTGCTCCCGAATATGAAAGAAAAATAAGTATAAACCATACAAAGCGGGGCTAACTCATTATTTACGTGCCGGAGATGTCAATCGAAGATTAGAATTTTGTAGATGATATTTAAAAAAATTAAATAATCTGCTGTTTGTTCAAAATGTTATCTGGACCGATGAAGTCTCTGAGTGTTCAAAGAAGATTGGGGTTCAATGTATGGTGTGCCCTTTTAGATAATAGAATTTTGGCATATAGTATCTACCATAAAAACTTAAACTCAGGGAAATACCTCAATATATTAAGGCAGCACATTGAGCCTTTGGTCGACAATTTGCCACTAAATATGTCTCAAATGATATATTTTCAATATGACGGAGCACCAGCACATAATGCCAGAGTTGTTAGTGAATTTTTAAATACTACTACAAACTCAAGGACAGTAGAATCTAACAGGACTGCTACATCCATTGTTGTGACAGCCTACCCGCAAACTACGTCACACCATTTTCCACGCCCAGCTGTTGTTATGGTCTATGCGTTTGCTGTGTGTTTTTAGAGGTTATATCCTAGACGTATTCATATTAGTTTTGAAGTTTTATGTTTTTAGACGTATTAATGTCTATCATATAACCTCTAAAAACATAGACAGTTATCAGGCGTGGCAAATAGTGTGACGTAGAGTGCGGGCAACCAACCCGTAGTCGACTACAAAAATACAATGGATGTAGCAGTCCTGTTAGATTCTACTGTCCTTGCTACAAACTTTGGCAATAATTGGAAACAATGCTTTCCCTCATGGTATGGTTATCACCATAACAACATTAAGTTTTAAATACATACAATAGTTTTAGAAAGAACAAACAAAATTGATACATTATATTCCATCATAGTATGTATGGTTATCACCATAGCAACATTAACTTTTAAATACATACATTAGATTTAGATGGAACAAAATGAATTTTTGTTAATTATTCAATAACTATAAGAAATATACCCCACAAACTATATATATTTGTTATCAGAAGAAAATAACAAATTATTTTAAGTCATAGCCAACTATGGTTTCCATTTAAAAAAATAAAGTTACGTCTAAAATCTCGAAAATAAAAGATGGGAAAAAAATTCTACCTACGCCACTGAATTCTTCGTAAAAAGTTGCCCATATAATGTTTTATTTATAATACTCCATCTTTGATAATAAGTGAGATATTCGCGATTGTCGTTTTCGCAAAATTTTCAGTTTTTGCCGATAGGGCGAAAACAAAAGACGATAGCTGTTCGGAGTTTTCGGCATTAGCATTTTCTCGAAAAACGAGATCATGACATGTAAGCTACTTTTTTTCTATCTCTTTTAGTTTCGGAGATAGCCTATGCGGACATCGAAATTGGGACACCCTGTACAAAAAAAATTATTGCCTGTTTTTCTGCCAAAAGCACTTTATTTAAATAATTCATACTTTCGTATTTGTATTTACTTTTTATTTCTTCTTAACTGTGTTAGAAGATTCTTCTGCTGCTGTATAAATATTGTGGCGCAGTTCGGCAAGATTTTCAATCGGTTTTTATTTTTAATACACTATTTCTTTTATACAATCCTAATAAAAAATCAAGGGAATTTAGGCCCAGAGAATGAGGAGGCCACGTAATTGAACCAAGACGCCCAATCCATAACCAGAACAAGCACAATGAGCTGGGCAACCATCTTCAAACCAAATTTCTCTGTAGATATTGAGTGGCACATCTTCTAACAAAGTTGTTAAATTATTTTGGAGGAAATACAAATAACATACGAAAGTATGATTTTTTTGCAGAAAAACAGGCAATAATATTTTTTAGTAAAAGAAAAATGACAAGTGTTATACCATTTTGGAATCATCACTAAATAGGCCATCGTTTTAAATAACTTGCCAAGGGTGATGTACTACCCCTTTTTTTAGAAATCGTGTGTCAAACTTAATAGACATAAATTCTTTCAACCTTAACTCAATCAAACTAATATACTTTTAATATACTCATGTATATTGTTTATATAATTTAACATTGGAATTAGATCTTCTTTGGTGCTCTTCCCATAAACAAAAAACATCATCTATATCTAATTCATTTTTTGATGTTGTTGGAATAAGGATTCTGTTTGTTTATAATATAATTTTTCTCAATGTAATCTAAATATACAGGAATTGAGGATTAAAATTAAATTTTTTAAAGCAACTGAGGAAGAGGTCATTTAATTTTCACCGTACTTTAAGTTTATTTTAATAAAATATGGTTGAGGAAGGAAAAAATTACAAATTAATCTTCTTCAGAAATAACTCCCTATTCGTCATTTTTGGATTGGGTTTGGATGTGTTGGCAGAAGCATATTGATGGTTTCAAAAAGAAACGAAATAAATTTAAAGTCGGTTGAATATATCTCTATTACGGGGCTCTCTAGAAAATTTCCTTGAAAAGTCTTGGCGATATGTCCTAAACTGCTTGTTGCGCGCTTCTGCTGCCGCCTCAGATAGTTAAATTAATAATTAATATATTGTGCATTGTCGGTGACATTGGATGCCAAGGGTATAAGTGCATATTAGTCGTATTTTTCCACATCTATCAAGAATCCGCTTGAAATGATTTCCAGTATGATTTTCAACCTATAAATGAACTCGTAACTGATGCCTGTAATCTCTGAAGCTAATTTCGGATCCTCAAAAAATCTCCTGCTCGTGTTGCCATTATTTGAATTACCGAAATTTGCTTTTGACAACCAGTTTCTTTGCGAAATTTGGCCTATATTTCTATTTTCCTCTTCTTTTCTGTTTTTCTTTACAGGCAATTTGTATGCTTTCAAAAAATCTTATCCTTGCATGTAAAATTGAC
Source organism: Onthophagus taurus (assembly GCF_000648695.1). Lineage (NCBI taxonomy): Eukaryota > Metazoa > Arthropoda > Insecta > Coleoptera > Scarabaeidae > Onthophagus > Onthophagus taurus. The sequence continues at coordinate 148,317 of NW_019280539.1, forward strand.
AGCCCAAATTCAATAGCTTCAAATAAAATTTGTTTTTTTGTTATTCACTTGGTTGAAGTCTTTGGAAGTCGCACCACAAATGTAGTAACAACTTGTAGATATTGTGCCAGTAGCTGCGTTTCAGACTTTTCGGTCAACCATTACGATTATGAATAGATGTTTGACGAAAAACTTCTTTCCATCAATATCAACCTCAGTTTATGGAAGAGTTTATGGAATTTTTGGACGTTTTTATGTCTTCATTTGTGACATGATGTCTCTATTAGAGTCAATGATATCTCTATCGTTCTCAGATTTTCATTCTTCACACTGCTCATCAGACGATTTATCATCTAAAACTTTCCTCGTTGCTTTATCTTTTTCAAAAACTTTCTTTCTTGGCACCTCATGGAAGAACAATCCTTCAACAACATCAACAATTCGCCTTTTTGACTTCTTGTCTTTTCTACTAGCTATTTCATCATTTCGTTTTTTGGGGTTCACATCTTGTGATTTTTCTTTCACCTGCTTTGGGAAATGGACGAATATTTTCAGGGGAGACAAATGGTGTAGCTTGAGGCTTCTTGTTTTGTTCCTCAGTTTTTCCAACAGACAAAGATCTTACATAAGACGACAAATAGTCCATAAAAGTAGATGAAAATCCATATCTGGAAATGACTTCTTCTAATATATCAAAAAATATTTTCACGTTTTCTGGAATGAAACTAGTTATCCTAGTTAAAGTTGTAGCTTCAGGAGCTGTAATGGATAATGACGAGTTTTTCTTCATAAAATTTAAAAACCAATCTTTACCATTTCATTTATAGCATATATATATTTAAATGTGTTGATGTATTAAGTAGATAGTATTAATAGTATGACTTTAAAAATATTATATCCGTTATATCGAAATTATATTGTATTATTAATATAAATATTTTTTTAGAGTTTTGATGTGGATCCATTTAAACCTCGATTGGAAATTCACGCATATGCCGGACCGATGGAAAAAAAAGAGGCTGATAAATTTCGTAAAATTTGGAAAACTCCACCACGTTCGATTTCAAAACAATCATTCGACCGAAAACGTCGCCTCTCAAACAGTTTAGACTCGGATTTTTCTTACAATTTAAAGCTGCGTGATCCCGAGAAAGGTTTAGAAACGGTTGGACGTGAATTAGCAACGAAATACAACGTAAATTGGAAAGAGTATTGGCCGTTTTTAGATGATTTCGTCGATTTGTGTTCGGATGATGGTTTAAAACGCTTTGAAACGTTTTTATCGCAAAAAGTAGATACAAATTTTTCGAATCACAACTCTCCCAAACGGTTAGTTTTTGAAACTAAACCGGCTGATAACTCAAATAATTCCACGATGGAAAGTTTGTGTCGAAAATTGGAGTCAATGTGTATTTTGGATGATTCCTCGATTATTTTAAATGAAAATCCCGACTTTGTTTGTCCTTACGTGTGTTTGGAGCGATCATTAAAAATTTTTGCAACTCGAATTTCGAACGTTTTAAAAAAATTTAATAATTTTATTAATTTCCAAAGCTCTTTAACGGCTGAAATTAAACTTTTCGAACAATTAATCGTTAGTTACGTGGACGATAAACGCTTCGTTGACGTGAATATGCAAAAATCGCACCACCGTTTAGCCGTTTTGATCGCTTCTGGTGGTTTTTTAACGCAAGAAATTCAAATAAAAATAACCGAAATTTTAACGTTGAATTTAGAGATTAATAAACATTTAGAATGCGTTTTAAAAAACGTTTTGAGCGCTCCTAATCATTTTACGACTATGTGTGAAGAAGAAAACTCTCAAAAAATGTGGGAAAACACGGAAGAATGTTGTTGTATTTTTGTAACAAAACCAACAAAATTAAAATATAGTTTAAGAAGAAAAAACAACGGTGTTAAAACAACCGGAAACGCCAATAACAACTCGTATTTTAATAATGTATCTAAATCTCTGTTTAAAGTAAAAAATTCCAATCTTAAAAACGACGATCTTTTTACTTTTAATAGCACTTCTTCGGATGATTCTTCAGAAGATGATGAATTTTTTACACCACCCTCTAGTCCATCATTAATGATGAACGATTTCGACGAAGATATTGACGAATATGATAGTTTTGACGACAGTTTTTTACCGGAAACCGACGTTTTTATAGAAGGGTAACAAAAATGATAATAAATTAATCAAATTTGAATCAATTTTCTTTTAGATCTGAACCAAGCAAAATAGACAGAGACGTTTACAACGCTTTAAAACAAGCCTCATCGAAAATAAACCCACACGATTTTCCTAACATTTACAAATGGAGACATACTTTAAGTTTTTATACGGAATTCGAACAAGAAAATTGGGCAAGTCCAAAACCAGGGGGAAATTTGGGGAATTTAAAAACATCCACTCCGTGTAAAATTAATGCGAATCTTAGTTTTAATTCGCCCGCATCGCCAAAGTCATGGTTTAGAATAACCGGACTGAATTCTCCCAGAGCTAGCTTAAATATGAATAGGACTAGGTTAAGTTTTAATGAGTAAATGGTTTGTTGATATTGTATTAATTTGTTAAAAAAAAATACAAATAATATTTTCTTATTGATATTTGATTAATAAAGTAAATTATTTTAATTCCAAGGAGGGTAGAATTTAAAAATTTTATTGATGGAGCAGGGTTAAATTTGAAACTTTCTAGTTCGTGGAATAGTGTTAGTTCTAGTGATGGTGTTGAAATAAACCTAGAACTAACACTTGACTTAGAACTAGAAATATTCGAGTTTAGCCATGTTAACTCTTACTGGTGCAGTGGTACAAAAAATAAACCACCTAAATTTTCACCCAACTGACCACCAATTCATCAAAATTATTTTCCTACTTTCGCAATAACCAGCTCAAATCCGACACCATATTCTCTGTTTCAACTATTTTTAGGTTTTTCAGGCAACCTTGAAGAACAAATGCGTACTAGAAAACATTACAGGAGAACGACGTGCGGAGAAATAAATGTTTTTTTTTTAGGAATTAATTTACTTATGAGGATCAAGCATTGGCCAAGTTACAAAGATGCACCAGATCTACGTGATTCTTACATTAGCTCTCTTATGACGCAAAAAAGATTTGGTTGAATATTAGGACACTTGCATATCAATCATTATTCTGCTATGCCTAATAGTGATTCGGAATATTTTGATCGTCTTTATAAATTATAACCATTATTAGATCATTTAGAAAAAGCTTTTAAGTATTGTCTTTTATCAAATGAAGTATTAGCCTTAGACGAGTCGATGATCAAATTTAAAAGTTCAGATCAAACTTCTGCTATATTTATATAATATTTATGTTGGAAAATCCCAGGATTAACTTTTACGTACACCTTTTATCAAATTACCACGATAATCCCCAGTAACGCGCTCAGTGCGCTACCCCCAACGTAAAAAAACGACAAACGACAAAAAAATAATAAAAGCCGCCGACGCACTGTGAACGGTATTCATAACTTGTTATCTGACTGTAAAGGAAGGTTTATTCTCGTATAGTGTAGCTGCGCCTTATAGACCCTGGCGGGAGTAGGCGGTTACATAACGAAGGAACCGACTACCCCTTTTTTTGTAAGTACCTGTCACGGTGATTTACCACTGCACAAATTCGACGGCTCGACTATAGGTCTAGTGTTAGTTCTTGTTTTGTATCTGTAGAACTAACACTAAATCTAGAACTAGAAACATTCCGGTTTAATTGATTTCAGATGAAATCAGTGATTTTAAAAAATATATCTGTACCTTAGGGGTAAAGAATCGTAACTCCAGTTTTTGTCAATATCGAGTTAATTATTATAAAACTTATTATAATAGTATTATAAAGCTTTAAACCTTGTTTTCTAAAAAACTTAAAATAATGGAGATACAATCCTTTACCTCTAAGATACAGGTATATAAAATTAATTTTTGACTTCGGAAATTTTAGATTTGGTATAACCTAACCTCAAACGTTTGTTTATAACCTCAAAAAGTTTCATTTCTTAAACCCTTCCCGTTTTGGAGAAAATAATATTTTTCTTTAACCTCGATTTCAATTGATTTCAAAATCAGCGATTTTAAAAAATATATATAAAATTAATTTTTGAGTTTGGAAACTTCAAATTTGGTATAACCTAACCTCAAACGTTCCATTATAACCTCAAAAAGTTTCATTTCTTAAACCCTTCCAGTTTTGGAGAAAACAATTTTTTTTTAACCTCGAATTCAATTGATTTCAAAATCACCGATTTAAAAAAAATATATATAAAATTAATTTTTGACTTTGGAAACTTCAAATTTGGTATAACCTAATCTCAAACGTTCCTTTATAACCTCAAAAAGTTTCATTTCTTAAACCCATTCCGTTTTGGAGAAAATAATATGTTTCTTTAACCTCGATTTCAAATGAAATTAACGATTTTAAAAAATATATTATATAAAATTAATTTTTGACTTTGGAAACTTCAAATTTGGTATAACCTAACCTCAAACGTTCCTTTATAACCTCAAAAAGTTTCATTTCTTAAACCCTTCCCGTTTTGGAGAAAATAATATTTTTCTTTAACCTCAATTGATGTCAAAATCAGCGATTTTAAAAAATATACAGGGTGTATCTGAATGACGTGCTCAAACTTCAGGGGTGATTCTTTAGGCAATTTTAAGGGTACTTTCTTATATAAACTATGAGCGATTTCGACTCCCCTGCGGAGCTATGCCTCTTCAAAAATGGCGAAAAATTTTGATTTAATTTTTTTTTCTCAAAAACCATAAACGCTAGGAAAATGAAATTTGGGGAATATGTTTAACTCATAATAGGGCACGTTTTGACCCTATTTGTACTTGCAACCTACTCTTCTAAACTACTAAACATAACCACCTCCTTTACATTTTTGCTAAAATTTTTTGTATGAAGATGATAAATACATTAGGAAAATTTTACATAGATAGTACCTAAAAGATACTTTCACTAAAGCAAATACTTCCCGTTAAATAACGAGGTTGCCAATCAAAAGTTGAATGAAGTTTTAATATAGAAATCTTGGTAGGGTTTGCAATCTTTGTCAAAAATATTTTTGACGTTTAAATGTCAGTGCTTTTCTTACTATTATTATTGTTTTTAAAATTAATTTTTGAATAAACTTCTATCGCATTTACGCTCGTTCATTAGACGTTTCAAAATTTAAATAAAACAAATTAAGATCCTAAAAAATCAATGAAAGTGAGCCTCCTAATGTGGTTTCCCCCTTAAGCATTCAAAAAAATGCAATGTGAGTTAGGCAACTTATTTAACATAACCTAACTTTCTAAAATTTTTATTTTTTCGTTTAAAGCTGAAAATCCCCTGCATTAATTTACTTGGAAAAAACGTTAAGTAGGTTTAAAACCGGTGTAATTTATAAAAATCCACCAGTTTATCAGAATCATATGATTCATAATCCCAACAATGACGTTTTGAATGTTCGTGTTGATAAAACTGCGCGAACTTAACCAAGAAATACAAGAATTTTTTTCAAGATAAAGTTATAATTTAGAGTTATTTTTTTCTCAAAATGACTCACTTTCAATCGGCTTTACCCAACAGAGATTTTCTTTGGTCCGTTTTTCAAAGGTAAACAAAAAGAAAATTACACCTAACCTCAATTTCACACCCATTTTAATAAAATAATTTTAATGTTTATTAAATAGGGTTGATCGCGATCGAAGTGGTTGGATAAACGCAGATGAGCTTCAATCAGCTTTATCAAATGGAACTTGGTCCCCATTTAACCCAGAAACTGTTCGATTAATGATCGGTAAAAATTAATTTTTCTTTAATTATCCAATTTAATCAATAATAATTTTTAGGAATGTTTGATCGACATAATAAAGGACAAGTAAATTTCGATGATTTTGGCGCTTTGTGGAAATACGTAACCGATTGGCAAAATTGTTTTCGTTCCTTCGATCGAGACAATTCAGGAAACATCGATAAAAACGAATTAAGAACTGCTTTAACTTCATTCGGATATCGGCTATCAGAACCTTTAATTGATATTTTAATGAGAAAGTTTGATCGACATGGGCATGGTACCATTTTATTCGATGATTTTATTCAATGTTGCATCGTATTATACGTAAGAATTTTTTTTTTATTTAATTTTAATCAAATTTTATTGATTTATACATTAATTTATAGACTTTAACTTCTTCATTCCGACAGTATGATACAGACCAAGATGGTATTATTACAATACATTATGAGCAATTTCTCACCATGGTTTTTAGTTTAAAAATTTAAACATTTTCGTTCTTTTTTTATGTGGGGTTACAATAAATATATATATACGTATTTTATATGGTTAATATTACGATTTAACTCAGTTTAGATTTTCAAATCGTTCCAAAAGATATTTGAGGCTTAAATGATTTAAAAATTAAAAAAAAATTGGTGTTGGTTACATTTATTTTCAATCTAACCTAATTAATATAAAATAAATCTATATAATCTGATTTATTGGTTTAAATTCTACGGAAATACACTGTATTAATTAATTCTCCTACTTGAAGTCATCATTGCAAGTATGCAACCAATATCGCAGTATTGGTATCGCAATACGCGATTTGCGATATTGGTTGCATACTTGCAATGATGACGTCACGTACGATAATTAATTAATTAACACATTGTATTCACAAAAAAGCATTTTTCCATCCTCCACGTAACCGTTTACTAAAATACTCCACAAGAGGTTTTAATTCCTCCCTTTCAGCTAAATTTAAAACCTCCTGAGAATCTAAATTGTGATCATATAATTCTCTTCCATAAACTTTCTTCCAATTCCTTTTAAACTTTTTGGAATTAAACCCAATCCACTCTGTGTATCGATGCGTTTTCGTCCGAATTGAATATCCCATTACTTTAATATTTTTTAAGCGGGGTTTATCACTATTTGGCATTAACGAAGGGAACGTTCCTGGACGAGGATATTGCATAAAAACCGCGTCTTTATCTGTAACATTCTATAAATACTTGGAATTATAATTTAAAAGAAATATAGTACAATTTTTTTGAAGGTTTTTTAATAAGGTTATCACGACATATAGATAATTGCGATTTTAATAACATAGAACCATGTTGCATTTAGTATCAGAGATCAAGAAGTTTCTAAACATTATCAATCGGTTTAAAACTTTAAATACAAACGAAGTTAATAAGATTGAATGAACAAATCAAAAAGATAACGGAAAATTTAAGTTTTGTGGAAAACAACATCCGTTTAAAAAAGATGTTTGTCAAGCATTGAAACATATTTGCAAAGTTTATAAACGAAAAGGACATTTTGAAGCATTTCACGATAGGAATTCAGATAAAAGAAAAGTAAAACAGAAACAGGTAAAAGAAGTTGAAGCTGAAGAGGAAGCGATATTAAATCTAAAATTTAATGAATTATGGGAAAAAGTTTCATGTGATATGAATACTAGATCAAATGTTTAACAAATGTAAAACTTTGGGACTAGTTAAATTTTGTAATGAAGTAGTTCACAAACAAGAAGATAACGGGAATTTGTTAAAAAATGCTAAAACCATTGTAAAAGAATATAATGGTCTATTTGAATTGAGAATTGCCAGGAGAGATTGATTTGGAAATAGATCCAACCAGTGTCAAAATTCATTTTGATTTAAAAAAATTAAAAAATGCATTTTAATTAAAAAAAATATATATAATCAAAGAAATATAAATAAACTTAAAAAAGACTGGAATAATCCTAATCCATACTTCAGTAAAAATTTAAGAATTATACTGGTGAAAACCCAAACTTAAAGGAATAGTCGGGAATACTCTGGTCAGAAGGTTAATTTGCAAGAAAAAGTCTGAAATTGCAATAGTTATAAACTAGACTTCAGCAAAAAACAGGAATTACATTGTTCAAAGTCTACATGAAGTCTGAAATTACTGTTCAGAGAAAACAAAAATTGATTATAAACCAAACATGATTTTTCATGGCAATACTTATGTGTTCAATAAAAGAATGCGAAGAATATGAACAAGAAACCAATGGACTTGTCTTGTTATTG
>NW_019280539.1:158425-225407 GCF_000648695.1 Onthophagus taurus
TCTAAATACTGCAAAAGAAAGATAAAATATTTTGGAGAAAACATACATAACTTTGGCAGAAGACTAGATACTGCTTCTAGAAGACTAAATACTGCTTTCAGAAGACTAAATACTGCCGACAGGTCTAAATACAGCGTCTGGAACACTAAATACTGCTTTTTAAAGACTAAAATTGCTTTGTGGAGGCTAAATACTGCTTTCTGAAGACTAGCTACTGCTGACAGGTCTAAATACTGCAAAAGAAAGATAAGATATTGTTGGAGAAAACATTAAAAAGGCGCCCGGGTGCAGTGCACCCCTTGCACCCCCCGGTAGCACCGCCTCTGGATCCAACGGAAAAATCTACAATTTAACCAGCAAGACCAATACCTTTAAGTCTGATAAAATAGGGGTACCAAACAGAACTTTGATGTTTAAGTTGCTATGGATAACAAATAATACTTCCAGGAAGGAATATAAACACTTTAACTACTTGATGATACTCATATGGTCAGAACCAAGTCTTGTACAAAACTAACACGGCCGTTTTCGAAGATATCGGCCGCACCCACCACCACAGAGGCTTTTATTGGTGTGGATGAGCGTTTCGTGGGTTTCGGGGGCGAGATCAGTTCTTATGAATCACTAAGATGAAAGAAACGTGGTCCGATTTAGGTTGTTTCGGAATTTAGGCTTTAAATACATCGTCCTTAAGCGATGACAAGCAAAAAATTGAAGCAATTAAAGATATGCCTAAACCAATAAATAGAGAGGATTTATACAGATACTATGCTATAATATACTATGCCTAATACACTATATTATATACAGTGTATTACGCATCATACGCAAATCGCGTATTGCAATACCAATACTGTGATATTGGTTGCATACTTGCAATGATGAGGTCGGGTACGATAATTAATTAACACACTGTGCTATGCAAGGATAGAGAAGGAACTGTTATCGGGGTTGGTTATCCTAAGAGACTACAATTAATGTTAATGATACCACAAAGATATAATATTTACTTATTTACTGTCAAGGAAAAGAAAATGTGGTAGCCTTTTGAACAAGAAATGAATAGATTTAATGTATATGAAATTAAAGGTACTGCATATGAACAAATAACACGAGTTATAGAAAATATTAAACTAACTTCTGTAGTGAATATTACCAATGAAAGACAAAGGGATGGAAAAAAGATAGAAATGGAAAAAGATCGGTGTTTACAAAACATTAAAGAATATATATTATCATGGAAGGATGGCCAAAATATATAAAAGACGTGCTTGATGAAATAAATATTTACATTAAATTCAAAGACAGTTTAGTGTATCATGATGGATTGATATTTTATCAAGACAGAGTATTAATACCTCAAACAGTGAGAAATTTAAGTATGGAAAAACTTCACATAGGACACAGCGGTGTGGAAAATAGCTTAAAGTTCATTTGACGTCACATTTGGTTAAAACGTGTATTTTCGGGTGAAATACGGTTGTTTTTTTAGGTTTTCGACGCACAACGACTAAAAAGTCGTTTGCCATCCATAAACTAAAGATAACCTAAAATCTATACCTGATGCCTTAATTTACTGATTTATTTCCGAATTTTGTGTAGAAATTCCAGTTTGAATTAAATTAATTAATATTGAAATCAGTGCGAATTTCTCAAATGTCGGGTTGGGCATGAAGCAGAGGGTGGGTTGTAAATTCCGGGTTGGGTCTGAAGACGCACGGCTAAATACGATACTTTCTAGTTCTAGTTTTACACTAACACTAGAACTAGCACAAGACCTAGAACTAGAATCATTCGATTTAAGTCGTGTTGAGAGACGTGGGACTAAATCCGAATGTTTCTAGATTTCGGTCTACTGTTATTTCTAGTATTAATTAGTTAAGTATTGACACACAGTCTCTCTGACGACAGGTAGTCAGTCGTTATGCATCGAAAGCCTCAAGCTAGGTGTCAACTTGAGAGAAACTTTTGAGAGTACTTCTCGATATCTACTCTTAACTGTGTGTCCACTTGAGACTGTTTTAGCTCTTCGAGAGCTTCTATAAAATTTCTCTCAGGACCTTGTCCACTAGTGAAATGTGTTCGTGTTATGGAAAGTAAAATTTATTTTCTTTCAGTATTTGGTGTGTGTAAACATGGATGTAAAAAAAAGTGGAACATGGAAGTAAAACAAGAAGCTGTTGGGTGAAACCATGGATTTGGCGTACATTATAGCTGGGTGTCATCAAATATCAATATTCGTTATCAAATTGTTAGTTATTTGGCATACTGGATTCACAAAAAAGTGAACTAGATTGTTGAAAAATGTTAATTATCACTAAAGGTTTTCACTATCATTAAATATTTAGTGGTAGCGCAATTTTTTCACTATCACTAAAGGTTTAGTGATAATGTAATTCCTTTTTCATTATCACTAAATATTCATGATGATGAAATTCGTGTTTTAACTACCACTGAAGAAGTAGTGGTAGTGAAGTAGTGGTTTAATAGGAAATTGCATGATTAACATTGCTTGTGACGTCACATCGAAACTTTAATGTGATTTTTCGGTATGTTCTACACTTTTCTATCTTTTGTTTTTAACGTATCTTTTTGGTCATTTCACATTGATTAAAAAAAAAATAGGTAGCGTCATCTAACAATGAGAAGAGAGTAACATAAAAAGAGAAATTAAGGTTATGTAAAAGAACGTAGTCATTACTACTACTTGTTCTAAATATAATAAACAAGTTGATTTATTAAACAATTACAAACCTTTCTTTGTAAAGAAGATACCATAATTGGTACTAAACTTCTTCCCTCCGTACATGTAAGACTCAATTTCGAAGTGGAATCCTCACAAATTCTTGGGCAAGGTTCTAAACTTGATGTAATTTGTGTTAAATCGACTAAAGTCGGGAATAAGTCGACCAATTCTACTAAATCATCAAGAACTATCATTGTTTGTGTCATTCCTGGAACTTGTATAATCAAAGGTACTCGAGTTGCAACATCAAAATTGCTATATTTTGCGAATTCGCCATGTTCTCCCAAAGACCAACCTATTTTAAAATAAAAATTTTAAATTTAATTTTTAGGATATAGTTTCCGATATTTCTGGTGGTTTTTATGACTCATTCAGGTAGTTTACGAACCCTAAACTCTGGCGTGAGTTGTTCAGATGCGCATTAAATTACAAAAACAATATTTAAATACTTAATTACTTTGTGTGAAAATACAATTTATTTAAAATTTGTATTTTTAAAATGTAAACAATAATTAGTATTCTAAATAATGTTTGTTTTTAATTTAAAATATAATAAAACAAAGAAGTGCGTCATAAATCACATCCAGGTACTTTTTCGGGATGATAATTACTGCCACTACTGTTTTTGAGGGTCGTAAAAATCACCAGAAATATCGGAAATTATAATTTTAATATTTACCATGATCTCCAAGTAAAACAACAATTGTATTCCTATCGATTTGTTGTAATAACGTTCCAATGAGATCGTCGATATAAGAAATCGAAGCGGAGTACGCTTGGATTATTTCTTTCGTTTGATTCAAAGGCATTTCTCCGAACGGAAATGAAATGTTTAATTTATCGATATCTTCGCGTTCTCGGACGTCCGTCCATGGATTCCAAGCGACAGTTGGCATACTGGATGGTCTCGCATGATTTTTAGGGAGCTTTATTTTATTTAACTGATGAAATCCTACGATTTCAGTTAAAAATGAATTTTTTTAAACGTTCCAAAATTAAAATGGTATACTCAAATATTCGACGGGAAATTTAAATGGAATGTGTGGTTTATGAAATCCAACGGCTAAAAAGTATGGGCATTTCTCGTTTTGAATCGTTTTTAAAAAATCAATTGCAGCTTCTAAAATTTCGATATCCGGTAGTGTTCCTTTGGGTTGTTCTTTAACTATAACGGGACAAATTAGATTTGCACCTAATGTTCCATCTCTATTTCGGCATGTTTTAGCGTCTTTGTATTTTTCGGTGATTGGATGGAAAGGTTTTCCTGACCAACTGTATGGATTATCGTCGGTAAAGTTTGATGAAATTCCGGGATGAAAAACTTTCCCAATAGAATGCGTGATGTAACCGTGTTCTTTAAAATGTTGGGGTAAAGTTGTAAAATTTCCTACAGAGTCCCTCCAATAACTATAAAAATCGTATAAACGAAGAGTATCAGGTCGACGGCTTGTTAGGAAGGAGTTGCGACTCGGTGCACATAACGATTGCTGAAAATTAAAAAGGAAATAACCCCCAAAATTTGCTTTTATTTTCGTGATCACCTGGCAAAAAGCATGCTTAAACACAAAACTTCTTTTTGATAAACTATCTATGTTTGGAGTGTAAGCATTTTTATCGCCATAAATTCCTAAGGAAGGTCGGAGGTCATCGACGACGATTAAAAGAATATTTTGTCGTTTACAATATCCAAAATTTTTTTTATCAATAAAATTAATTACCATCAAAAATTGAACGAAAATTTTAACGTTTATATTCATTCTGTATTTGAAAAATTATCACTCAAAGAATTGACATTTTTTTATTAATGACAACTGTCATTATCTTTAAAACTAAAATCCCTAAATTAGATACCAACCATAGAATTTCATTTCGTTTAAATCGAAATTTTCATTTTATTTATCTTGAAGAAGATTCTCTCTCGAGAGCGAGAGAAGCGAAATGAGCGGCGTTGCCAAATCGTTGTAGAAATTAATTCTTATATAAAAGCATTATTTGTTGTTATGAACGTATCCCCCCCAAAGGCCTTGCTGTGACGTCATTGGGAGAATTGACATTTCTATATTTTTATTTATACAGTGTATTTCACTTAAGAAGCAATACATAAAAATACAAAAAAAAATATAAAATAAAATAAAAAAAAATTAAAATATAAAGCGAAATATTAACGGTTATAATTTTATTATTCTTAGGTTATCCAACTTGACTCGGTTACCATGGTGATTAAGATCCAAATATTGCAGGTGCTTGTCAAAATTGAAATTGAATTTAAGTTTTTTTAAGGAAAAAGTCTTATTTAATTTGGTGTAAAAGGCTGCATTTAACTCAAAATTGGTTTATCTAGGGAATTATAAACAAGGTAAGTGGATTAAATCAAAAAAAGATATTTTTAATTTATATCTCTTAATTAGAATCGATTTAAATTAATTATAATTAACGAATTTGTTATGAATGCGAGAAAAATTAGGTTAGAATTGATAAAAAAATTGGAATAAACTTTTATTATTTTAAGGTTATCCAACTTGACTCGGTTACCATGGTGATTAAGATCCAAATATTGCAGTTGCTTGTCAAAATTGACGTTGAATTTAAGTTTTTTTTAATGAAAAACATAATTAATTGGATTTAAAGGGTGTATTTAATTCAAAATGGGTAAATGGATGAAATTATAAGCAAGGTAAGTGGATTAAATCAAAAAAAAATTTTTTTTAGATCAATTAAAATGTACAAGAATTTAGGGTTAAATAACAATTAAAACTAGATCTAATACTAGAACTAAAAAGTTTTTGGGACTGCTCTACTCTGCACGACATGGTAGTAGTATGACGTCATAGTGCAATTAAGTGTAAGTAAGTGCAGTGTCTTGTCAACTGAGTGCAGGTTAGAAAAAGAACTTTCAGTTGTCAATGTCAACTTTAATTTTATTACTATTATATAAAACATTGTTTAACTTTATAACCATATTACTACTATCATTAGCAATGCTTCTAATAACGCAAGTACCTGTACCCCTGACATTTAACTTACAACCGTCTGCTACACTAACAACTGTTGCACCGTTTTTATTAATATGTTCTAATAACTTTGGATTATTACACATGCGGGCCGTTGCTCCAGAATCTATGTACCACATTCGGTCGTCTCGTTGTCCTGTTATAGTGTTGGATTTATTGCAATGATGAATTATGGTATTTTCCTTCGCTATATAACTCTTCCTTTTCATTGTCTGAATTTTCTTTCCTGTCTTCTGTTATCTTGGCTTTGTGTTTCTTCAACCAAGTTATATACTTTCGATCATCTTTCTTCATATGTCCTTTTTTCTTGCAAAAGAAACATTCAATATTTTTCTTCTCTATACCTCTAGAACAGTGTTTCCCAAACTTCCAGCTTTTTCCCTGTTGTAATTATCAAAACTTCCAGTACTCCTCGTTAAAAAAAAGTTCTTTTAGCATCAATATAATAAATAAATGTAATAATAATAACATTAACGAAAGCATCAGTGGGATGGATGAATTTGTTTATGTTGAGATGATGCCAAATGATTATAATCAGGTTCCGTTAATTTTAATCGAAGATGCGGCTCCACATCCAAAATCCCGTTTCTTTTTTTCGTCTTAATATCGACTAATGTTGAAAACGCAACCTCACATAGATATGATGTTGGAAATGGCAAAACATGTTTTAACACTTTTTCTGTTAAATTCGGATATAGTTGTTGCATTTGCAGTCAAAAAGATGCTAAAGAACACTCTTTATGTTTATTTTTCAAAAATCCGCCTGCAGATAACTCCAAGAGCTGTTCTTGTTCCACATTAGATAAATTATCTGGCATGGCAGATGAATCAATATTAAACGGATGTCTTATCCATTCGAGGTTTGTCGTTAAATCCGGAAAATAATTTTTCAGGCCCTCTTGTAATCCGTCCAAACATTTCAGAACATCCGTATCAATTGTATCAGATGATTTTATTACAAACTCATGAATAGAGGGAAACGAGTCTAGCTCTCCATTATTAACTCTAGTTTTCCATAACTTTAATTTTTCAATTGTAGGGTTTACTTTGTCCTGGACATGAAACAATGAAATATCTTTACCTTGTAATGATAAATTGAGTCTATTTAAAATAGAGAATATATCTGCTAAGTATGCCAATTTGGATAGCCACGTTGAGTCATGTAGACACTTTTTCAGTTCAAATTTGTCATTAAGAAAAACTTGAAAAAAAGCAGAAACACAAAAAGAAGAAAACAAAAAGCAGTTGGGTTTGGCTGCTTCCCATTTCTTCACACATTTGTGCAAAAAGTCTTGCGTTTAAAGGTCGACCTTTAATATAATTAACGATTTTTACGCTTTCATCAAGAACTTTTCGCAGATCTTACGTGTTGCCAAAGCCTCTCTGTGAATGCAACAATGTGTGGACTTGACATTTGGTACAACCTTCTGAATTTTTGCTATGAGTCCTTTATTAATGCCGACCATACTTTTTGCACCATCTGTACTTATTGCAACACATTTAGTCCAACTAATTTTGTTATCTTGTATAAATTTATTCATAACGTTAAAGATATCTTCTCCTGTTGTATGACCTAATAAAGGCTGGCAAAATAAAAAGTCGTCGTTAATTTCTTGGTTCTTTTCGTATCTAACAAACGCCATAAAATTTGTAAAATTTGTGATATCATCGACTTGTAATGCATAATAACGATTTTGAGAAATATCAGACAATAACATCTGTTTCAAATTATTGGCCATATCAATTATTCGTCGATGAACTGTATTATTTGACAAGGGTACACGATCAAGAGTTTGTTTTGCTTTATCATTACTTCTGCCATTATTTTGGCAGCTGGCTTGATTAAAGTTTCGCCAATCATCTCCGCTGCACCACATTTCGCAATTAAAAGCGAGACGCGATACGAAGTTTCTAGGATTTTTTGATTGTCACCTCCTGTTAAACCTCTCATTACTTTTTGAGATTGATTTAAATCTTTGAGTTTATGTTCAAAAAATTCGATTGGTTTATCTTTGTATTCAAAGTGCTTTGTGTCAAAATGTCGCTTTAAGTTCGATGGTTTCATACTTTCATTGGTAAGGTTTTTAAAACAAATTACGCAAAGTGGAATGGGTTGCTTTTCATCACCACTCCACGAGAAGCTCAATTGAAGGTATTCTTTGTCGTATTTTCGAGTCTTCCTTGCTTTTTTGTTAACCGGTTTTGAAGAAGTTTCGTCTTCGATAATTTCATGAATTCGTTCAATTTCGTTTACTTTGCGTTTAGAACATCCGGGTTGCAACCAACGGTCCATAATCTTGATTATTAGATATACACATTATATTTTATAAAAATAAATAAAAAACAATAAAACTTACTAAAGAAAGCTCCTAAAAATAATACACAAGAGACACACGCGGTATCAGTTCAATAGCGACTGAAGATTTTTACTTGAATGCCCGGGGAATCACGGCACCCGGCGGCTCGGTGTCAAAAAGTAACATATATACAGGAATAACAAATTTTTATTTTTTTTTAATGTTTAATCAAAAAATAGTTAAAAGTCTGCTGCACCAGGCGTAGGAAAAGTTGCAACGTGTACCCCCATCAAACTGTTCCTGTACCCCTGGTGATACACGTACCATAGTTTGGGAAACACTGCTCTAGAATATTGCAGTGTCTTCATGGCCTTTGAAGCTTCGTCGTCGTCCCGATTTTTTCGTTTTTCATTCTCCTCCAGAAGTCTTTGTTTCACAAATTCCGCTGTCAACTTGTCCGTTCTCTTTTCTAATGCAATTATAAGATGATCATAACTAGCTGGCAAACTTTGTAAATAAAATATAATCATTTCTTCAGGAAAAATATGTCCAGCAGTTGTTAATTGCTCCAGTAATTCTTCCATTTTCCTTATGTGAATCTCCATGTCACCACCTTCTGAGAGTTCCCTTTTACATAACTTTTTGAGTAGTCTGGTTGTCACACCTAATGTAGACTTTTTATCTGTAAGGCCCCATATGTCTTCTTTTGGAGTTGGTGGTTCATTTGTAACAACTTCCCAAAGATTTTCCCGAATTAACAACATCTCAACTCGAAATTTCCATGTCTGATAATTGTTGTTAGATAATAGCTTTATTTGACCCATATGCTTTTCACTTTCCATCTTGATATCTTTCTGTTATATCTCCTTATTATATATTATATAAGTATTTCAATCTTTATAACCCGCGATCTGGGCCCATAACCTGATGGACTATACAAATATAGACAAATATACTAACAAACTACTCATAAAACATGAATGCACTCTTGATTGGGATTGCTTTATGATAAAATATAACATTTCAACAGTTTCTATAAGGCGTGGCATAATTTTAATCACAAATACTAGAGTAAAAATGATAATGATTCATTCCATATGCAACCACGAGATCCATGCTATACAGGGCGTTTACAGAGGTTATTTCCTTTAAACTTTTTTATTATGTCATAAACTACTAAAATTTTACAACTGATTCTAAAAGCCTGTTTCATTTTAAAATTATTTTCACTCTTAGAAATGTTTGATTAGACGCATCGTTTTCGCGTTGTTAAATTAATTCGAATTGTGAATGGGTAGGAAAAGGATTTTAAGTCTTATAAAATAAAACGAGTAATTTGTCATTTTTGGGATGCTCTTTACTTAATTTTAATAAATAATTCTGTATTCCTATTTTACATCGAGATTGCTTCTAATTGTGTGCTTGAAAACTTTGTGTAAATAAAATGTTAAACTAGTTGGAAGAACCAATTGCTAATTTGAGAGAGACAAACAGAGTCTCTGATTTTATTGGCACAAGACTTTTGCTAACGGTGTCACATGTGGTAGCAATACCTGTAACTATAACGTTATTATATACTGACAAGTTGACTTCGTAATTGAATGTGAGGGAGAAGGAAACTCTGAAGGCAACTACCACATTCACCGAATATACAAACACAGTCTTTGTTATAACATTTCTGTAATTTCCAAAGATCTTGTAGGCATCGCTTGCATTGGAAATGTTATATTTATTACAGAAAGTTTTAAAATTACTTTCAGACTCCAGTGCTACTTGTAATTCACTTAGTGCAATCACTTTAAGAGTTATAGTACTAGTATGATCGCGTATAAAACTAGTTATGACTGTTGAATCGACTGTTTTTGTGCCAGTCACTTTAGTTAATATATAACTCTCTGAAACGAAGTATGCTTGGTTATTTGTAAACAGAAAACCACCACCCAATTCAAGAGAATATATAAACGTATACTTATAGGAAATTGCAAAAATCATGTTAGCATCATCATTAACAAACGTTAATATCGTGCCGGTATATTGGAAATTAATATTAAGTCTGCCGAGCTGGAAACTAAATGCAAGGTAACTTTGAACGTAAAGAATATTTAGATTGACTGATAAGTTGCCAATTTTGAAGGTTTTGCCAACTGACTGTGTATTCTTTGCATTACTGATAATTTCATCTACTGATTCTTCCGAATTACTAACCAGTGTTATGTATGCTTCGAGAGTTATTTCTACGTTTATGTTCCTAACAATATATAAAGCGACTTTAGAAGATAACATTCCAAAACGCGTGATTGTTCTACCAATTGCGTTACAGAATGTTACTGATTGATGACTTGCGATACCAAACATTGCATAAATAGTGACAGTATATGAATTGTAGTTTTTCCCGATCTCTGACCCTGCGGAGTAGATCAATTCGAACACAACTGTGTACGTTGTTTTGATGTCTGCAATGATTTCTGCTTTACCGTCTATAAAGATGATGTTAACATCAAACCTGGTCTTCATAATAAAGTCAAAGCTTATTTTAACTACATCTGTGCCCTTAGCTTGCAAATCCCCGGCGGCTTTATCGAAAGCCTTTCTTAACGCGGCGAAGTCGCTAGCAAATATAAGGTTTATATCAATCTCCACTTTCATGCAGTATCCGGCTTTTATATCGATGATTAAACCAAATGTAGCATTACGAAGACCGATGAAGAACAACGAGTTCTTCGTGTCAATTGCCAAAACCACATTGGTTTTCTTATTAACGATAACTGTGACTTCTTCTATTTTCGAAACAGTAATTGTCACATTTGAGTTGAATATTATTTGCACCCCATTCTTCCACTCTACGGTTCCTGAATGAAAGAACACGAATAAATCAATTAAAAGTTATTTGAATATTTAATAAAATAAATATATAAAAACATTAAATTTACTTACCATTTTTAACAACGTCGCATGTCCATTTACATTGATCGTTCGATGTACCTAATAAAAAATTTTACTTCTTCAATGTATTCAATAAAATTTGTATAAAAGCACAAATAGAAAGATATCTTACCTGCTGTTGTAACGGCAAGTGTTGTTGCCGATAAACCGAGGACGCCGACAATTAAAGCAACAATAGAGGACTTCATCTTATTATACTAGTAAGTTGGTTTACTAGTAGACGGAATTGCTTTTTTGTTTTTAGTCGCAGACTTTATATACTACTTAAACGGCATCCTGAACATTTCGTTATCGATAACAACGAGATGCTTCGAGGTGCTTTCTTCTTTCGCAATACAAACGCAGGGTTCCTTCGTTGCAAAATAGATAATTTTGCATACTTGTGATAGTATCGTGGAATGTTCATTTCGCAACTTTACCTTTTTTTCTAATATTTCTCTGTAATTTTATTTCACTTCAATCATAAAAAGATCGTTTTAATTAATAAATTATTTAATTTTTAATCTATTTGTACAAATATTTCGTGATTTCTTCACGGATTTTAGGCGAAAAATGCAGGATTTCTTAATATAATAAGAAAATATATAAATTCCCTGATAAAACGGGAATGTTTCTCTAACATAATTGTATATCAGTAACGAACACAAAAATTTGTTGCAAAACGATGGACGTCAAAGATTTTTTTAAAGAATTACTAAACTTTTTTCTTACTCAACTAATGCCTTCATATTCATTTCTTTACGATACTTGCCTTTAACAATCAAATTGTGATGTTAAAATGTAGTGGTTTACTTGAAATTAATTTTGTTCTTAAATCTAAACGATAACACTGGCCGACAAATTTTTAAACCAAAGACTAGACTATACCTTCCAAATAATTTTCGATACCCTGAATACGAATCTGACGTCAGAATTGCTTCATCACCTAAGATTTTCAAGATATCTTACCTAAAATATGCGAAAAACACTATTTTTCAGCACATTCAAGGCTGAATTTACATCAAAAGATAATTTTTCTCCACAGAAGTCATTATGTCATTTAAAACTATTTCTCTGCCCCCTTAAAATCTTATATTATTCATTTAAATATTTTTCTTGATCTCTGAGAAATTGTCCCCTAAAACTAAAAAATTCATCATGTTTGAAATAACATCTTTTTATTTTCCAGTTTTATTTACAAGTTTTAAAATGGTGAAAATGTGTTCAGGTAAAGTGACACTTGCAGTCAAGCGATTTCGCTAAAATTCAATATATGGTAATTTTTTATCATTTATTAGATGTATACGAAAGTATATGTTGGGCTATACATATCAAAAGTGTAAGTTTATATGAAACATTTGAATGTCTTCAGGTAAAGTGCCATTTCCGGTTAGTGGATTTGGTCCAAAAGTTGTTTAAGAGCTTTCGATATTGGTTTAATAGCTATATGCCAAATTTCATTACGGTAACTGATTGCGTTTTTAAGTTATCGTGTTTACACATATTATTACATACGTATTTGCATTTTCTGGGAATGGTCAATATCAGGACTCAGGGGACCTCAAAACGTGTATATCCATCAAAATGTCGAGGTCGAATCTTTGTACGATTACAATACTTTATCTCATATACTTCGTATATAGTGCGAGAAAGTAAAAATTAATTTACAATATTTTTCTTTGATATACTTTATAACAATGAAACTTCATAACTTTCACTTATTCTCGAATATTTTTAAATTAATTTGTTTTTTATTGTATTTAATTTTGTATTTTTAAAACTTCTTTTCTATTTATAACAGTTTAGATGTTATTTTAGTTTCTTATGATAACGATCGCGCATCAATTCAAACGATCACTTAACACTCTTACGCTTATATTGAGCAGCGTTATCGTTTCTTTTCAAAGACCAGCAGTAGTCAGCCATCATTCTTTCATCCCATCTACCTTGATAGTGTCGCTCTTTTTCTTTCAAATCCTGATGGAATCGTTCACCTATTTCTTCGCTGAAGGCTCCTACATTTTCCTGAAAGTAATCTAAATGGGAAAATAGGAAATGTAGCTTCAAACTCATTAAACAGCCTAATTTTTTAAAGTTTAATAACATTGTCGATACAATGTTTTTATATTGTGGGTCCCGATGGTTGCCCAAGAAATTTTGTACAACTTCTTAACTTAACCAAGCATTTTTTGCGTTATCTGTTATTGTTCTTATAAAATCGTCATCTTTCATTAAGTTTCTTATATCAGGCCCCACGAAAATACCTTCCTTAACTTTAGCATTACTTAAATTTTGAAATGCAGACTTAAGGTATTTAAAACAGTTTCCATCAGTATTTAAGGCTTTTACGAATTGTTTGATCAAGCCTAATTTGATATGGAGTGGAGGTAACAAAATACGCTTTGTGTCAACAAGACTCTTGTAAACAACATTGTTGGAACCAACTTTCCAATCAAATCTTTCAGGCCACTTTTTTTGAATCCAATGTTGTTCTCGGGCACGACTGTCCCAAATGCAGAGAAAGCAAGGATTTTTTGTATTTCCTGATTGTAAACCAACCAAAATATTGATCATTTTAAAGTAGTCACCACATATAAACCAGTTGTGGATGTTGTAATTGATTTTTTCGAGTACAAATTGAAGGTCTTCGTATGATTCTTTTCGCCTGGTGGAATGACCAATAGGGATTGCTGCGTATTTATTGCCGTTATGGAGCAACACTGCTTTAAGGCGTTCTTTAGAAGAATCTATAAAGAGAAGCCAGTCATCGGACTTATACACATCTACTTGATATGTATTGATAAGTCCTTCTATATCATTACAATAAACTAAGGAATTTTCACTAGAAAAATATTTCAGAAATTCCTCATCTCTTCTTCTGTACGCTGTAATTTTTGTTCCGGGTAACAACATGTTCCTCTCTTTAAGTCTTGAAGCCAATAATTCAGCTGAATCTTTAGAAAGAATAAGATCGCGAATAAGATCATCTAATGAATCTTGATCAAAAAGTTCAGGGTCTTTGGCACTAACAGAATCCTCATAATCACTGTCCTTTTCACTTTCAATAGAACTCATTTCTTCCAAACAACATTCATGTTTATTAGGTGGTACTTTGTCTAATCTCGCTATTTTTCCTTTCTTGGCTGGTGTTACGCTTTGTACGTTAGAATATAATATGTTTCCTTTATTTTTTTTATTACAACCTGTTATATCACAGGCACAGAAGTAACAGTCTTCATTGTGATCCTTAGGCTCGTACCACATGGTTGGTGTAATGACAACTTCCTTTTTCATATCGTTCCAATTAATCAGAGTTAATCTACAAGTAGTACAAATAGATGTAGGTACCCACGGTTTAACTAAATTTCTCATAGGTATGTTGTAACATTCTACAAATTTTTTTAATCCATTCATTAATGGTTCTGCGATAAGGACGTGTTTCGAAGTTTCCGCAAAAAAGTCACTAAAGAATAAGCTTTCCGCCTCATATTTTTTTATATTAATATTCCATCGTTTTAAAATTTTTTTGTAGAAAATCCAATATGGTTGTGATTTTCATCTTATAAAACGCTATAGAGCTTAAATAAAAAAATAATATGTAAATTGTCTCTTTTTGAATGAATAAATCTCGTAAGCAATCATTTTATTTTTGTAAATACTGCTATAGTTTTCCCATTAAAACTACAACTTTGCTAACAAACCAAATAATTTCATAAAAATTAACTGGATTTTGAATGTCCAGTTTCTCAATCGAATACCTCCTGGTTAAAAGATAAATGCATGGTTAAAAATTTCAACTTTAAAACTTCATTTTTAGATATTTGATCACATTTTCGCATATTTGTTTTACTGTGCGTCAACATCGCTAACTTGATGTAACTCAACATGATCTCAACCGATGTACTTATTAATTTCAACAGATGATATCTCGAAGAAGAAAAAAGATATTTAAGTAATTGAAAAAGAGTTTTAAAGGGGAACTTTTAAAAAAAATTGTTTTTTTTAACTCCCTCATGTGAACTATAACCACAAATACGACCAGAAACCGCATTTTTAACATATTTTGGCTAAGATATTTTGAAAACCTTACGTGATGAAGCATTTTTGAGATTAAATTTGGATTTAGAACGTGAAAAACCTTCAGGATAGTATAGTCTAGTTGTTGGTTTAGAAAACATTTCAATTTTTGTCGGCCTGTGTAATCTTAAATTCGTAATCTGCGTAAAATTCTCGTTAATTTGATACCAAACACGACCTATTTGCGATAAAAATTAATAATTAGAGAGAGATGGAGATATTCAAACAAATTCAATTGTTTTTTAGGTTAATTTGGGATATCTCGGGAAGTTTTTAACCGAAATACGTCGAGTTTGGATGCGATTTAAAGGATTTTTAATTCTCTTTACGATTATCTTAATTAAAAATAATTTTGAGAAATTTTTGTCAATTAAAAAATTTTTAAAATAATGAAATCGATCATCCTAAATTCGTAATCTGCGTAAAATTCCCGTTAATTTGATACCAAACACGACCTATTTGCGATAAAAATTAATAATTAAAGAGAGATGGAGATATTCAAACAAATTCAATTGTTTTTTAGGTTAATTTGGGATATCTCGGGAAGTTTTTAACCGAAATACGTCGAGTTTGGATTCGTTTTAAAGGATTTTTAATTCTCTTTAAATTCCCTTAATTAAAAATAATTTTGAGAAATTTTTGTCAATTAAAAAATTTTTAAAATAATGAAATCGATCATCCTAAATTCGTAATCTGCGTAAAATTCCCGTTAATTTGATACCAAACATGACCTATTTGCGATAAATTAATGATTAAAGAGAGATGCAGATATATAAACAAATTCAATTGTTTTTTTAGGTTAATTCGGGGTATCTCGGGAAGTTTTTAACCGAAATACGTCGAGTTTGGATTCGTTTTAAAGGATTTTTAATTCTCTTTACGATTATCTTAATTAAAAATAATTTTGAGAAATTTTTGTCAATTAAAAGAATTTTTAAAATTATAAAATCGATCATCCTAAATTCGTAATCTGCGTAAAATTCCCGTTAATTTGATACCAAACACGACCTATTTGCGATAAAAATTAATAATTAAAGAGAGATGGAGGTATTCAAACAAATTCAATTGTTTTTTAGGTTAATTTGGTATATCTCGGGAAGTTTTTAACCGAAATACGTCGAGTTTGGATTCGTTTTAAAGTATTTTTAATTCTCTTTACGATTATCTTAATTAAATATATTTCTTCAAACACTATGAGAAGTCGTGTAAAAAAATGTAACGTTAGAAACACTTTTTATGTATAATTACATATGTATGTAGCACATAAAACCGCAGGATTAACAGGGATAGAGAATGGAAGGATTATAAAAACCCTTCTTGATTGCAATCCCTAGAGATTATAAAATACAGTTTTTAGTGACACTAAAAACTGTAATTATATTATTTTAAAGAAAAATAATCTAAAATGAAAGCAATTAAATTTATATAAATCAAATATCTGTTTAAAATTTCTTTAATTATTCATTTTATATCAAAACAAAAACAAGAAATTATATAATTGAAATCGTCAGTTATCTCAAACGTTGTTCTAATAATGAACATATGAGCAACACATGTCGATTTATCTCAAGAACATATAAAAACACATCCTGCGTACAGCGCGCAATGTCCGTTGATCATCAAAACGCACTTAAATTTCAGTGCGTACCCAAACTATTCAAAATCTTCCGCGAAATAAATAATAAATAAAAATGCAAATAATCCTTTTCGGATTATTTTGTGTACAGTATTCATTAGTTTTCGGTGAAAACGATGTGTTAAGGTTAAAAGATCACCGGGAATTTTTCAATTTTGGAATTAAAAAGCCAAAAGCGAGTGTAACCGACGATAACGGCGCGTTTAAATCAAAAGTTGAAGTTTTAGGGAGAATCTTTAAAGAGAAAATAACCGAAATCAAGTCAAACAATCAATTGGATTTTATTTTCTTGATTGATGCCTCGTCGAGTATCGGGGAGATTAATTTTAAAAATGAATTAAAATTCGTTCGGAAATTACTGAGTGATGTCACAATCGATTACGATCATTCCAGAATTGCTTTGATCACGTATAGTTCGAGAAATAAAATAGTTAAGAGTGTTGATGAAATTTCAAAACCAAAAATGGAAAATAATAAATGTTTGTTGTTAAATAAAGAAATCGATAATATTACTTATTCCGGTGGGGACACTTTTACTTTAGGAGCTTTTGAAACTGCCAAAGAAATTTTTCAACATTCTAGAAATTCGAGTAAGAAGGTTTTGTTTCTTATCACCGATGGGTTTTCTAATGGGGGCGATCCGGTTCCTGTTGCGCAAGATTTAAAAAAAGATAATGTTACTATATTTACCATTGGAATAAGAAACGGAAATTTTCAAGAATTGTATCAATTATCTTCTTCGCCCGGCGAATATTACAGTTATCTTTTAGACAGTTATAATCAATTTGAGAGCTTAGCCAGGAGAGCTTTACATGTTGGTAAGAAAATTATTAATTAATAAAGAGAAAACGTAATTATTAAAAAAAAATGTTTTATTTTAGATTTACAAACTGGTGAATATATTCCATTGGGGACATCGAAACCTTGCGATAATTTATGCAAAGAGGGAAACTGTTGCGATGAAGAAGCTTTATGTACGTGCGGAACATCGACTGGCCATTACAGTTGTATTTGTAAACCAGGTTTTTTCGGTTCTGGATTACACAATGATTGTTCACGTAATTAATTTGTTTTTGGCACAAAAGAAAATTGATTAATTAATTAATTTCCATATTAGCTTGTCCAATTAACACATTTTCAAACGGCCCGAATTTATGTCTTCCTTGTCCCGATCCAAATCAATCGGCTAATTTGGGTTCGATCGGAATTGAAAGTTGTAAATGTAAAAGTGGATTTCAACCAACGAATGATAATAGATGCGAAGTTTTAAAATGTGAAAAATTAGCAGCACCAGAGCATGGATATTTTGTTAAAAAACGAGAATGCGCTAACGTTTTAAACAGCGCTTGTGGAATCCGTTGTGAAATTGGTTATATCCTCGAAGGAACCAGCATAAGATTGTGTCAAGCGAATGCTACATGGAGTGGACAAGAACCATCATGTTTAGGTAAAAATTAAATTAATATAATTTGTTTTATCATCAACGTTTATTTTTAGTAAAAACTTGTGAGGCTTTACAAACCCCTCTTCACGGCAACATGACATGTAAACACCAAGAATTAGAAACAACTTACACAAACGAACCAAAACTCCCCGTTGATACGGTTTGTTCGTTTTCCTGCGACCAAGGAAGAACATTATTAGGCTCCAAACAAAGAACTTGCCTACCGTTAGCTCATTGGGATGGTTTAAAAACATCGTGCAAATGTGATAATATCTCAAATTTATTTAAAAACTTTATTATTAAACAAAAATCGTTTCAGTGGTGAAATGTAATAAGTTACCAAAAATTCCTTTCGGGAAAATCGAACCAAGTTCTTGTCAAATTGGAAAACAAAATTTCGGAAAACATTGTTCGATTTCTTGCGAGGATGGTTTCGAATTAATCGGGCCGAAAGAGAAAATTTGTAATGGGTTCCACGGAAATTGGAATAACAAAAAAGATAATAAATGTAAAGATGTTACAAAGCCGGTTTTAATTTGCCCAGAAAATATAAAAAATTTTACTTTACCCGGGAAAAATTATGGAAACGCTCATTGGAAACTCCTCAATGTAACCGATAATTCAGGTTTAAACGTAACGATTTGGACGAAACCCTCCATTTCTAACGTAACCAATTTTAAATTTAAACTTGGTACAACTATTGTTACGTATTATGCGCAAGATTTTCAAAGAAACGTTGCTAAATGTAGCTTTAATGTGGAAATAATTGGTAAGTTAATAATAAATCTAATCTAATAATAATTAGAATAATTAGCTCAGATAAGAATTGATATATAAAGTTATTTATTTAATCGTATGGATGTGGAAAGTGTGGTTAAGAAAATATTATTTAGGATTAGGAAATAAAAAAAAAAAACATATTGTTGAGTGGAGTGGAAATCTGGGAAGTATTGGAAGGGTCTAGATGGAGAAGAGGAAGATTGGTCAAAACGAAGAAAAGACAAGAAGGAAGATTGACATTGAAAGCTAAATAAAAGCTGGAACGATGAAAAAGAAGCTTCGACAATTAGTCGTGTATTGGAAGAAAGCTAGAAAGATACTGGTAGTAGCAGAAAGAAACTAAACAGAGATTGTAACAATAAGCACAAGATTCGGCATGGAGGAAGGAAATTGAAACGAGTCTCTCAAAGGAACTAGAGATTGGAAAGTACTGGAAGGGTCTAGATGGAGAAGAGGAAGACTGGTCAAAAAGAAGGAAACACAAGAAGGAAGATCGACATTGAAACTTAAAGAAAGTGATTAAACGAAAAAAGGGAATGTTACAAATATGCTGGTAATAGAAGAAAGAGGGCAAATAGAAGCTGGAAAGATGAAAAAGAAACTTTGACAATTAATCGGGTATTGAGAGGAACCTGTAGAAGCAAGACAACTACTGCGCAGAAAAGAAAATGTGTGGAAATAGCATGGTAATAGAAAAAAGGGGCTGAATATATATAAATTGGAGACTACACAAAGAAGAAGGAATTAGATTAAAAAGGAGAAAGCTAGAAAGATACTGGTAGTAGCAGAAAGAAACTAAACAGAGATTGTAACAATAAGCACAAGATTCGGCATGGAGGAAGGAAATTGAAACGAGTCTCTCAAAGGAACTAGAGATTGGAAAGTACTGGAAGGGTCTAGATGGAGAAGAGGAAGACTGGTCAAAAAGAAGGAAACACAAGAAGGAAGATCGACATTGAACCTTAAAGAAAGTGATTAAACGAGAAAAGGGAATGTTACAAATATGCTGGTAATAGAAGAAAGAGGCCAAATAGATGCTGGAAAGATGAAAAAGAATCATTGACAATGAGTCAGGTATTGGGAGGAACCTGTAAAAGCAAGAAAACTACTGTGCAGAGAAGAAAATGTGTGGAAATAGCATGGTAATAGAAGAAAGGGACTGAGTAAATACAAATCGGAGATTGGATAAAGAAGAAAGGATTAAGAGGAAAATTGAAACAAGACTCTAAAACGAACTAAAAAGACTTCTAGTAGAAATCCTTTGATGATGTGATATCAGATTTTCAGTTTTCTGATTCAATCAAGTTTACGATTTATATTTACTAAATAATTTATAAATTCCAAACTTGGAATTTTACATCTGCCTTGATTATTCCACCTTAATAACAATTTCACCTCTTGTTCTATAAGTTTAAGGAACGTTTGAGGTTAGGTTATTCCAAATATAAACATTTAAAATTTTATTCGTTAAGAGTGTAAAGGCAAAAAAGGTATTGTTCAGGGGAATAAAAGACTGGAAACTACTGGAAGGGTCTAGATGGAGAAGAGGAAGACTGGTCAAAAAGGACGAAACACAAAAAGGAAAATTGACATTGAAACTTAAAGAAAGTGATTAAATTAGAAAAGGGAATGTTACAAAAATGCTGGTAATAGAAGAAAGGGGCCTAATAGAAGCTGGAAAGATGAAAAAGAATCTTTGACAATGAATCAGGTATAGGGAGGAACTTGTAAAAACAAGAAAACTACTGCGCAGAGAAGAAAATATGTGAAAATAGCATGGTAATAAGTACAAATCGGAGATTGGATAAAGAAGAAAGATTTTCAGTTTTCTGACTCAATCAAGTTTACGATTTATATTTATTAAATTATTTGTAAATTCCAAACTTGGAGTTTTGCATCTGCCTTAATAACGATTTTGCATCATGTTCTATAAGTTTTCAATTTCTACAGATTACGAATGTTATCGATGTAACTTATCAGACGGGAGCCATTGAAAATAATTTGTTAGAAGAGACGGCAAATGAAGCACCAACTAAAGAAGACAAAGATAGAAAATGGCGAAAAAGAGATTTTAGTTTTGAATTAGTTGAATACAATTTAGAAGAAGATCCTGTTCACGAACATTTTTCACACTGTAATTTAGCAGTAGCTGTTTTCTTAACATCCCTTAGGCCTGTTGCTGAAACTATACCTTACCAGTCAAATTATCCAAAGGAACAGAATTCTTAACCTTACAAAAGAAAAGTTTTTTATTGGTATAAATCAGTTCATGGACTATCATAAGATACTTTCTTGGAAGTGTTACTGATCATCTAGCAATGATCTAGGAATTCTATGTCCTGGGATAGATTTGATATGATTTTATCAAATTTGCATTGCAACAAAAATCACAATTTGACTCTTACTAATAGATAAACGAAATCTTTGAGACGTTATATTTCGGTACGTCCGTAGATGAGTCAATGATAGCATTCAAAGGTCGATTATTGATCAAACAATACAACCCCATGAAACCCATCAAAAGGGGTTATAAGGTATGGGCACTTGCTGGCCACAAAGGTTATATTTTGCGAGTCGATGTGTGACAAGGGAGAAATGGAGCTACGAATGAAGAATGGAAGGACTATGGGTTGGGAGAAAAAGTTGTGTTATCTCTGACCAAAAAGGAATGGGGCAAAAAAAGAGTGATCTACTTCGACAATCACAAATACGTAGGAAAACCAAATATTCTATACCACGTGATATTGGTCTTTCTAATATAGAATCACACTCATTCCACAATCTAGATCTCATTCCAAATGTAGCATATGTCATGTTAAAAACTGTATGGCAAAAGTTTATTAATTATTGACATATATAACATTATTGATAACATATAGCAAATATAATTAATACTTATTATAATAATTTTTTATTAATTATTTTAGATAATGAAAAACCCACCATAGAATTATGTTCAGATCCACCACCTTATTTAACATTCGATAAATCCGGTGCAAACATAACTTGGGATGAACCAAACATTTTCGACAACTCAAGAAATGTTCGAGTCGAGAAATCCCATGATTTTGGTTTCTTCAAAGTTGGAACAACTTCGGTAATTTACAAAGCGATCGATTTATCGAATAACACAAATACATGCGTTTTAAACATCACCGTTGAAGTGGCAGTATGCGACCCCCTTCCAAATCCATTGTTTGGACAATCAAGTTGTACAACTGGCGATAATAAAATGCAATGCGTTATCACTTGCCAAGAAGGATATGCTTTACCAATACCATTACAAAGCGAAAGTATCGATTACGGGGATGTTCAATACGTTTGCAACGAAGATAACCCACCGTGGATGGAAAATAAGATTTTTCCTGAATGCACGAGTAAATTAAAAAAATTAATTAAATTAATTAATTAATAAAAAAAAATCTTTTTAGTAACCGAAATTCCATTGGAATTAATTGATAACGTAACAATTCATATCGAATCGAAAGAAATCGAAGCAATTTGTTCGGATAACAAAAAATTAAGCGAATTAAATAAAAACGTTGCCGTCGATTTAGAAAAATCCCTTAAAGAAGCTTGTAACGACATCGATTGTTTCGTTAAAACCGAATCTGAATGCGAAGAGGTTTCGGAAAAAATTAAAAGGCAAACTCAAGAGACCCAAAAAAGAAAGAAGCCGAAAAGGATTAAAGTCAAATTGCGATTAAACGCGAAAAATAAACCCAATAAAAGGAAGAAATTAAAAAGGATTCGAGATGATTTAAAAAATATTGAATCGTTGAATGGTAATCCTGTTATTGCTATTAGATTTGAAGCTGGAACTATTATTTGTCCCGATGGGTGTGTTGTAAGAAAACAAAAATGTGGTAAGAAATTAAATATAGTAAAACAAGTTGCTCTATTCTATGTTTATAGATAAACTCGGGGTATTCCCCGAGAACTAAGACTATACCTAAAACTAGAATCATTTGGGTTTAGACTTTAGAAGGGTCTAGACTTTCCTTAGCAGTATTTAATTTTCTGCAAGCAGTATCTATCCTTTCCTGTTGGAATCTAGTTCATTACTAACAGTATATAGTCTTCCAGTAGCAGTATTTAGTGTTGTGCAAGCAGTATTTAGTATTTTATAAGAAGTATCTAGTCTTCCATTTGCGGAATTTAATCATCTACAAGCAATATTTAACTTTCTGCATGTATTAAATAATCTTGTATTATGTCTGGTCTTCCATTAGCAATACCTAGCCTTTCTCCTGACGTAGATAGCCCTCCGTAACAAGGATCTAGACTTTCCTTAGCAGTATTTAATTTTCTGCAAGCAGTATCTATCCTTTCCTGTTGGAATCTAGTCCATTACTAACAGTATCTAGTCTTCCAGTAGCAGTATTTAGTGTTGTGCAAGCAGTATTTAATATTTTATAAGAAGTATCTAGTCTTCCATTTGCGGAATTTAATCATCTACAAGCAATATTTAACTTTCTACATGTATTAAATAGTCTTGTATTATGTCTGGTCTTCCATTAGCAATACCTAGCCTTTCTCCTGACGTAGATAGCCCTCCGTAACAAGGATCTAGACTTTCCTTAGCAGTATTTAGTTTTCTGCAAGCAGTATTTATCCTGTTATGTTGGAATCTATTGCATTACCAACAGTATCTACCATATTTGTTGATGCTCAGTTCCAAGTGAGAGATGGAAAAAAACGCCCATCAGCTATCTCTCTTCTGGAACTCTTCACTCTGTTTAATGATGTCGTTAGCCCTTAACTCATACATTCCATCTAAGTTAGCCGATAATGTCACGACTCTAAATTTTGTAGTAACATTTGTCATAGAGTGCGTCACATTATCAATATCCCCACCATCCCCATTTCACAACGTCGTCGATTTCACAAATGTGGCTAATAATTTGAACCTTAATTGACCCATGTCTACCTTGTGAATCGACGATCAGCTTGACACCGCTGGTGATAGTTTGGAATGTCATCTTCGAAGTTGCCCCCAAACATTCTGCAACTGGCCACATGTCCTTGAAAACAGATCGCTAACTGCTGGATGTCACCTTACAACGTTCAGATTTGCTCACCAAGTCACATAGGCAGCAGACGTATTGTTGCTGCTTATCAACTCTTCCTCTTTTAGGAGCTCTTCTATTTGACACCCATTTGATACATATTTCTAAAAATATATACTGTCAGTAGGAATTATTTCCACATTTCGACATTACTGTAGCCCAAAATCAGTAATTTCATCGATATTTTCACTGGTCGCTTTTTAACAAGAGATAACGAAAACAACTGATGTCTGCCATGGTCACGCAATATTTAACTTTCTGCATGTACTAAATAGTCTTATATTGTAAGTATTATGACTTATTTTTCATTATCGGTATCTAGTCTTCTACCAGTAATACCTAATCTTCTGCAAGCAATATTTACCAGTATCTAACCTTCTGTATGTATTAAGTTGTCTTGTATTACAAGTGTTGTGTCGATAATGGTGTTCCATTATCAGTACTTAGTCCTTTTCCAGCTATAGGTAGCCTTCTGCAAGCAGTATCTAGTCTTCCTTTAGTAGTATCTAGTTCTCTGCCAACACTATCTAAACTTCTGCCAACACTATCTCACTTCTGCTAACAGTATCCAGTAATCTGCAAACGCGCAGTCTTTTATTGCCTGTAAAAGTTATCCAGTAGTTATCCGTAGTCTTAAGACGCACTGTATATTATTATTATATTAAATATAATACATTTAATATTAAAAATGACGTTTATTATGACATTATAAATCAAAATTGACGTTTAAGAAGTGTCACATAGACATATCTCCAAAAATAATTAAAAATGTTTTTTTTTAAGTACGATGTCCCCTTGGAACATTTCATAATAAAACGTCTCAAAGTTGCCAAAGTTGTGATTTGGGATCATACAACGATAAGGAAGCACAAACCCAATGTTTTTCATGCCCTGAAAACAAATCAACAAAAAAATTGCATTCAAAATCAATAACAGCTTGTATTGGTTTGTTATAAAAAAATTTATCATTATTATTCTCAAAATAAATCTTTTTCTTCCATAGAAAAATGCCCACCAGGAAAAATTGGCCGTAAAAGAACAATTCGACCGAGAAATTACCCAAATATAACAATAACAAGAGTAACCCTTCCCCCTTATTGCAAATCTTGCCCTCTCGGAACTTATCAATCAAATTACGGTCAACACGAATGTTTAAAATGCCCTCTTGGTTACACGACTAATTCTGTTGGAAGTAAATCGATTTATGATTGCGTTCCATCCGTTGACTTAATATGCACGAATCTTACAATATGTAATCAAGGAAAATGTATCGTTCAAGATAACTTTTATTACTCCTGCGAATGTAATCATTTATTTATCGGGTCGCATTGCGAAACTAAAATTAATACATGTTCGTATTCACCATGTCTTCATGGTGGAATTTGCAAATTAAAATCTGATGGTTTAGAATACTTTTGTTCATGCCCCGAAGGATTTTCAGGTCAAAATTGTGAAATTCCCGAAGAAAAATGCACATTAAAATGCGAAAACGGCGGGACGTGTTTGCATGATGATCAGGATGAGATTTGCGTATGCAAAGATAGATTCACAGGAAAATTATGTAACCAAAAAATATCTGATTATTGCACCAATAGTTTTAAAATTTGCGAAAATAACTCGACTTGCATCAACGAAGGAAATTCAGTTAGATGTATTTGTCAACCCGGTTTTATTGGGAGACGATGTTCTTATCTTCCATGCGATTTTCAACCTTGCCCAAAACAATCAATTTGCGAAAACATTTATGCATCAAATGCAACAAGAAAAAGTTATGTTTGTCAATGTTACGATGGTTTTACCGGAATAAATTGTACGGAAAGGGTCGATCCGTGTTTTAGAAATAAATGCAAAAATAATGGAAAATGTAGAGTTATTGGAAAATCTTACATTTGTGAGTGCCAAAACGATTTTTATGGCGAATTTTGCGATTTTGAAGCTAAGGAGAGATACATTTTAAGTTTTAATAGAGCCGGAGTTACAGATTCAGTACGATTAGGTGGATTCAAAGACAGTCTAAATGAAGTAAGTCAATGAATTAATTAATTTATTAATTAATTATGCCTGGTTTTATTAGATTTCAGTTTGTTCTTGGATTCACACTTTAGATAACTTCAATTATGGAACTGTTTTATCTTACGCCACAAGAGAACATGATAATGCTTTTACAATCACTGATTATGCGGGGTAAAAAATGTATTAATTTGTTTTAATTAATAATAAAGAAATAACTTTTTGCAGGCTTGTTTTTTATATCAACAATAAAACGATTATTAGCGATATAAAACTAAATGATGGATTTTGGCACTATTTCTGCTTTACATGGTCTGGATTAACGGGAACTTATCAGGTTTATGTCGATGGTAAAATTGCTCAAAAAGGAAATGAATTTGCTAAAGGAGAATATTTAGGAGGTAAAATAAAATGCCTAAATTAATCCTTGAATACTCTAATACAAGATTTGCCTTTCAAAAAGATAGTCTCCAAATAATAGAGTTCTGGTCATTAGTTTATTTGCAGCTGCAGTAGTAATAAGATGATTCAGGTTATCAGTGACTATTAAATTGATTCTAGTTGGGTTGGGTCAGGGTTAGCTGTCCGATTCGTAAGGATGGGGTCTATTGGATAACTTTTACTGGTTATACAAGACTGATAGTGTGTACAGAAGACTGGATACTGCTAGCAGGAGTGAGATGATGTTGGCACAAGTTTAGATAGTGTTGTCAGAGAACTAAATACTACTAAAAGAAGACTAGATAATGCCTGCAGAAGGCTACCTACAGCTGGCAAACGACTAGGTACTGATAATGGAAGACCAGACAGAACACTTGTAATACAAGACAACTTAATAGACTTAATAGACTGGATACCTCTTATAAAATAGTAGATACTGCTTGCAGGAAACTAGATACTCCTAAGCGAAGTGTTGGCACTTGTTGCAGAAGACTACCTACTGCTGGAGAAAGACTAGGTACTGATAATGGAAGACCAGACACAACACTTGTAGTACACGACAACTTAATACATACAAACGGTTAAATACTAGTTATAAATGAGTAAATATTGCTTGCAGAAGATTAGGTATTGCTTGTAGAAGACTAGATACTGCTGCAATAGAACAAGATACTGCTTGCAGAGTGCAAAATACTGGTGGAAGAAGATTAGATACTAATAATGGAAAATCAGTCACAACACTTGTAATACAAGCTCATTTAATTAATGCAGAACGTTAAATATTGCTTGTAGATCATTATATTCCGCTAATGGAATACTAGATGTGTTTTATAAAATACTAGATACTTCTTGCAAAACACTATATACTACTGGAAGACTAGATACTGTTGGTAATGGACTAGATTCCAATAGGAAAGGATAGAAACTGCTTGCAGAAAACTAAATACTGCTAAGGGAAGTCTAGACTCTTCTTGCAGAAGGCTACCTACTTCTGGAGAAAGACTAGGTACTCATAATGAAAAATCAGACACAACACTTGTAATATAAGACAACTTAATACATACAGAAGGTTAGATACTGGTTGTAAATGAGTAAATATTGCTTGCAGAAGATTAGGTATTACTTGTAAAAGACTAGATACTGTTGGTAATGGACTAGATTCCAACAGGAAAGCATAGATACTGCTTGCAGAAAACTAAATACTGTTAAGGAAAGTCTAAACCCTTCTTGTAGAAGGCTACCTACTTCTGGAAAAAGACTAGATATTGCTAATGGAAGACCAGACACAACACTTGTAATACAAGACAGCTTAATACATACAGAAGGTTAGATACTGCTTCTAAATGAATAAATATTGCTTGTAGAAAACTAGATATTGCTGCAAGACCAGACGCAACACTTGTAATACAAGACTATTTAATACTTACAGAAAATTAGATACTGGTTGAAGATACATAAATACTGCTAATGGAAGACTAAATACTTCTGATAAAATATACTGCTAGAGGAACACTAAATACTGCTGACAGAAAACTATATGATACTGGAAGACTTGATGCTGTTGGTAATGGACTAAATACTGCTAAAGGAAGATTAGACACTGCTTGCAGAAGGATACGTACTGCTATAAAAGACCTAGGCTTTCATCTTCCCGAGAAGTAGAGTAGAATTTACCCACTGTTTATTCAGAACTCTACCAACAGTATACAAGAACATTTTTAATTATTTTTGGATATATGTCTATGTGACGTTTGAAATGACACTTCTTAAACGTCAATTTTGATTAATTTATAATGTCATATTAAACGTCATTTTCTAATTAATGTTCTTTTAATGTACAATATCAACGTTGACGTTTAAATTGATTAGACTTTTTCATTGAATTAAAACTAGACTAACACTATACCTAAAACTAGAATCATTTGGGTTTAGCCATCTTTAGAGACGTGTGGCTAAACCCAAATGATTCTAGTTTTAAGGAAAGTCTAGACACTTCTTGCAGAACGCTATCTACTTCTGGAAAAGGACTAGGTATTGCTAATGGAAGACCAGACAGAACACTTGTAATACAACACAAGATACTGCTTGCAGATGACTAAATACTGCTAATGGAAGACTAGATACTTCTGATAAAATACTAGGTACTGCTTGAAAAACACTAAATATTGCTGGCAGAAGACTAAATGATACTGGAAGACTTGTTGCTGTTGTTAATGGACTAAATACTGCTAAGGGAAGATTAAATAATGCTTGCATAAGGATACCTATTGCTATATAGCAAAAGTCTAGGTACTGCTAATAAAAGCCCTCATCTTTCCGAATCCGTCCGAGAAGTACAGTAGAATTTACTCGCTGTCTGTTCAGAACTTTACGAACAGAATACAAAAAAAGGGATCTTAGCGCCGTTAGATTGGATTCTGCTAAAATCAAAGTGTAGGACCCAACCCAGAATTTCTCGAGTTATTTTCCTTGATTCGGACATAGCATAGTTTATGATTTATTTTTTTCATCATCGAGGATGTACTCCAAGAAGATATCTTTCTCAGCAACAAGAAATTGGTCTTAAATCGAAATTCCAGACTGGTGTAGACTTACGACTGAAATAACTCTCTAATCACTTCCACATCGAATTGCTGTTTGAGAATACTTCTCTTAAATTCATTTTGATTTTCTAGAACTTATTATTATTCCAGGAAATGGAACAATGATGATTGGTCAAGAACAAGATATAATGGGTGGAAGATTCAGCCAATCCGAAGCATTTCTAGGAAAACTCTCCGAATTTGATATGTGGAGTAGAATCTTAGACATAAAAGAAATCAAATCGATTATGAATTCGTGCAATGGCCAGCCGTTTGGTGACGTTATTTCTTGGCCAATTTTAAAAGATTTCGTTTTCGGCCACGTCCAAGTATTTCGTCTTTATTTGAAATTGAGTCAAAATGAGTTTTGAATTTAATTTTTTAGATTGAATCATCACCATTTTGCCAACAATGCAAACCGCCCAATCCCTTATACAATGGCCACATTGAAATCAAAAATAACACCGCTTTTTACATTTGCAACAAAGGGTACACTTTAAATGAAGAATTGTATTTAAATGGAAGAAAATGTAATAAAGCTACTGAGTGGGAAGATCGAATCGAACCTTTTTGTAGAAGTAAAATTTTTTTTTGATTATATTAATTAATTATTAATTAAATATAATATTTAGCTGTTTATTGTGGTTATCCGGGATATTTACGCCATGGAAGAATTTTAGGAAGGCGTTATTCATATCAAAGCGAAATAAAACATATTTGCAATCCAACTTATTCCTTAATAGGTTCCTCAATAAGGAAATGTACAGATAACGGAACTTGGTCTCCAGAACCTCCAAAATGCGAAGGAAAACGTTGCAAAGCTTTTAAGACTCCAAATAATTCAAAAATTACGATTTTTTCCGATTATAGTGACGAATACATCGAAGGCGTTGATAGTTTCGATATGGGAACATCAATAGAAATTTTATGCGAAAATGGAAGTAAATTAATCGGGGAAAATTATTTAACATGCAATGAAAATGGCCAATGGGATAATGAAATTCCCGAATGCGTTTCGACCAAACCAAAATTACCATGTCCTTTAGACCATATTCCGGCTCCACCTGAAAATGGGTTTATTGTGGAAAAAAGTAAAGAAGAAGCTTTTAATGGCACCGGAAATGTTATTCAATATAAATGTAATGATGGGTTTTTAATGGAAGGTGTTTCAACGTCAACGTGTATTATTGATGGGTATTGGAGTCAACCTAACGTTACTTGTAAAAGTAAGTAAAAAATTTATGATGGAAGCGTTTTAATTTTTTTATTTATATTAGTTGCAGCAAAAAAGTGTCCTAATCCTCCAAAAATTAAAAATAGCAAAATAATGAAAGCTTTCGAGAAGAGCTTTTACGTAGTTGGGGATAACATCACGTTCGAATGTTTACCCGGTTATAAATTACTGGGTAACTCTATCGTTAGATGTATTGACCCTGGAAAATGGACAAGAATTAAACCGAAATGCATCAGTAAGAAAATATTTCACATCTCATTAAAAGTATTAATTTATTTTATTTTAACAGAAATTTCTTGTGGTAAACCAGACGTTGCGGAAAGTACCGAAATTTTAGGAGAGTCCTATTTATTCGATGATACGATAACTTTACTTTGCGGTGATAATAAAAACTATAAGTTAACTTGTGGTAGTTCGGGAAGTTGGATAGGAGATATAAATAATTCTTGTTAAGATATATTTTTATAATATTTAACCTTCGAGCGGGCGCGCCCGATTTTATAACACGAGCGGGCGCCTATCATAAATTTTATGATTTAGGTCCGTATTAATAAGTATTACGTTATTTTTAATAAAACACATTTTGCTAGAGTAAAAATATTTAGTTTATATTAAACAATTGTTAAAAACATAAAATGAAATCGATTAATTTTTGAAATCTAACAACATTTACAAACTACATACCGGGAATTTCATATAAGTCGCAATATATGAATGCAGTGACCATAGTTACGAAACTACTATGCACTTGCACTGTAAAATGCAACATATAGTTCATTTTTTTCTATAATACCTGCCAAATTGTTGTAAAGTTGGCAAAATTAACAGGGAGTTTTGTTTTATCATGTTTTGAAATAAATATGTCACACTGATGTTTCAGTTTTCGTTATTAAAAATGAAAAGGTGCATAAAAAATGTTGTGAAGTGTTGATTTGTCATTTATGTACCTAGAAAAGGTGTTTTGTTCTGTTTAATTACTTTGTAGCACGTTTTTACAACAAATATGTACTTCGTTAAAATCGTATTTATCTAAAAATTTATTAGTATTTTAACCTCAACTATTTAGTTGCTGATAATGTTACTAAAAATCAGGAAAACAACATAAATTTTATAAGGGTCCTAGATACTACCAACAGAAACCCTAAAAAATTTACATTGACAAGTATTATAGCAAAAAAACGAACTATAGCTTAATAGTACAGGCATTGGGTAGTTTTGCAGAGGAAAAATTTTGTTTGGAAAAAAGTGACGTCCTTATGACAGTCTTGAGTTTTCGTCAGTTTTAAGATACGCACGGCTAAACCCGAAGCTTTCTTGTTCTACGTTTAGTGTTAGCTCTAGTTTTACACCAGCACTATCACTAAAACTAACACTAGACCTAGAACTAGAAACATTCGGGTTTAGCCGCACGTCTCTCAAGACGGCTAAATCCGAATGTTTCTAGTTCTAGGTCTTGTGTTAGTTCAAGTGATAGTGCTAGTGCAATACTAGAACTAACACTAGAAACATTCGGATTTAGCCGCACGTCTCTCAAGACTGCTAAATCCGAATGTTTCTATTCTAGGTTTTGTGTTAGTTCAAGTGATAGTGCTAGTTAGAGATGTGTAACACTGCGCTGCGCTACGCAATTGAGTTAACTCAGTACAGTGTGTTACGTGCTCTGATACACAATTTTAAAATAAGTTAACTCAATTGCGCCACCGTTGGCGTAATAAAGCACGACGGTGTGGCTTGAAGATTTACAAATATGTATGTAAATGAAAATTCCAGCCCTTAATCACATATAAAATTTTCATTTGCTAGAACTTGGAACGAGGCAGTAGGCGATACCCAAGGTTTATATATAAGAGGTTGTCTAGGTTCGTACGCAACCATACTGCGCATTACGTCACATGTGGAAAATAATACCGCCAAGCAATTCAAATTAAACAAAGGCATGGAGCACCACATGTCCATGAGGTTGCGTGCGCAATCCGTGATCGCTTACGTCACGAAACACTCCTGCTCTTGCCCCTCGCCCACAAACTAAAATCAAAGTATTGCAGCATAGGAACTTAGACAACCTTTAATATATAAACCTTGGGCGATACCGGCGTAGTTGACCGGCGAGAGATAGATGTGATACGTCCAGCAACTGTGTTATGGCGCAATTGAGTTGATACATTGCGCTAACTCACTTAGGTGCGCTAGTATCAGTGTGTCAGAACAGCAAATTTTGCTGCGTTACACATGAGCTTTGTTCGTTGGGACTGCACTACTCTGCACGACATGGCACTAGTATGACGTACTGTGCAATTAAGTGTAAGTAAGTGTAATGTCTTGTCAATTAAATGCAGGTCAGAAAAGTGTGTAAACCGTGGTCGCAACGAACAGATTTTTATATGTTGAGGTTATGTTAATGTAAAAAAAAAAGATATAACTTTATAATAATATTTTTTTCTTTTTATAATAACTTTATTACAACTTAAGCTGTTAATATACAAACTTCACCAACAGCTTTAATTTTATCTTCTGCACATTTCGAGAAGAATTTGGCCTTAACAATGACGACCTGATTTGGAATTCGTCCTTTGCCTAATAATTTATAATAACCCTAAAAAAACAAATTAATATCTTATTTATAGTCTGTTGTCCATTTATCTATCTACTATCTTGTCCATTTTGTATTGCCTCTACTGGGATTAAATGTACTGTGTTCTCTAATACAACAAATATTAATTATTATAAGGTTTTATTTTTTAATATTTAATATTAATTATTACAAAACACGCTTTCAAATATTCCGCCATTTTCGTTACACTGAATTACA
Source organism: Onthophagus taurus (assembly GCF_000648695.1). Taxonomy (NCBI): domain Eukaryota; kingdom Metazoa; phylum Arthropoda; class Insecta; order Coleoptera; family Scarabaeidae; genus Onthophagus; species Onthophagus taurus. Next base: position 191,484 of record NW_019280539.1, read on the forward strand.
CTGCACTTATTGAATTTAATCGAAAGCAGGTGCAACAAAATCTGCACTAACTTGCACCAGCTGCACGAAGTTGCACTGCGCATGGCCCAACGAACAGTATGAGTGCAACTGCACTAAACTACACTATCCCCAACGAACACACAACATCTGCACTAAACTGCTTAGTGTAAGTAGTGCAGTCCCAATGAACAAAGCTATGGTTAGTGCTAGTGCAATACTAGAACTAACATTAGACCTAGAACTAGAAACATTTTATGTGTTTACAATATAGAGTATAAAATAACCCAGTAAACAAGAAACATCTATGAAACTACGTTCATATACCGGACAGATACGATTTTTACGAAACGTATTTAATTAAGCGCCTTTCACACGATCAATACTTCACAATTCGAGCAAGTTATCATTGTTTTTGACCGTTTTTTACATATTATGAATTGCTTACATTTACAGCATTTTGTGTAGTATTGAGTTGGTTATGTTTCGGACGTTTCGCAATCAGCAGCCGTGTAGAACATTTGCAAAAACGCCCGAATATCCTTTGACAGCGTAATTATTTGAGCTCTCATAATTAGTTGCTCTTTCATTAAAGCAATTGCTAAATTACTTAAGAAAATTCTTCGTCGACACTGATTTCCCGCAGAATGTGAAATACAATATCTGAGAGTTTATTCGTTAGGCAACGAACATCTCATCAACCGTATCTGCTGCTCCTTTTGTTTGATTATAACGTAAAATAATTTCGGGTTTATTTGATTCTTCGTCAACTTCCGGTAAGTCGTGCATCGTTGATAATAATATAACGGCTTTGTTTGTTTTTTTGGAACATAAGACACTAATACAGTATCTTTTTGAAAGCCAAATAAAGACGATTGAGGCTGACGATTTTTATTTGGCAAAAATTCCGCAGGATTTTCACGTTCTCTGAGTGACTATCATGTCCACTTTGAGCAATTTTTTCTTCTTCATCGGATATATCGCTGTCATCGATACTTTCCTTAGGTTCCTCTTCCAAAAATCTAACAATCCATCCATGAAATTATCATTTCCTGACATTCTGAATAAAAATAAAGAAATCATAAATTTTCAGCGTTACTTTCGTGTTTTAAAAATAAAAATTTAAAAATATTAACCTACCTTAATTTATTAAGAATAATACAAACAGGTGCGTATGAGTATTTTGTACACAAACTTACTTAATCTCACTAATTTACTTTTTTTTTAATTTTTAAGCCTCTCTGCTAAAGAAAAGTTAATTTATCCGGAAATTACGTCACTCTACCCCTTAAACACAATTAATTATTAATAATAATAATTTATTCCAAGAACTACAGATGATTTTACAAAGCAGATTCTTTTATTGGAATTAATAGTACTATTTTTAAGCCAGAATGTTGTAATTCCAGTAATCATTCATACCTTAGAATGAGATGTTTCTTTTGAATAAGCAGGGACATAGTATTTGTACAATGTTAGAATGTATTGATGTTATGTTGGCATGTGGAATGGACTGTTGAGAAGCAAAACACACCTTTTTCATTACAAAAAGTGGATAAAAAAATGATTATAGAGGTAAATATTTAATCTTGACCAAATTTGTATTAATTAAAATCAAACAAACCTTTATATCTCGTTAACAAATTATTTGTAAACACAATTAACCCAAAAAAACACCATATAAAACCACACCAACCCAAAAAAAATCCTCCTAAACCATTAATAACATCAAAAAAATAATGAAATTTTCATTAACTTTTATATTAGTGACAAAATTTTCAAATTTACCATTAATTTTTGGACTCAATCCCGATTTATTTCTTAAACCCGACTCGAAATTAATCGAAACGTTTAAAAAAATCATCTCAAACAACTTCAAAAATGACACCTTAATGTTTTACGGCTTGAAATGGGAACAAGTTCCGAAGAAGAACGCGGTGATTCTAACTCAAAGTAAAATTCTTTTCAAACAAACGGATGAAATTAATAAATTCAAATGGATCAGCAACAATCAAATGATAAGTGTGGTATTTTTTATTAAAAACGAAACCGACGTGTTGTTCTCGAAAAGATTACTTGCATCGAAATCGTTTTTGAAACGAAACGTTTTGGTGATTTTTAGAAATAAAAAATATTTAAATTCGAGTCAAGATGAAGTTGTGAGTGAATTGGTACGAATTTGTGGGCGAAATGGTTTGTTTAAGATTGCGTTTGGTTATGTTAATGGAAGCAATTTTGAGTTATTTTCTTGGGAGCCGTTTGATGAGAGAAATTTTTGTGGTAAAAATTTTTATTTAAAGAAATTGGATTCTTTTGAGAATGTGTTTAAAGGGAAACGATATAACATGAAAGATTGTTCCTTAAAAATTACTTATGTAAGAGATGAAACTTTAATTACACATGTTAATAGAAAACATCCGGGTATTTTAATTTCTTTGTTTGAATTGATTCATAATTCAACTGGAATTAAGATGTTTTACGAAAATAATTTAAGTTTTCAAATTGAGTACAGAGATAAAGGAATTTTTACTTCTGCGTTAAATTATCTATCTAATGGGAGTACGGATGTGCTTTTAGGGCACCTTTTTATGAACTTATCCCAGGAAAATACACAACCAGGTCCGCAATTATACACGGATGATATTTATTACACAGCGAATAAATCGAAGAAGTTATTGTATCGGAATATAACGAGACCGTTTCATTTTTCAATTTGGGTTGCTATTTTATTGACTTATGTTGTTTTATTTTGGTTAAAAATTAGTTTTAAAAAGTATTATTTAATTAAGATTAATTGTACCCAATCAATTTTTGATATTTTCCGGTTATCTTTAAACATCCCTTTGAATAAGCTGTCAAAGAAAACTCCTTTAAAAGTTTTAATGATGTCTTATATCTTTTATTGCATCATTATGGATGCTATTTATCTCAGTAAATTGAGTAGTGTGTTTACAATACCAAAAGCATTCGTTCCAACAATCGAAACTCTTTATGTTAACGGTATTTATGTGAGTTTAACATCTTATGTTGATAAAATAACCAATTTATGCAACTTAATCACGAATGAAAACGTTAAAAAGTTTATTAAAATCTATAATACAACTCAATATCAACTTTTAAAGAATACAGTTAACGCAAACGTTACTGGGTCGGTTCTTTTTAAGTCAACTTTAAAAACATATCCCGCTGAATCATATTTGGTGCACAGATTTACCACAAAAATGAGAGCTTTGTATTTGTGTTATTATTTAAGAAGATTTAACATCATCAACGAGCCAATTATTTATTGGACAAACGAAGTTTTAGAAAAGGGGTTTTTAACCAAGTGGTGGTCAGATAAAATCTTACACACAACTAATTATACTTTATTAAGAATCAACTTAAAACCAACTTACGTTGCTTTATCTTTGCAGCATTACGAAGAAGCAATTTTTATTTTAATCGTTGGATATGTATCGAGCGCAATTATTTTGTTGTACGAAATAGGATTAAATAAAATTTTGAACCGCATTTATAAAATGAAATATGTAATGCCTTTTTGAACAAATTAAAATTGTTTAAATTTTATTGTTGCGTTATTGATCTAATAAATAATTAATTAATCAAAAAATTTCGGATTTTGAGGTTAAATTAGGGTGAAATATTAATTGTTATCACTTATCTGGTTTTAATTTAGGGTGAAACAAACAATTTGGACCGGAAACTTGGTTGTGTCTGGATCAGGATCCTCTTCTTCTTTACAGGATAGGATGTTATTCAGGAGCTTCTTGGTAACAGGAACAGTTGTTATTATTCAGGATTATTAAATTTAATGTTATGTGTATTTAACTCTCGATCTGGTTTTCTTCCATAAAATTTTGAGGTTATGTTAGAACTTTTTGATAAGTGAGGTTATAAAACCAGTTTTTTTTAACAAAACGACGTGTACGCTAAGACGTTGTTAAATCGACTGCCCCTCCTCCGAAAATTTCACTCTTTATATAGGATTTTCCTGAAACAAATGAAAAACGGTACCTCTGATTGGTTGAAATTTTCGATGGGTCATCCATTTTTTAATTTTACTGTTGTTTTGAGGTTATAAAATCAATTTAATTAAATTCTACTTTATTCCTTTGAATTTCCCCAAATAAAGATTTATTATTCTTTTCTTTCAGAATTGGCCAAAGGATTCGACGAAAATTTCACCCTACGTTATGAATTTTTATGTGAAAACTTTGTAACTTCGAAACGGATTTTCATCAACAAATAAATGTTATCAAGCTCCTAATTATCGTTAAACTAACTAATGAGTACCTTAATTATAATATTTAAGTGGTTTTAAGTCTTTTAATAACAAATTTAAATTATAATTGTCAAATTTAAACGTAAAGTTAGAATTTCAATTGTAAAATTTATTTATTAAAAAAAAATAATAAAAATGTTGTAAAAAATAAAAAAAACGTTAATATAGTTATAAAACTTAATTAATTAATTAAAAAAGAATAAGTATAATAAAAGAATTGTTTAATTTAGGCTAAATGAAGATTAGTTCAAATGATTTTTTTTTGATGTCAGCTGTCAAAGTCATTTTATGGTGGTTATGTAAAAATTAAATACATCAACTTCAAAAAAGTATTATTATTAAAACTGGTCATGGCTTCTTTAATACGGATTACATTCACACGAATGTTAAATAATGCGAAAACATCAAATATGGAAATTATAAGAAATATATCAGGAAAGACGATGCGAGCTACTCTTCCTGCACCCAAACCAAAACCTTACGATTACAACAACAAGAGTTACCCAACGTATAAATTCTTCCTCGATAGAACAACCAGTAGATTCACCGAAAATACAAAGGTAAAATTAAAACGTTAAAACCAAAAATTAAATAATAATTAAGTTATAATTTAGGTGATTGTGGTCGAAGGTCCATTAGCAGCTGGAAAATCAAAATTTGCTAAAGAATTAGCCGATGAATTAGAAATGAAATATTACCCGGAAGCAAATTTAGATATGTGGTACATAAACGATTATGGATTCGACACCCGTACGTTAGACGACCAACTTCCTGAGTCTTGCAAGAGTTTCGACGTAAATAACTTCATGTTGAACCCAAAACACCGTTTATCAGCACAATTTCAAGTAAAACAATACGCGGTGAAGTAAAAATTGCCCTAAAATACCCCAACAAAAAAAATCTAACCTAAAAAAATTTAATTTTAAGGTTTTCCCAATACATTGATGCTTTAGCTCACTTATTAAGCACCGGACAAGGTGTAATTTTAGATCGTTGCGTTTACTCCGACTTTGTTTTTGTTGAAGCGATGTACAGCCAAGGATACATTTCAAAAGGAGCTCGTTCGTTTTATTACGATTTGCGTAAAAGTTCGATTGGGGAATTATTGAGACCTCACTTAATTATTTATTTGGATGTACCTGTTGGTAAAGTATTAGAGAATGTTAAAAATCGTAACATTCCATACGAATGTAACTCTCCCGTTTTAAATGCGCAATATTTAACTACGATGGAGCAATTTTATAAGCAAAAATATCTTAAAGAAATGAGTGTAAGATCGGAATTGCTTGTTTATGATTGGACCAATGAAGGAGAGACCGAGGTTATTGTCGAAGATATTGAAAGAATGAAATTCGAGAATTACGATGATCAAAATCCGAAATTTGAGGATTGGATGGAAGGGAGCGACGAAGCGTGGGCACTTTTAAGGCAAAAATATAGCGATACTAAAGGATCCTTAATGTATTATCTTAATGTCCCGAGATATGATGTTCCTGAATTAATTACAGATGCTGATGATTCTAAGGAATACAGGGATATAATGAATAATGTAAATTTATGTAATTTTATTATCTTAGCGTTGTTTAATGTGTTTAATTTTTTAGGCTCCTGGAAATGAGTATGTTAAGGGTTATAATGCATCTTTGGGAGATGGTAGTTTGTGGTTTAAGACGAAATTACCACATCGTGAAACTTTACCATTACGCGAAAGACGAATTTTTTAAAATTACTAAATTGTTATTGTGTTAATAAAAGTAATTTAAAATAAAAAAGCATTTTTGTATGATTTAAGTCAAGGTTGAGTAAACCTGCTGTTTTTATGAACGTATCCACAAAGGCCTTGCTGTGACGTCATTGGAAGAATTGACATTTCTATGTTTTTATTTATACAGGGTATTTCACTTAAGAAGCAATATACAAAAATATTAAAAAAAAATAAAATTAAAAAGTATAAAGCGAAATATTAACGGTTATAATTTTATTATTGTTAGGTTATCCAACTTGACTCGGTTACCATGGTGATTAAGATCTAAATAATGCAAGTGCTTGTCAAAATTGAAATTGAATTTAAGTTTTTTTTAAGAAAAAAGTCTTATTTAATTGCTTTAAAAGGCTGTATTTAACTCAAAATTGGTTTATCTAGGGTATTATAAACAAGGTAAGTGGATTAAATCAAAAAAATTATTTCTCTTTATTAGAATCGATTTAAATTGACTACAATTAACGAATTTGTTATGAATACCAGATAATCGTAAAGAATTCGAATTGTTTTAAAATTAATAAAAATTGGGTTAGAATTGATAAAAAAGTCGGAATAAAATTTTATTATTTTAAGGTTATCCAACTTGACTCGGTTACCATGGTGATTAAGATCCAAATATTGCAGTTGCTTGTCAAAATTGACGTTGAATTTAAGTTATTTTAATGAAAAACGCGTAATTAATTGGATTTAAAGGTTGTATTTAATTCAAAATTTGTAAATGGATCAAATTATAAGCAAGGTAAGTGGATTAAATCAAAAAAAAAAGTTTTTAGATCAATTAAAATGTAGAAGAATTTAGGGTTAAATAACAATTAAAACTAGAACTAGAACAGTCGGGTTTAGTCGTGAAAAAAACTTTCAGTTGTCAAAGTCAACTTTAATTTTATTATATTCGCAATCTTCATAAAATAACCTTTAAAGTCAGTCCAAACTTGACGCATTTATCTCAAATAACCAGAAAGTTCGAACTTTCAACTTTTAATTTTGACATATTTGTCAACTTCATAAAAAATCCTTTAAAATGAGTCCAAACTCGACATATTTAACTTTAATATTAATGGAAATACAATCACTTCCGGTTTGAAACGTCAACGTCAATTTTGACATATTTGTCATCTTCATTAAAAAACCTTTAAAATGAGTCCAAACATGACGCACTTATCTCAAAAAACAAAAAAGTTAGAATAAAAAACATTAAACCCGAAGTTAGCAACAATGAAGATAGCAATTTAATTTTTAAATATTAATACCAACCTTAATTTTTAATTTTTTTTTATTGTATTTTTGTTTTTGTGATAAATTTTAAAACATTTTATAAAAATTAAAAATTTGTCAAAATGACATGGTCATTTCAAACCGGAAGTTGCTTATATCTCGAGTAATATTGGAATTAAACGTATCATGTTTGGACTCATTTTAAAGGATTTTTCACAACGATTACAAATATGTCAAAATTGACGTTGACATTCTTAACCGGAAGTTGATCATAACTTCATTAATATTGAAGATAAATATGTCGTGTTTGTACTCATTTTAAAGGATTTCTAATGAAGATTACAAATATGTCAAAATTGAGGTTGACATTTTAAATCTGAAGTTAGTTATCATATAATAGACAAATGAACAACTTTATGGTGTTCTTTCATGATGTATTCTTAATTAAAAAATAAGTACCAACCTTAATTTTTTTTTTTATTATATTTTTGTTTTTGTGATTTAAGCATAAATTAATTTAAAAAAACATGACGTTTCATAAAATTGACATTTAATTTTGACAAATTGTTGTGAAGTTGATTACAGTTGGTAACATTGAATTTATAAACATGACGTTTCATAAAATTGACATTTAATTTTGACAATTTGTTGTGAAGTTGGTTACAGTTGGTAACATTGAGTTTATGTCACATAACTTTATTCAAAAAATTATTTAAAAAAATAAATTTACCCAATTCATTATGAAAATTAAATTTTACATGTCTTTCTGATATTATGTAACGTAACTTTTTTTATAACTAATGATGTAATTAATTCCATTACCTACCTACAAATTTATAAATTGACATTTGTCACTAATAGAATAAGTCAAATTTTGAACAAAAATTGCTTTTTCAATTAAATTAGATAAAATTTTGTACTTATTTTGTAATTTGCTTCCGGTTAATTGCTGCTGGATTGTGTTGGAACTATAATATAAATCAATCGGGTTTCCACTAGACGTACAATACAGCAATTATTACGTCACTGAGATTATCCTGCTTTTATTAGAGTTGAGTACCGTTTAATTGCATCGCAATAATGCCACGATGTAACCTTAGTTATCATATTACTTGGTAACAACGATCATAACCAACGTTGTACTTACTACAAAGAGAAAATGATTATGCAAAAATATTGCTTACTATATTGCAGTCAGATTAAGTAACTGATAATGCGTAGAATTAAAATAAAAATCACTTTTTTTGTTGTTTTAAATCTTTTGATTTTTCTGGAAAACATTCCCATTAACTTTTTTCACCTTTTTCGTCATTGTTAAGTACCCTGTAAATGTTTTGAATTGATTTAAGACATTTTGACACACACGAACCTCCTTTACTATTTCCTGGTAACTTTGAAACACTATCAGAAGAGACCACAATAATTTTTTCAACCCAATCATCCGCGTTGAGTATCACCATTCATATTTTGATTCACTCCTATCACCTTTTCCATTAATCTAAATCCTTTGAATTTTTTGGGAAACATCCCCATTAACTTTTTCTCAACCTTGAAAAATTTTTCAAAGACACCAAATTCATTTTTTTCATCCAATCAACTTCTTTTAGTATCTTTGAGTTGTTTCTAAGTGATTAGAAGGAATTTGATTCACACCAATCAGTTTTTCCTATATTTTAAATTCTTTGGGTTTTCAAGAAAACATCCCCATTGCATTTTTTAACTGTTTTCTTCTTTTCCAAGTAATCTGAAATCATTTTCAATTGATTTAAAGTATTTTGACGCATATCAATCAAGGATTCCACTTGCTTACTATCTTTGAAACAATCCCAAATCACACCAAAATCATTTTTTTAATCCAATAAACTTCTTTTAGTATCTTTGAGTTGTTTCTAAGTGATTAGAAGGAATTTGATTCACACCAATCAGCTTTTCCCATATTCTAATCGTTTGGGTTTTCAGGAAAACATTACTATTACATTTTTTATCTTTCTTCACCCTTACCAAGTAATCTGAAATCATTTTCTATTGATTTGAAGTATTTTAACACACACCAATCAAGTTTTTCTCTTTCTTGCTATCTTTGAAACATTCTAAAATACACCAAAATCATTTTTTTTAATCAAATCATCCTTGTTAAGTATCCTCGAGTTGTTTTTAATTAATTAGAAGCTTTTTGATTCACTCCAATCGCCTTTTTCATTATTTCTAAATGCTTTAATTTTTCTGGAAATCATCCCCATTAATTTTTTTTAACTTTTTTCATGTTTTTCAAGTAATCTAAAATCATTTTCAATCGATTTAAAGTATTTTAACACACACCAATCAAGTTTTTCTCTTTCTTACTATCTTTGAAACATTCTAAAATACACCAAAATCATTTTTTTTAATCAAATCATCCTTGTTAAGTATCCTCGAGTTGTTTTTAATTAATTAGAAGCTTTTTGATTCACTCCAATCGCCTTTTTCATTATTTCTAAATGGTTTAATTTTTCTGGAAAACATCCCCATTAATTTTTTTTAACTTTTTTCATGTTTTTCAAGTAATCTAAAATCATTTTCAATCGATTTAAAGTATTTTAACACACACCAATCAAGTTTTTCTCTTTCTTACTATCTTTGAAACATTCTAAAATACACCAAAATCATTTTTTTTATCAAATCATCCTTGTTAAGTATCCTCGAGTTATTTTTAATTAATTAGAAGATTTTTGATTCACTCCAATCGCTTTTTTCATTACTTCTAAATGCTTTAATTTTTCTGGAAAACATCCCCATTAATTTTTTTTAACTTTTTTCATCTTTTCCAAGTAATCTAAAATCATTTTCAATTGATTTAAAGTATTTTAACACACACCAATCAAGTTTTTCTCTTTCTTACTATCTTTGAAATATTCCCAAAATACACCAAAATCATTCTTTTTAATCAAATCATCCTTGTTAAGTATCCTCGAGTTGTTTTTAATTAATTAGAAGCTTTTTGATTCACTCCAATCACCTTTTTCATTATTTCTAAATGGTTTAATTTTTCTGGAAAACATCCCCATTAAGTTTTTTTAACTTTTTTCATCTTTTCCAAGTAATCTAAAATCATTTTTAATCGATTCAAAGCATTTTGACACACACTAATCACTTCTTTCTATTTCACCATAACCTTGAAACATTTTCTAAAGACTAAAAAATTTTTTTTAATAAAACCACACCAAAATTTTAAATCTTTTAGTTATCATAGAAGTAAATACAACATTAATTATCGCCTAAAAGTTCTTCTAAAGCCTCATTTAAAACATTTAATTGAAAAAATAAGTCATCTAATCTTTTTAATGTTCTTGTATCTGTAATGTTTTCTTCGAAATCATTCCACGAATCCTTTTTTTCTTCCCCAATGTCTTCGTTTCCTTTAAAAGTTAGCATCCTATCAACAATTATTTCCATTACAGCTAATCGGTTATTAGAAATAAAATGTTTCTTTCCTCGCCTACAATCTTTGTAATAAACAATTTCGATTGAATCGTTCCTTTTCATGTAACTTTCGCATATTCCCAACATAACTGAAACATCGACGTGGTTAAGGGGCCGATTTTCTTTCAAGAATTTCGTGAACAAGTATCCAAAAACGATGAAACGGATCGCTTCAATTCTAGATTCGCGAATTACAAAGCTTCCACAAAATCTTTTATTATTCGCTCGGATATAAACTTTTTTGCACCCCCCACCAGGTAATCTTAATTTTTTAATGTTCCTTTTTGAGTATTTTCCATAAAACATCGCTTTATCGATCAAATAGTCCCAAGTTGAGTAGTTATTGCACCTCCATAACTTCGCTTTCTCTTTTTCTTTGAAGTAATTCGCAAGAAAATAAGAGACGTAAAAGGAAAACAATAAAAAGAGGGATAACGCGTATAAAAAGGTGTAATAAGGGAGTGATTTTGAGCACCCCATGATTTCGTACGAATTCATTTCGCGCAAATGTTTCAAAATTAACACGTTTTTCATTATTTCATTGATTGAGGCGAAATTTTTTGAGTACAAAATGTAACTTGTTAAAGAAAAAGTAATGGTGAATAAGAAATGGATGAAGAGATAATTCAAAAATTTTTTTGAAAAAGTTAATTTTACGCAAACCTCTATTGGCACAAATTTTAAATAAAAAATTAATCCAAAAATTAAAATCGAAATCAATAAGCTCATCAAAACCCGGTAATTTTGAGTTGAATGAAACGTTTCGTAACTCATAAAATCGTCGTCAATTTCGAAAATTATCTCAGAATCATAACTTTGTAACTCATAAAACACAAAAGCCCCAATTGTTGCGAACACAACAACAAAATCTAACATTTTAAGACGTTTCCAAATCGTTTTTGTAATAACCATATTTCGCGTTGTGATAATAATATAAATTAAAACGATCAAAATCAAAAAATAAACCGAAATTTTCATAAAAAGGATTTGTTTAACTTCTCTGTAATTTAAACTGTTCGAAATGATTCGAATCGAAGGAATTGTTAAACCAGTTGGGCTCCTTTCAATAATTATTTTTATATCGCTAAATAAATTAACGTTGTTGTTATAGGTGAAAAATTCGATAAAAATTGCTCGTGTAAAAGATTCCATCCACCATTCTTTCCCTTTTTGTTTAATTAAATTTGTATCCGTTTCATTTACGTTTAAAGAAGTCATAAATCCTCCTCCAGGGTAAGTATTTAAATCCCCCGAATAACTTTTGCGTTTACTATCATTTGAGAAAAAGTAACTCGAATTAGATTGATTCAAATTTTTGATTTTTTCAAAATAAATTGAGTACTCGGGATAAATTTTTGTGACGTTAAATTTTTTCGAAACATTACTCGCCTTTCTACCTCGCACAATTATTACCCTAATCGTTGGAGATCCAAGATATTTCGTATTAAAATCTGTTATAAGATGATTATCAACAACTTCGAACTCGCCATACCAAATTTTTGATTGCAAAGTATTCATTAAAACGTAAATGTAACTTTGAAAGCTAAAAATTAAAATGATTAACTTGATTTATGTAATTATAAATCAATTATTACTCTTTTAAGGTGTTTATATCCAAGAAATTTCTTCCGTTGTTATTATTAATTAAACTCGTTAAATGCTCATTATGTTTTTGGATTAAATCATTTCGATTTGAGGTTATTATTAAATGTAGGAGAAAAACGCATGTTATTAAAAAGAGGATGTAACGAAATGAGTTTTCGATTGTTGTTAATCTTGCAATGAAACATCTTTTAAACTGGAAAGAAAAATTTGATTTTTTGTAATAAAAAATATTTATGTTACCGTTATAACATCGACTCCTAAAGGTTTATAGAGATGTAAAAGATATGGGCGGAGATTGGAAATATCGTCAAATATTCTTGATATCATTGCTCGTTGTTGTTCTCCTTCAGAAATGATTCGATTGTAAAAATACCATTTTTTTATTTCCTTAAATCGTTTTTTCTTTTTTTTAATTATTCTTTTTAATCAAAATAGATGTTGGAAAATGAAAGAAAATTAAAAATGCTTTAAAATGAGTCCAAACTCGATATATTTATCTTTAATTGTTGCTGAGATATCAATTAAATTAAAAAAAATTTGACAGTTGACAATTCTTAACCTAACTTTTTTTTTAATTTTTAACGAAAATTTGTCGAGTTTGGTATTAAATTAAAGGATTTTTAATTATCTTTAAGATTACGCTTTTTTATGTCCTTAAATCGTTAGTTTTATTAATCAATTTTTTGTTATAAAAATAGATGCTGAGAAATGAAAGAAAATTAAAAATACTTTAAAATGAGTCCAAACTCGGCGTATTTATCTTTATTTGTTGCTGAGATATCAATTAAATTAAAAAAATTTGACAGTTGACAGTTCTTAACCTAACTTTTTTTATTTTTAACGGAAATATGTCGAGTTTGGTATTAAATTAAAGGATTTTTAATGATATTTAAGATTACGTTTTTTTTATGTTTTTAAATCGTTGGTTTCATAAATAATTTTTTTAAAATCAAAATAGATGCTAGGAAATGAAAGAAAATTAAAAATGCTTCAAAATGAGTCCAAACTCGATGTATTTATCTTTATTTGTTGCTGAGATATCAATTAAATTAAAAGAAATTTGACAGTTGACAGCTCTTAACCTAAATTTTTTAATTTTTAACGGAAATTGTCGAGTTTGGTATTAAATTAAAGGATTTTTAATGATCTTTAAGATTACGTTTTTTATGTCCTAAAATTGTTAGTTTTATTAATCTTTTTTCTTTAAATCAAAATAGGTGCTGGGAAATGAAAGAAAATTAAAAATGCTTCAAAATGAGTCCAAACTCGGCGTATTTATCTTTATTTGTTGCTGAGATAAATAATAATAGATAAAATAAAAAAAAATTTGACAGTTGACAGATCTGAACCTAACTTTTTTGATTTTTAACGGAAATATGTCGAGTTTGGTGTTAAATTAAAGGATTTTTAATGATCTTTATGATTATGTTGTTATTTTCAATGAATTTTAATAAAAAAAAATTTCGGTAAATCTTTAAGGAAGAAAGTAATAGAAATTACGTTTTTCTGTACGAAATTCAATAAGATATCAGCAAATAATTTGAATCGACTCCAAACACGACCCATTTATCTCAAATTATTTCCAAGATAGACAGTTTTAGTAAAAAATTGATTTTTCGTTTGACATTTGACAGTTCTTAACCTAACCTTTTTGATTTTTAACGGAAATACGTCATGTTTGGTATTAAATTAAAGGATTTTTAATGATCTTTATGATTACGTAGTTATTTTCAATAAATTTTAATAAAAGAAATTTTTGGAAAATCTTTGGGGTATTAAATAATAGAAATTACATTTTTCTGCACGAAATTCGATAAGATATCAGCAAATAATTTGAATCGATTCCAAACACGACGTATTTATCTCAAATTATTTCGAAGATAGACAGTTTTATTAAAAAATTGATTTTTCGTTTGACATTTGACAGTTTTTAACCTAACTTTTTTTATTTTTAACGGAAATATGTCATGTTTGGTATTAAATTAAAGGATTTTTAATGATCTTTATGATTACGTAGTTATTTTCAATAAATTTTAATAAAAGAAATTTTTTAAAATCTTTGAGGTATTAAATAATAAAAATTATATTTTTCTGCACGAAATTCGATAAGATATCAGCAAATAATTTGAATCGACTCCAAACACGACCTATTTATCTCAAATCGTTTCCAAGATAGACAGTTTTAATAAAAAATTGATTTTTCGTTTGACATTTGACAGTTTTTAACCTAACTTTTTTGATAGAAATATGTCGAGTTTGGTATTAAATTAAAGGATTTTTAATGATCTTTATGATTACGTAGTTATTTTCAATAAATTTTTATAAAAAAAATTTTGAAAAATCTTTGAGGTATTAAATAATAAAAATTACATTTTTCTGTACGAAATTCAATAAGATACCAACAAATACGTTGAATCGACTCCAAACACGACCTATTTATCTCAAATTATTTCCAAAATAGACAGTTTTATTAAAAAATTTATTTTTCGTTTGACATTTGACAGGTTTTAACCTAACTTTTTTTATTTTTAACGGAAATATGTCATGTTTGGTATTAAATTAAAGGATTTTTAATGATCTTTATGATTATGTAGTTATTTTCAATAAATTTTAATAAAAGAAATTTTTGGAAATGTTTGAGGTATTAAATAATAAAAATTAAATTTTTCTGCACGAAATTCAACAACATATTAGCAAATTATTTGAAACGACTCCAAACACGACCTATTTATCTCAAATTGTTTCTTAGATAGACAGTTTTAATAAAAAATTGATTTTTCATTTGACATTTGACAGATTTTATCCTAACTTTTTTGATTTTTAACGGAAATATGTCATATTTGGTATTAAATTAAAGGATTTTTAATGATCTTTATGATTACGTCGTTATTTTCAATACATTTTAATAAAAGAAAATTTTGGGAAATCTTTCAGGTATTAAATAATAAAAAATACATTTTTCTGCACGAAATTCGATAAAATATCAGCAAATAATATAAATCGACTCCAAACACGACCTATTTATCTCAAATTATTTCCAAGATAGACAGTTTTATTAAAAAATTGATTTTTCGTTTGACATTTGACAGTTTCAACCTAACTTTTTGATTTTTATCAGAAATATGTCATGTTTGGTATTAAATTAAAGGATTTTTAATGATCTTTATGATTACGTAGTTATTTTCAATAAATTTTAATAAAAAAAATTTTTCGGAAAAATCTTTGAGGAAGTAAATAGTAAAAATTACATTTTTCTGCACGAAATTCAATAAGATACCAACAAATAGTTTGAATCGACTCCAAACACGACCTATTTATCTCAAATCGTTTCCAAGATACAGTTTTAATAAAAAAATTGATTTTTCGTTTGACATTTGACAGTTTTTAACCTAACTTTTTTGATTTTCATCGGAAATATATCGAGTTTGGTATTAAATTAAAGGATTTTTAATGATCTTTATGATTACGCTGTTATTTTCAAAAAATTTTAATAAAAAAAATTTTTCGTTTAACATTTGACAGTTTTTAACCTAACTTTTTTAATTTTTCACCAAAATATATCGTGTTTGGTATCAAATTAAAGCATTTTTCATTTTCTTTCCAAATTTTCCACTTTCTTTGACATTAAAGTTAAATTAAAACCTCCACAATTTATTTACCTTCCTTTTTAAGTTCGCAATTTTAATCAACGTTATTAATAAGAACTCCCAAATAAAAATAATCCATAATATCGACATAAAAATTAATCCATAAATTATTAACGAGTTCTCAAATGAAATGTGTAGGCTATATATGAAAACATTTAAAACGTTTCCTACGATTCCAATTTCTAATAAAATCCTGAATAAGGAAAGGAAATATTATTTGGTTTTTTTAAATAAATCAGGAACTTTCCATGTTATAAATCTGAATTTTTTTGAAAAAACGTTGGGTTGGTGCACGTAAAGTTCTCTTCTCGTTAAGCTAGATAATCGAAATGTTAAGATAAACGGTAAATTAACTAGATAAGTTATCGCTGATGATTGGAAAGTGGTACTCGTTATGAACCCAATGTTAATGTTCTCTAATTTTCTTGGAGCAGTGTTGATACAAATTATTATTGTTAAGGAACAAATCCAAATGATTTGTGAACAAATTATTGTTAATTTTTCTGTGCAAGTATAAAATCTAGAACTAAAACAACTTGATTACTTAAAATCATTTAAAAAAAATTACCTTGAATGCCAAAAATTCCAAGTATGTTGTGCGTTAAAAGATGGCAATAATAATCTACATCGGATCTTCTTTTTTAAACTACTTGGTGTAGCCCACACTTTTAAGCAATAATGATTCTTTTTATCGATAGTTAACCAATTATTAACAATAAACAACCACCAATGTTTAGTTTGGAGGTCGCAAATTCGAATTTGATCGCAATTCCTTAAAATAAAATGAAATTTAATTAATAAAAAATAATTTTATTTACCATTTTGGTTCAATTGAAATAAAATCGATCCATAATTGAATAAAAATTAATTCCCCAAGATGTTTTTCTGTTGTTACAATAAAATAATCTTCACCATTATATCTCAACAATCTTAAATCGGGATCGGGATAATTAACAACGTGGGCTCGACTAATTCCTGTTGATCCAAATATTTTAAT
The DNA here is from genome assembly GCF_000648695.1 of Onthophagus taurus. Taxonomy (NCBI): domain Eukaryota; kingdom Metazoa; phylum Arthropoda; class Insecta; order Coleoptera; family Scarabaeidae; genus Onthophagus; species Onthophagus taurus. The sequence continues at coordinate 208,448 of NW_019280539.1, forward strand.
CGTTACGTTTGAAGTTGTTCCCGAACCACTTTCCATCCCCGTTTTTATTTCTAATAAATAAGCGAATCTATCATCTTTGTGGTTATCACTTAAAAAATAAATGCATTGCTACAAAAAAAGTGTTCAATTGATTAATTTTTTTTTATATCAATAAATTATTACGGGAAACAAATTTTTGTGCGATAAAATCCATAACAAACAATATAAACAAAGAGTGACCAAAACTGGGATGTAAAGCAATAAATTTATGTCTAAATTGTTTGTATCATCGAGTTTAAATTGGAGATTATTTATTGTTTTATTGTTATACGATGTGTTTTGATTCGTCGAGGAAATTAACTTACTTTTTACGTTCAAAATCGACATAAATGTTTCGACATTGACTTAACTAATTTTTTTTTAACAAACATTTTCAAAGCAACCAATTTTATTTTATTTAAATTTTTAACGACTTATAACATTAAAAAAGTTTTTTAATAGACCACCTAGATATTTAAATAATGCTGATGTAGTAGTACACGTGGTAAAGTGTACTTGTATCGTTATAAACCACGTGGAAGCTTCTGAAGGGTCATTGTTGTATTCATCGTTCTCTCTACATCCACAATCTTGTGACGGTAAAGGACAGTTTTAAGTATCATTTTTAAGGATCACTTTTACCGAAAGGAAAAAGAATCGAAAATTCAAATTCGGGTAACGTTTCGGTGATTTGGAGGCATCTCGATATTTCTCAGTAACGAATGTAGTTTATTGTAATTATTTCTCTGAAAATTGAAACCGGAGTAATGAGAAACGTTCGCGATTCGAGCGGATTTCGTGATGAAACGCGCGCATATTCTGCGACACCGTGATATATATTCGACGTCTTTCAAAATTTTCAGTCCAATTTAACCGGCGCCAGAGTCAATATCTGCAGGAATTGTATCAATTTGTCTATTTTATTCTTTTTTAAGTGAAAAGTTAGGATAAAAATTTAAAAATAAGATGGGGTTAAATGCAGAATTAAAAAATTAAGGTAAGATTTAAAAAATAATTGTAAAAAAGTTTTCTGAATTTGAAACACTCAATATGTATGATTTTTTAACAACTTTGCAATATTTATTTATATCTGTTTTATTATTTAGAGTTACTATCGATATTAATAATTCATCGTTTCGAGATTTAAAAAATTGTTATTAAAAAAAACGTTCATCTGGGAATTTTCACAAATCTAAAGAAACCTTTATAATCTCAAAAAATTAGTAAACAATTTTATTTACCATTTACATCACCAGATGTGTCAAATAAATAAGTGATTTTTAAAATTTTATATTAAATAAAGTGGTCATCTCAGAATCTTATAACTTCCTATAACTCAACATGCAACGTTAATTTATAACCTCAAAAAATTTCGTTTCTTAATTTCTAACCGTTTTGGAAATATCTTCAAAACACTTTCAAAAAATGTCAAAGTAAATCGATGATTTTTAAAAATCGATATAAAATTAATTCTTTATTTTGGAAACTTAAAATTTGGTGTAACATAACCTTCAACATTCCTTTATAACCTCAAAAAGTTTCGCTTCATCAATCTTAACCAAATTATTGAAGAAAATAATTTTTTTATCTTCAATGTCATTTTTACAAACGTCAAATTATTCGGTGATTCTGTAATTTTATAAAAAATAAAGTAATCGTTCTGTAAGGTTATAATTTGTTATAACTCAGCCTCAAACGTTCCTTAATAACCTCAAAAAGTTTCATTTCTTAATTCCTAACCGTTTTGGAAAAACATTATTTTTTGTATTAACCTCACTTTCAAAAAACGTCAAAGTAAATCGATGATTTTTAAAAATCAATATAAAATTAATTCTTTATCTTGGAAATTTAAAATTTGATGTAATCTTACATCAGATGTTCCTTTATAACCTCAAAAAGTTTCATTTCTTATTTCCTTACCATTTTCGAGAAAAAAAACGTTTTTATCTTTAACCCCATTTTTACAAATGTCAAATTAGTATTTAAAAATTGCATATAAAATAAAATAATCATTCTATAAGGTTATAATTTGTTATAACCCAACCTCAAACGTTCCTTTATAACCTTAAAAAGTTTCACTTCTTAGTTTCTAACCGTTTTGGAAAAACATTATTTTTTGCATTAACCTCACTATCAAAAAGCGTCAAAGTAAATCGATGATTTTTAAAAATCGATATAAAATTAATTCTTTATCTTGGAAATTTAAAATTTGGTGTAACTTTACCTCAAATGTTACTTTATAACCTCAAAAAGTTTCATTCCTTATTTCCTAATTGTTTTTGAGAAAACAACGCTTTTATCTTTAACCCCATTTTTGAAAATGTCAAATTAGTATTTTTAAAATTGTATATAAAATAAAATAATCATTCTATAAGGTTATAATTTGCTATAACCCCACCTCAAACGTTCCTTAATAACCTCAAAAAGTTTCACTTCTTAATTTCTAAGCGTTTTGGAAAAATATAATTTTTTGCATTAACCTCACTTTCAAGAAACGTCAAAGTAAATCGATGATTTAAAAATCAATATAAAATTAATTCTTTATATTGGAAACTTAAAATTTGGTGTAACCTCACCTTAAATGTTCCTTTATAACCTCAAAAAGTTTCATTTCTTATTTCCTAATCGTTTTGGAGAAAACAACGTTTTTATCTTTAACCCCATTTTTGCAAATGTCAAATTAGTATTTTTAAAATTGTATATAAAATAAAGTAATCATTCTGTAGGGTTATAATTTGTTATAACCCAACCTCAAACGTTCCTTAATAACCTCAAAAAGTTTCACTTCTTAATTTCTAACCGTTTTGGAAAAATATTATTTTTTGCATTAACCTCACTTTCAAGAAACGTCAAAGTAAATCGATGATTTTTTAAAATCGATATAAAATTAATTCTTTATCTTGGAAATTTAAAATTTGGTGTAATCTTACATCAAATGTTACTTTATAACCTCAAAAACTTTCATTTCTTATTTCCTTACCGTTTTGGAGAAAACAACGATTTTATCTTTAACCCCATTTTTACAAATGTCAAATTAGTATTTTTAAAATTGTATATAAAATAAAATAATCATTCTGTAAGGTTATAATTTGTTATAACCCAACCTCAAACGTTCCTTAATAACCTCAAAAAGTTTCACTTCTTAATTTCTAACCGTTTTGGAAAAACATTATTTTTTGCATTAACCTCACTTTCAAGAAACGTCAAAGTAAATCGATGATTTTTAAAAATCGATATAAAATTAATTCTTTATCTTGGAAACTTAAAATTTGGTGTAACTTTACCTCAAATGTTACTTTATAACCTCAAAAAGTTTCATTTCTTATTCCCTAATCGTTTTGGAGAAAAAAACGTTTTTATCTTTAACCCCATTTTTGCAATTACCAAATTAAATAGGTATTTTCAAAATGTTATATAAAATAAAGTAATCATTCTGTAACGTTATAATTTGGTATAACCCAACCTCAAACGTTCCTTTATAACCTCAAAAAGTTTCACTTATTAATTTCTAACCGTTTTGGAAAAACATTATTTTTTGTATTAACCTCACTTTCAAGAAACGTCAAAGTAAATCGATGATTTTTAAAAATCAATATAAAATTAATTCTTTATCTTGGAAACTTAAAATTTGGTGTAACACCACCTCAAATGTTACTTTATAACCTCAAAAAGTTTTATTTCTCAATTCTTATCCGTTTTGGAGAAAACTGTATTTGTCAATAACCCAAATTACGCTAAAGTATCGTATATTAATCTAAATATTTTTATTTATTATTATTTAGATGGTTTAATTTTTACTATTAAGAAAAAAATCACAAATTACTTATTAAACAAACAGGTATCATTTTATCATTTCAGAAACAATTATCATCGTCGTCTTGTTCGTGTTTTAAATGACACAAACATTCGGGATTATCACATTGTTGTAATCTTGTGTCAGAATCGTGTTCATAATCCATATTATAGGGCACATCATCTACAAAAACAAAAATTTTTTATAAAAATAATCAAAAATTAACTCAACATTTTCACCTTGTTGTTCTTGATCTTGATCGCCATCCCGTTTCTCATTTTCCTTTTTGGTTTCGTTCGATTTATTATCATTTTGATTGTTAACTTCTCCACTACAACGATTAGTATCCGGATCAACCGGCTCGGGAGAACCACGTTTTTGAGTATCCTTATTCGGCTTGCGCAATTTCCGCTCAATTTTGATGTGTTGCGATGGTTTTTTCGATTTCGAACGTGGCTTATCGATTTTTTTAAATTTACTAGCGTTATAAACTTTTCGTTTCGTCCGACCTTGAATTTTTATTTCCGATCCTGGTTCATCCGGCGTTTGAGATGTACTTCGAGATTTCTTGTCGCTTTGCATCCCGCTTGTTTCGGAACTTTTATTTGAAAGGTCGTGTCTTGGGCATGGTTTTCTACGTCTTCTATATCTTCGTCGTCTATTTGGGGTTCTACATCTTCTTGGTTTTGGGGGTATGCATTTGTTATCGCATCTTCGTTTTCTTCTGCCGCATGTTTGGTCTTGAGGGGGCGATTTTTTTCGGTCTTTATCGTCGACGTCGTTTGTTGCGTTTGTTAGGTTGTTACCGAATGTTAATTTATATTTACCGGCTTTATGTTCAAGAACGCCACTGTTGATGCCGTGACGGAGAGCTTTTTGAACTTGCATTGCGATATTTTTCGATCTACATATTTGATTTTTTCCGAGATGCGTTTGAATTTGATCTATAATCGTTTTTATGTTTGATCCTCTTATATCGCGAAGATCTAAAATCGCTTGAAGAACGTCCGCGAAGATTCGCGGATGGTGAATCGCCCGGCGTTTTTTAACATACATTTTTGGGTGAAATCCTTTCGATATGATTATTTTAGCTTCTCTTTTTGATTTAACGTAAAATCACATTGTTTAGGAGGTTTAACATTTTATCTTTCAATTTTGACAAATCAATAAAAAATTTTGTTCTCCAAGAATATATGATTATGAAAATTAATACCTCAATTTTTGGTTTGTAGATGATGAGAGTGTTGGAGGGATGATTTGTAATGTTGCACCTAAAGATTCTTTAATGTTTCATCTGCGGATAATATCCGTGGGTGTTTTATATTTTTTAAATGGATCGGATGGGTTGCGAAATAACCCACAACACAATAACCACAAAAATATTTCTATCCTTCTTGATAACTTGTTAAGGGGTTACGATAATAGTATTAGGCCAAACTTTGGGGGTTCCCCCGCTATAATTGAGGTAGATATAATGGTGCGAAGTATGGGACCAATTTCGGAGATTGATATGGTAAAAAATTTTAATGTATGCAAATAGATCAAGTGCATGAATATTTAGTCATCCTGAAAAATAATGAGTGCTTAAAGCTTAAAAACAAGTTTATGGGTTAACTTTTTTTTAGACATACTCCATGGATTGTTATTTTCGCCAATCTTGGATTGATAGAAGATTAGCCTTCACCGGTGGCGACAAAGATACCTTAGCTTTAAGTATTTCAATGCTCGCTAGAATTTGGAAGCCGGATACCTACTTTTACAACGGCAAACAGTCGTATTTGCACACCATCACGACCCCAAATAAGTTCGTTCGACTTTATCGAGACGGACGTGTTCTTTACTCATCCAGGTAAAAGCAAATTTTTTTTATTTATTCTCCATTCAACCTTATTTTTATTTATCCGTGTTAAATTAACCTTATCTTAATATTCGGAACGTTCCTAACGACCGTGTAAGGGAAATTAGAAATGAGACGAGATTGATTTCCAATCGTGTTCATTTGAAAATTAGCAAGTATCATTACTTTACCCCTAAATTCAGGTTATAAACCTTGTAATTAAACCGGGTAAGGTCCACTCCAACCCTTCATTACCATTGAAAAGAGCCTACCTCAACTAACTTTCCTATTTTCTCTTAACTAATACAGGCTCACTATTAAAGCTGGGTGTTTAATGAATCTCGAAGATTTTCCTATGGATATTCAACGATGTCCCTTAAGATTTGGATCATGTAATTATTAAAACTTTATTAATGTGATTTCTTTTTGTACTTCTCAATGATTATATAAAAATTTAATTAATCTAGGGATATTTAGTACACTTCCACACAGGCCAGCAGACGTTTCGGGAACTTTAGACATTTTAGACTTTAACCATGCTCTCAAGAATCGACCACACGGAGAAGTCGTCATGTCTGAAAAATTGGTCCAACACCAGTTCAAGTTGTTGTTCTAGATTGTTCTAGAGTTGTTCTACATTGTTCCAAAGTGGCAAATAGAAAAAATATAAACTCGGCGAGAACAACCGAGCCCCTCATTTTTGGAAAAATTAAATTTTCTTTGTTATTGTAGTTATTGTTCTAGAAAATCAAAATTATGGGATACATCATTACGAAGTTATAACTAAAAATAGGTTTGGCTGCCAAAATGTCTAGTTAATTGCTGCGACCATAGTTTTTCTATTTTCAATTCTATATTACAAATATATTGGTCGTTCTTAGAAGGGCTAAAAAAGTGTCCCTCTAATATCAAATCTTATATACTGAGATAAGTACATTCATTCGAGCAAAAAGCTATATGGCGAGACTCACTCTATCACTTCATTAAGTTACATTAAAGTAACAAATATTTTATGTACAGGGTGGTTCAAATTCGATGTCCGAATAGGCTCACTCGGAAACTATAAGAGTTAGAAAAAAAATAGCTTACATGTCATGATCTCGATTTTCGAGAAACTGCTAATGCCGAAAACCTCATAGCGCTACCATCTTTTGTTTTTCCCCTAGAGGCCAAAATTGAAAATATCGTAAAACCAATAAGTGCAATTATCTTGGTTATTATTATAGGTGGAGTATTATAACTACGACATTATATGGACACTTTTTTACAGAGAATTTCATGACATAGTCAAAAAAAATTTTTCGGTTTTAGATTTTGAGATATCATGAGAATTTTCGTTTTTTTAAATGGAAACAACCACTGATTATTCGCTTATTAAATTCGTTATTTTTTTCTGATTACAAAAATATAGGGTTCGACAGGTCTATTTCTTATTGTTTTAGAATAAAGCTAAAAATAAACTTTTTTTATAAAATTTCCATCTAGTGTCGTCGAGGAAATTAAATTTACAGTTTCCTGTAAGTTACGGGGCGGTAGGTAAAATCTAAAAAGTTAACAATTAAATACGAAGATAACTTCTGGTATTTAAAAACAAATAATTTTTTAATATGTAACATTCTAACATGTCAAACTTTTCAAAATTTTCGTAATTGATCTTAAAAACAGGATTTTTAAAGTGACACTTCAGAAAATTTTTGAATACAAACAAATGTTGCTATGTTTATTTGAATTAAAAAAAAAAAAATGAGCGCCATCTATCGATAATTTATTAAGTCATTTAAAAATAATATTAAATCGTAATAAAAAATGTGAAATAATGCAATCTATTCCAACTTTTGTGTAAAACATATATAAATTAAACAGTTCAACAAATATATTTGTTTCAAATATCAGAAATATGTTTTTTTAATTTTTAGTTATAGAACCGTAATTTACAGGAAACTGTAAATTTAATTTCTTCGACGACACTAAAAGAAAAGTTTATTTTTAGTTTTATTCTAAAACAATAAGAAATAGACCTGTCAAACCCTATATTTTTGTAATCAGAAAAAAATAACGAATTTATTAAGCGAATAATCAGTGGTTGTTTCCATTTAAAAAAACGAAAATTGTGATAATATCTCAAAATCTAAAACCGACAAAATTTTTTTGACTACGTCATCAAATTCTCTGTAAAAAAGTGTCCATATAATGTCTTAGTTATAATACTCCACCTATAATAATAACCAAGATAATTACATTTGCGGGTTTTACGATATTTTCAATTTTGGCCTCTAGCGGAAAAACAAAAGACGATAGCGCTATGAGGTTTTCGGCATTAGCAGTTTCTCGAAAAACGAGATCATGACATGTCAGCTACTTTTCTTCTAACTCTTATAGTTTTCGAGTTAGCCTATTCGGACATCGAATTTGAACCACCCTGTACACAAAATTCAAAAATTTTTAAAAGTTGGTTCGCACTTCATTAAACGTTCAGGTGTCCCTCTGGTAAAATTGCAACTAAAACTATTTCTAAATCGGAAATAAAATAGTATTATATGATTTTATTACTGTCTTTTATACAGGGTGTATCTGAATGACGTGTCCAAACTTCAGGGGGTGATTCTTTAGTGAATTTTAAGGGTACTTTAATATATAAACCCATAATAAAGTACAAATAGGGTCAAGACGTGCCCTATTATGAGTTAAACATATTCCCCAAATTCCATTTTCCTAGCGTTTATGGTTTTTGAGAAAAAAAAATTAAACCAAAATTTTTCGCCATTTTTGAAGGGGCGTAGCTCCGCAGGGGAGTAGAAATCGCTCATAGTTTATATAAGAAAGTATAACTTTTAAGTATACCTTAAAATTGCCAAAAAGAATCACCCCCTGAAGTTTGGGCAAGTCATTCAGATACACCCTGTATATGGGGTAATTAACAAATCGATTTGAAGATGGTTTGCAATTTCTTATACATTTTGGTTTTAATTAATTTCGAAAATGTTGTGTCCCTCGTTTTAATCTCAACTCCGTTACCACATCTTCTAATATAAATATTCCTGTCGCCATGGTTACCCGGCTCATTGTTAACACTACATAGGGAAGTTAATATTAGTATAATATAGCTGTAATATAGCTGAATATATTCAAAATTTTGATTGATTTCTACAAATATTTTTCTGGCTATTCAGATTCTCAACTCCATTATCTGTCGTGAAAGGTAAAGTTTAAGTGATTTCTTACTGTAATTACATTAAGTAAATTACTAAAAAATATACGAACACGGTATGCAACTATCAGCATAAAATCTAATTCAGTTTAATTTTGAATATTTTTGAAAGCGCGTTTTCTCAACTCCGTTACTAATGTTAGGCAATAGCATTTACAGTCACATTTAACAGTTACAACGCATTATGTACTGTAAATATTTTATTTTCAATGTATCCAACATTTAGTTAAGCTAAAGAAAAAGAAAACAGTGCTCAAATGTGATAATTTTCAAATTTATATGCACCATGTTTCTCTTGCTTTAGACGAGATCTAATTTTGAGTATAATTTCGATTTATTATTCTTTTGTTCCAAAATGTGAAAACTAGAGGTAAGGACCTAAGTGATGCTGCGGTTACAACATCAAAAAAAAAGAAAATATGCAATCAAAAGAAGAGGGATGCTTTGAGAAAACTGAGAGCGCAACGAAAAGCAGATCCTGAGGCTTAGGAAATTGCTAAATTGAAGGAAAGAGAGCGGTATCACCGCAGAATTAATTGCGATAAAATAAAAAAGATATCAATGTTAACAGATCCAGATAAAAGACGTAAAAGGAACATAGTAAAAAACTTACCAAGCACAAAAGGCAGCTAGAAAAACACCAAGTAGTTACAGAATTGATACAATCTATTCCGAGATACATATATGTTGCACCTCAGGAATATATCCCATCAGCATCGGTGTATAAATGTAGTGAAAAAGAATCTGTCTGTTGATGAAATCTTGAACCATATGGATTTTTCTAAAAATTACTTCTGTAAATATACTGAAAAAGTACAATCTGCACACTTTGGCTCTTTAAAGCATCAGATATCTTAGATATAATTGCGGCGTGGTAAAGTCTGTCAAGCAACCTTATCTCACTTTTGATACCTTAGTTGTATATTAAAAGCATCCACACCAGATTACGACACATTAGTAAAAGTCTTACAAAACTCAATAAAAGGGATCAAGATCTTTTGTATCGATGAAAAACTAATCCCTATTATCAACGAACTAGTCCCAAAAAATATTCTTACGTTTAAAAGTAGGATGAAAGTAGCCTGGATCAATAAATTAAGGAATAAACTTACTTTCAGAGAACAGACATGTCTGCGTTGTGAACCCGGCCAGATTTGCTCACACTATAATTTGGATCTATGGAGTATAGAACAGCTCTACGTTATAGCGTTGTATACAGGTGTCCCGTTAAGCGTACGGAGCGGCTGTATCTCAATAACGGTAAGGACTAGAGGTTTGGGAAAAAAATCCTTATAAGCAAAGTGGGCAAGAGAAATAGCTGGAAATTATTTTGAAGTTCGTAATTCGACCGCTAGGGGGCGTAACTGCCATAGAGAAACATAAAATTCCCGCTATCTCAGAAAGTTAGACGATGAGCTATAACTTTGACAACATCATTTAGTAGCTTGGATAATACCGCATCGCTTTTGTTTTGCAATATTTTTCATATCTGTCATAATAAGGGAGGGGGAGGCCAATGCGTTTTCAAATGTTTACATTTTAATATCTCCTGGACCATTCAACCGATTTGAATATTTTTGGTCTTGTTTGAAAGAGCATTTCATGCTCTTTTAAAAGATATTTTCAGTAAGACCGCTTGGTTTAAAACAAATAAGCTAGAGGGCGTTATCTGCAGCGGTTACATATTTTTGTGATTTTTGAAAAAAAGTTAAATGGAACGGTACTATTTACTTCACAGACCGTTAATCACCATAAAATTTGCTAAATATTAGTGAAAACCGCATCTCGATATCTCCATCCATTCTCGAATTATAAAAGAAAATGTTAAAAATTCGTATATCTTAATCGGATCAAGTTACCTTAGGAAACAAATAAGAGAGAACAAAAATTTTATTATCTAGAACCTTCCTTCACACTTTATCCAAGCTTAGAACTGCTTCAAAACTACTTTTGAGGCGTGTTGAAAAGCCAACGGATCAATGAAACATCAACAATGATAATAAAACAAAATAAACCAAAACACTTAGAATAACTTAAATTTTTGGCAAAAATAGCTCACTAATGTGCGAAATGCCTTACATAAACCTCGATGCATTTATTTAATCTAGTTTCGACGAAAAAAAAGCGCTGCTAAGTCTCGTCCCTGGACACGTTTTTACTGGTATTTAGTGTTTTGTCATATTTTCCCTGGTTATTGGTTTTTCTTGAAAAGTCAGGTCGTTTAGTCTACCCAATAGATAAAGGGGTGAAAGCAATGTGGGTTTTGCTCGAACCAAGAATGCATATTATGCAAGTTTACATCAGCTTGTGGACAGATGCTTCATGCATCCATAGCATTTGTGATAAAAGGTTTGGATTTGCCCAAATCATATTTAAAAGTCAATGGTAATAGTTCAGTCTGTTATCATAATCGGTATCTGTTAAGGCCTGATGTAAAACAACGTGGTGGAGATATTATTCTCTTGAGAACTCTTGTGGACAATTGTTTTCGGAGTTCCCAGATTATGTGGGATCACATTGCGCACCAATGTGATTTACGAATTCATAGAGATGTCTGAATGGGCTACACGTTGCCAGTTTTCCGTAATCGCTAAGTCAATCTTAAAAACACTTCTAGAGAAAAATGTCTTTCTTTGTCGTAATTGCATTGCACATTTTTGCCATGCAGTTGCATCGTATTCGAAACATTGAAAATAAATCATCATACGCTCTATCATACGCTTCTGCGTTAGTAAATGACATGTTTACAGTTACCATGGTTATGTGATTTGTTTTTCTCGATGAGGTAACTGGATCCGATTGATGGCACTCGAGTTTTTAACATTTTCTTCTATAACTCGAGAACGGGTGGCGATATCGAGATGCGGTTTTCACTAAAATTTAGCAAATTTTAAGGTGACTAAGGGTCTGTGAAGTAAATAGTATCGTTCCATTTAACTTTTCTTCAAAAATCACAAAAATATGTAATCGCTGCAGATAACGTCCTCTAGCTCATTTGTTTTAAAGCAGACGGTCTTACTGAAAATATCTTTAAAAAGAGCATAAAATGCTCTTTCAAACAACACCGAAAACATTCAAATCGGTTGAATGGTCTAGGAGATATTAAAATGTAAACATATGAAAACGCATTGGCCTCCCCCTCCCTTATTATGACAGATATGAGAAATATCGCAAAACAAAAGCGATGCGGTATTATCCAAGCTATTAAATGATGTTGTCAAAGTTATAGCTCATCGTCTAAGTTTCTGAGATAGCGGCAACTTTATGTTTCTCAATGGCAGTTACGCCCCCTAGCGGTCGAATTACGAACTTCAAAATAATTTCCAGCTATTTCTCTTGGTCACTTTGCTTATAAGGATTTTTTTCCCAAACCTCTTGGCCTTACCGTTCTAGAGATACAGCCGCTCCGTACGCTTAACGGGACACCTGTATACAGATTCATAATCATTGGATGATGATATACCATTGAGTTTAGTACGCAATAAGTTAAGATGTTAGGAACAAAACTTGGAATTAAATTATTATTTGTATATGCATATATATTCGTATTATTATACGAATTTTTTTCTTATAAACCTTTTTTTCACCCTTTCTAAGAATGACCCATATACTTATTACACCTAAAGCAATCTGGAACAGCTACTATTTTCACTAGAACAAATCTATAAAGGACACTTTACTCTTTGAAAATTAAAGTTTTTGGAATTTTCAGTCAATAATTCTTGCGTCAGTGATTTTAAATTACACAATAAGAATTAAAACACATAAAACAATTTAAAATAAGTATGCTTTGAATTCGCGAATAAAAGCCTACTAAAGATGACAAATGAATTGAGTTGCCAATTTTCGTTGATTAGAAGCGTCATGAGGCATCTTAGTGCAAGTTGCTAGGCTGTCGCCCTTATTCAGTATGGCCACTCTGTTCGACATGTTAGCACGGATCTGCGAGTTTCCCCTTTTGTTATTCAGTGTATGTGGAATCGGTTTCGGGAGACTGGCCAACATGTTAGAAGAGCTGGACAAGATCGAAATTGAAAAACTACTCAAAATCAAGACCGATTTCTTGTCGTTTCCGGTCTACGTACGCGTACTGCCACAGCACGAGATCTCCTAAACGACCTAAGACGAGCACATGGAATAGAAATTTCTGATCAAACTGTTAGAAACAGATTAAAAGAAGCTAATTTGAAACCTAGAAGACTGGATCACAGAAATTGGCAACTTTCGCAACTCTGATTTCGTTTAACTAGTTGCGACGGTCGAGTATGTGTATATAGACCTCTTGGTGAACGTTACGCAGTCATTACTATACAGGAAGTGGATAGATTTGGTCGGGGATCTGTTATGGTTTGGGCTGGAATCAGTAGAGACAACACAACTGATCTTGTTGTTGTTCCTGGTAGACTAAATGCCATGAATTACATTGAAAACATCTTGGTGCCTACTTCATATGGGGTCGGTCAAAATTTCATCCTAATGCAGAACAATTCAAAACCACATACCGCCGACATCACCAAAAATTTTTTGCAAGAACGTGAAATTCAGATCATGGAATGTCCTGACCTGAATCCTATTGAACACGTCCTATTCAATTGAGATAGTCTTAATAAAGTATTTGATAATAAACATCGTTTAAGCCTCACCACGTCTTTCATTTTACTTCACATTAAGATATCAAACGATGAGGCTGTAACAAACCTTAGCTGAACAATGAAAAATTTAAAAATCAAAAAATGAGGGGCTAACTCCCGTACTCCCAACACCACTGCTGCACCACCTTAGCCTTATGCGGTGGCTTCTGTTGGAATGTCCGATAAAGGGAGTCTTTTCTTCAGAATCTCATCAAGGTAGTTCTGGGAATTGATCTTTTAACCTCCTGATACACAAAAATGAACGGTGTCTTCCCGTTAATAACCTCAGTGTAGCCATTCGCGATAATTCTGTCGTTTTGATGGTTGAATGTTTGCTCAATCGTAAATAACTTGGGATGCCTTTGAGGTCTGCCATTATGAAGTATTTCAGAAGTTCACGACATCTCTAAAGGCTGTTCTCCGTAATCTGTTCCGTCTTGCATTTTGATGTTACGAAGCTCCAAACGACGTTTCATGATCGTGTGCACAGATTCAAGACTGATATTCAGCTCCTTAACGACTTTACTCAGACTCCTCTTGGAATTCTGGTAAACTTTATCCCAGACATACTTGACTATGGTGAGAGTCTTTGGATTTCCAATTATGGGATGATCCTCGATGCTATTGAACTCTCAATAATGACAGATTATGCATTAGATGCCTGTAGGAGAAACTTTTCCTGAGCCACCCCGACCTGGATCAACCTCAAAATCATGGCACGGTTAACGCACAAAGTTAGAACATCGCAAAGTTAAGCTTCCGGATTTTTGTGACACTCTTTTAGTCCCATATTTTTTGATAAATCTCCAAACTAAGTTATAACCATGATAAATGCGAATTTATATTAAGTTCTTTCCAAACAAAATTAAATAGGTTTTAACTAAAACAAAAAAGATCATTGAGAAGTACAAAAAATATAACGATAAAATTAACAATATAACTTTTTTAGTTGGTTATACAACGCGTGATGTGATTTACAAGTGGAATAGAGCTCGTCAAATCGTAACAGCGGAAGATATGAAGTTGTCCCAATTTGATTTGATTGGCACTCCAACCGCAAATTACACAGACGCAATAACTGGTGGTGACACTCTATCAGATGTTACAACCAACAATAGTTAGATAATAAAATATTCAATATTAAAATCGTTAAATTTCATTGTTTTAGCCGAATTTTCGATGCTTTTGGTCAGTTTTCACCTTCAAAGGCACATGGGAAACTTTTTAATCCAAGTTTACGGACCTTGCGTGCTCCTCGTCGTGTTATCTTGGGTTTCTTTTTGGCTTAATAGAGAAGCGACGGCCGATCGAGTTTCTTTGGGAATCACGACAGTTCTTACAATGACTTTTTTAGGTTTAGAAGCAAGAACTGATTTACCTAAAGTACCATATCCGACAGCTTTAGATTATTTTGTTTTTGTATCGTTCACGTTTATATTTGCAACTATTATTCAAGTAATTATTTATTTTAATTCACTTTGAATATTTAATTTTTTTATAGTTTGCAGTGGTGCATTATTTCACTAAATACGGTTCAGGCGAATGTTATTTTAATGCGGAAATGTTATTTGATTCGAGTAGCGAGGAAGAAGATTGCAATTCTGAAATATGTAAATGTATTTCGACTTCAGCTACAACATCGGTGAGGTAATGTTTTATTTTGAATTTAATTAATTTTGTTTGATTTTGTAGGAAGTTGGTCAAAACGATTTTTTAATCGAGGTAATTCCGTTAACTCCTTGTACTTTACCGAGTAAATCAGGAAATCGGATGAATCGAAATTGGCATTGTTGGATGAATTCGTCAAAAGAAACCAATGTTTCTTCCATATCGAAACCAATGACTCAAAAAGCTCCGAGTACATCTCATCGGGAGCATTGTAAGAGGAAGAAGAAAAAAGCAACTCCGAGGTTTAATTCGGTCTCGAAAATTGATAAATTTTCCCGGATTGTTTTTCCCATGCTTTTTTTAGCGATTAATATTTTTTATTGGTATAGTTATTTATCGCGGACTAAACGAGTGAGATAAACGTAACGATAAAATGTATTTAGAATGTTTTAAAAAAGTTAATAAAGACCATAAATATTTCAATATAATTTATTTCTTGTATGTAACAAAAAACTTTATTAAAGGTGATCACTATTTGAATAGGAAACTGAAACAAAAATCGTATTAAAAAAAATAATAATAATATAAACAACATAATTAATTACCTATAAGGGTAACCTTGTGTCTTCGATCTAAACACCGACAATATTAAAGAAAAGAAAACTGTAATCAAAATCAACCCAGCGATCGCTAAAATTTTCCGCTTTTTCGGATCCCGCTTTGTATTTCCAGATTCCGTTAATAAAATCATTCCCAATACGATAGCAGCATCTAAACAAATTAATTTTAAAACAAATTTCCTCTTCCCATCTCTTACTTACTAAGAATCATAACTATATAAGTTTCTAAAACAAATTGAGCTTGTGATGATCCGTGTATATAAGCAATTTGTCCGTTGGCCCCTTTATGTAAAAAAGGGGGACCGCGAATGTGATTCCACATCTGCCCAGAAACCATACTGAAGCAGAAAAATAACGCTCCAGTTGCCCACATATTCTTGTTATAAAGAAACTCCAAGTTATTCCTTCGCAAATATAAAATAGCAGCAACCAAAGCAAAAAGAATCACCAATGCTAAAGTTCCGGAATAATTTGGTGGACGGAATACACGAATCTAAACAAAATTAGGTTAAATTTAATTATTATTATATAGAGGTGTCTCCGAAATGCGTGTACAACGGAAAACTTGACTCCTTGGCTCAAAATAGGTCGATTTAATTTAAGTTATTATTTAAGTTTTCCCAAGTTATTTGCTTGTTGTTTTACAGTTCGCGGTAGTAAACCGGTATTGACGTACATTTTCTTTATTGTATTTAAAGCCTCTTCTTTTTCTATGAATATTAACTTATACGTACTTTTAGTAACATCTAAATATATAGACATAGTTTATTAGCGTTTATCATTAACTTTCATTTGTACTGGTGATAATTTTTTCTGGTGATTCTTTTTTTTGTAATTTGTCAAGTGCTACACTTATAGGTTTCAAGATATTCAAATAATCTTCCGCTGAGCGTTTGTGACCAATGTGACCAACTTTTTTGTATATTGGCGAATCACACAATTTCTCCCATTGGCTTACACATACTTCCAAACACTATTCCACCTCACATCACTTCACAGCACTAATGCTTTTCCATCAAGGTGTCTGTATTTGGCCCTAGCTAATTGGTTCTTTCTAAAATATTTTATAATTTATGTAACGTGCTCTTTGATATTTGTTACTTCTAAATCTTTGCAAGGTAGGTTTAGAAGGTGAGCTGAATATCCATAAGTTATCACTGAAACATATATATGTTTCAACACTATATGTATTTAGGAACAATGATTAATAATTTTCAAATTAAGGCGTTTATTTCTTCTGGATTC
>NW_019280540.1:0-38574 GCF_000648695.1 Onthophagus taurus
ATGTTCGACGCCAAGTACAAAATGCCATAAATTGTTAAAATGGATCTAAAAGATTCATCACAATATTGAAGTCGAATATTCGCACGATTACAATACTTTCTGTTTTATATATTTAGTATATTCGAGAAAGTAAGATTTGCCCAACTGTGTGGGGAAAAAAATAAATAAAATAGAGTTGGTTATATAATGGTATATTGTTACAAAAAAAGATCACAAATCGTAACAATTTGATGAAAGCAAAAGAAGGGCTCTTGTTTGTTGTCGGAACAATATGTTGAAACTTCTCTTGATCTTCTGTTTCATTTATTTGGGTATAACACCCAACATACATTCATGTTATTCCCTTCGTTTCATCATTGTACATCGTTTTTAATGTATGAGTTAAATTTGCCAGGTTATATCTCTCCATCAATACCTTCCCTTTAACTCCTCTGTGGTCTTTCTTCCCTTCTTTCTTTAGTAGTGGGTCTTAGCACATTTTTTACACATGACTGTACCAACTAAATTGGCACTTTTCCAGCTGCTGTGTTTTTTCTATCTTATCGTTTATAGGCCACACGTCACAGCTATAAGTTATTATACTTATATTAATTATTGAGTAATATATTTTTTGTTTATTTTTTTTGTTATACATTGTTTTATATGTTCATGCTTTCCTACCCTGCAGATTTCTTTCGGCTATCGCATTCTCAGATATACCTTCGATATTTCTACGCCCAGATTTGTATGAACTGCTTTTTTTTGTATGCACAGTTTTTTTTGTCCAAGATAGACAGATGTAGACTGACAGCTTTTTGCAAGTTAACATCTCAGCCCCATTTATCATACTCTTCAATTGTTCTACTTTCGTTCTTGTTGTGATATTCTACCATTTCTTGTATTTCTTTTTTGGTTATAGTTGACTCTATTTCCTTTGGTATTCTGTTACAAACACTTTTGTCTGACTTGTCTCTATTCTCCGATCATCTCTCTACACTTCTCTTCTACACTTGTTGTTCACGTATCCACAGAGGTGAAAATGGGCATCGAGTTGATTGTATTAAAACAAAATCGTCCATTTCGATCTGCATAAGGGAACATCTTCAGCGACGGCGATATTCTCACTCGAACAATAGGTTCAAAACCTTTCAAGGCGACTCAACTGTTAGCCGGGAATTATATAACGTACACGTTTTAACCTAAGTGCACGCTGTACTAAACAAAAATGACTCTAGTCGTAGAAGTTTATAAAATATAAAATTAAAAGAATATTCCAACAGAAATTATGGGCTCATAACGTTGGGTTGGGTTAAATAGTCGCTGACTAATATGGGGAGAGCTCAAAAACGCCTGTTTTTCTTTTTTATTTTTTTGATAATCAACATTCAGACACATGCGATGTCAGTACCGTCTATGTTGAAATTTAAGACTACAGCATAGATCTATAGTAGTCGATAGTCCAAGCACAAATCTCATGGCAACTTATCAATCAAAGCAGTGACCGATCACCCTACTTTAGCACTTTCTATCAACTCGCCTCCAACAAATCGAGATTGGGCGTCTGCATACATCTGTTACATTGGCTATCTGTGCCTCTTATTAGTTTACGAGATGATCATTGTGTTTGACTGTATATTCATAGAATTGATGGAGTTAATACCATACATGCAATACAATTCCGTTATTTGAATAATATATTTTTATTAATGCATCCATTTTGTCACTATTTACCAATAACTGTTGATATCCATCTTGCAAGTTTCGTTTAAATATTAAAATAATAAACAAATAAATATAACTTCTTATCTTACAAAATTCAATTTATTTTAACGGAACCGGTTTCGACTAGTTTCACTTAGTCATCTTCAGCCTAATGGTTAATAAAATAAAATCAACATCACAAAGAGTAAACATATAAAAAACATTTTAAAAATATGAAATTACACTTTAAAATACAATATATAAACAATTAAAGTGTAAAAAGACAAAAACTACACAAGTTCCTATACAAACGATATATAAAATAACACTGTGTAATTTCATATTTTTAAAATGTTTTTTATATGTCTGCTCTTTGTGATGTTGATTTTATTTTATTGGCCATTCGGCTGAAGATGACTAAGTAAAACTAGTCGAAACCGGTTCCGTTAAAATAAATTGAAATTGAATGCAAGATAAGAAGTTATATTTATTTGTTTATTATTTTAATATTTACCAAAAAGCCATTAATTACATGTTTACAGTAACTGTAAATTTCTTATAAGTACTATCATGTCTCCTAGACAAGAATTTTATTAATTAAATGAGTAACATGAACAGCGTTAAGAATCGTTAATCCTTGAACTCAACTAATTTCAAACAATTCAAATACGTAAGAGATCATAACATTCTTTCTGATTCTCAACAATCGTCTTTGCCTCATATTGACTATATTCTTAACAACGCTTGAATTTATATGTCCAATCGGTTCTATATCCTCCTGAATTAGTTTACTCTATTCTGCTTTATTTCCTTCATGCTTAGCCCTTTGTGGTCCGCGCTACATTCGCAGTTTCATACCAGCCGGTCCACGCTAGATTTGCAAGTTCGTACCAGCCGGTCCGCACCGAGTTCACCAGTCGCTTATTTGCTTGGTAGCGTTTACTTTGGAAAACATTCAAAACGGTAAGATTTTTTATTGTTTACAGCTTATAATACCGTTTAAAGCATTCTCCGACATGCAATCCCGGTTTTCTGTCACAAGTTTCACGAAGTCTCTTTTCTACTACCTGGAATTTTTCGGTTAGAACAAACTGCACAATCCTTGTGTTTATACTGGAGATGCAGTGTAATTATATGTAACATTCCAGTCGTTGTTCCTTGTCGCTGGATGATGACAAGATCAAGCAATAGTTTTTCTCTGAATTGTTTGTGAGAAATGTTTTTATTGGTATTAGTAGGAGATGCTCCACCATTTTAGGGTTTTACGAAGGAAGCAGTAGCTTGCAGTATATTGATCTACTAAATCGACGCCGCCCATACTTTTATTATATTGTACTTGGCTTGAAAACTGGTTGCGTTCCCCACGTTGACAGCAACGACATGTTTATCACGCCATGAAAGCAACAATATTCCATGTTTGCGATAAGCAATTGTTTCCCCTATCCTTAATTTCGGTGATTTCATCCAGAAAGGTGTTCCTTTTCTTTTCGTCATAACCGTTCCCGTTAAATGACATTGTAAATTACTACTAAGTAATTTTTTGGCAAGTATGATGCTAGTATAGAGTCTATCGGTAAAAATATGGTATTCTATAGCTTCGAATATTGACTGTTGTAGATTATTTTACAGGTGTAAAATAATCCGGCTTGTGACTGGTAAATCGGGGTAAATTAGTGCGTTTGTCGTTTATTGTCCAAAATATGGTAATGTGTATAAATATCCATTAAATGTTTGGTTTTTTGGAATTGTACGTTTTGATTGAAATTCTTCCTTTGAATCCAACAATGGATTCATCTACCGATTTTCTATGCTGGTACAAAATCTTGTCTGAATTTTTTGTCCAAATAGTTAAGAAAATAGGCAACTTTATCTAGAAAAATTCTTTCTTTATCGTCCGTTTGCGGCATGGTTTCTAAATGCATTGTCCAAAGTATTTGTAGAAATCGTTTACGTTTAAAAATTTTATTATAAAATTGAATGTATAAGTGGAATCTTTTGCTCCAATAATCTTTGATATCATGCAGAGGCATCAATCCCATGTTGATAATTATCACAAGGAATACTTTTAATTCAGTAACATTATATCAATTATGCCATAATGAGTGCACAGAGACTTCATAGCTGCTAATTATTTTTTGAGCATATAAATTTGTTTCTGTCGCTATTTTACTAACAAGCTCATTCAACTTGCAGCCTTTGCACCTTGTCTCCCATACAAAATTCGATGGAACTGGAATAGGTGTCTCTTTCAGTGACATTCTGCCAATCGCTGTTCTGGTCCGTTTCATTATTACTTTCAGATGTATGACTAATTATGTTAATTATGTCTTCTGATTCTTCACCACTTTCGATTTCAGATGCACACATTTTCTATAATTGTTCTTCTATGTCCTCCAAACAATCACTATCATCACTTTCAAATTCATTGTCACGCCCTGTTGTACGTCGACTCTGTAGTCTAGCCATATTCTTTACAAAAAAAATTATTTTATAGAAATATTCTCTTAGAAAATCGCATCATCCTGTAATTATACGCCGAGATGCACAGTGCAGACATAATTAATAACTTTATTCTATTTCGCAAAGTGAACTGTGTAATATCTTTATTGACTACTCTATGATAACGTATCAGTTACAGTTTAAAATTATTATCATAATATTAGTATCTACCCAACCCAACCATTATTTTCGTCCGCTTATTATTGTTTTGCTATGTATAGAGCCGTTACCCTCAATTGAATAGAAAAACCGTCTTTCAAATCGATAAACTATATAAAAATAGAATTGGTAACAATTTCAGATCCTAAAATTCAAAATCCCCTCTATAAAAACTTTGGTGACGTTTACGAAGTTCTCGCGTAAGATCAAGAAGATACAAACGTGCATCGTTCTGATCTCTTTAGCGCGTAAGATTCTTGTGGCATCTTGTTCATGCACCTTTTATTGATTTTTATTTCAACCAACCGTGTGCGAAACGACGGTGACGTCTCCAAAGTTTTTCAAACTTTCATTATTATTTTTTTTTTTTTTTTTTGAAAAACTAAAGCCCAGTTTGAAAAATAAAAAATGGTAGAAGTCTTCAATTTTGCTAAACTATCGAATAAGCCAATGAAAAAAATTGTAACTGCCCCATTTTGAGTGGATTTTTCACTGAGCATGTTCTGCATTGGTTATTTAATTGGGAGGTTCTCGCGGAAACAAATCCTCCAATTGAAGCTACAATATTAGTTATCAATAACGTTGTTGCATCAAGCATACTATTTTAGATGTTCTTAACAAGCCATTTATCTACCTCTCCTAACTGCCAATCATTTTCACTGACATTACTTTCAAAATCAATCAATTACCAGTTAATTATTTTACAGCAAAGGCTAAACCAGTAAATGTTACTATTAAAGGAATAAATGGTTAAAAATGAAAGACAGTTTCAATCTACTTTAACTGGTTGTAAAATTTTTATTTTTCGTTTGACTAGTTTCGCCTTTTAGACATCGTCAGAGACAGTACCAAAAAATAACTATAGGATTGACTGATTATGTTGTAGAACAAAAAAAAAAGTTTTATTTCATTTTTAACAACGACGTAGTTCAACCATTTTAAACTATAACGTGCTCATCTTTAATTTTAAAAGTTTAACTAATTTTTATGGTATCTTTCGGAATTAAGAAATGTTCTACAACATAATCAGTCAATCCTATAGTTACTTTTTGATAAGATGGATGTAACTTCACATTTTTAACGAAGTCTCTGAAGATGCTAAAAGGCGAAAGTAGTCAGATGAATAATAAACATTTTACAACCAGTTAAAGTACATTGAAACTGTCTTTAATTTTTAACCATTTAATTATTTTATTGCCAAAGAAAATCAGTAAATTTAGTAAATGAATAAGTCGTTATCTTATCCATCGATTCTTAACGCACATCAGGATGTAGAGAGTTATCCATCTATGTATTAGTGTAGCATTCTTGACATTTCCATATAATAGGTGTTGTCTTAACATATAGATCGTTTATAGTCAAACCCATAAAAATAGCATGAAAGTATAACTCATAACTTGCTGAATGTATTTAATTTCATGTATTAAATTAAAAAAAATTGTTTCAATAAGACGCACCTTATATTTGAAATCTGTAGCAAATTTGAAGCTAAAACTGAATACCACTGCAAACAGATTTTTAACCAAAAATACCCAAACATAATTAATTTATTTCAAATAATAAACAATATACATACTTGTTTTTTAAGATTAGAACAATCTATTTTTTAGATATTGTATTTCTTACAAGATAATAATAAAAAATCTTTTACTTACTTTAAGATTACTGTATCCCATTTTCCAGCTGAAGCCCCATGAAGCCTTTGAGCAAGATGTTTAACCCAATTTGATGGTAAACGCGGATCGGGAACGATTACCGATTTTTTTGTACCATCACTAGTTTCAATACACGAATCTTTTCCGACTGGTTTTCCATTTTCCCATCTAAATAAATTTCAGAAAAAATAATCACACTCAACTCAACATATTAACAAATTTAATCCAAGTTTGAGTACACTTTAAGTTAAAAAAAACAAAATAAAATTAAACTTTTTAATTACTTTGGTATCCAAGATTCAATCGTTGCATTATCGTCAACACTCAAATCCGTGGAACTAGCGTTATTTTTGTCTTCTTGGCTTCCAGCACGCGCCGTCCTTTTCCCGAATAAAGCTGCAACGTTAATTTTTCGTTTCCTGTCGCGACGTTCCTGCTTCGAACCTTTGGCTGGATCGAATAACGGTGATGATTGAACATTTTTTCCCGACGCTTTAGCCATTCGATGAGATTTCAATACTTTTACAAAACCATCGTCGAATTGAACCTCGTAGGTATCTTTAAATTAAAATACAACTTCAATTTTTTTTTGTTGATTTCCATTATCAGAAACTTAATAATGTTTTATCTGTTAGTATTGGTGTTTTATCGCAAAGTCACGATTAGTTTAAGGACTGTATTTTCACGTTATCTACGTTTTTCGATTTGTGTTTGGAAACTTGTCGCTTGGTATGCGGTTTGTACTTTTTTTAAGTCTTTACAAACTGCATTCTTTCTTAATGAGGTTATGTTCTATGTAATTGATAAAAAAAGTAAATGAATAAAACCGAGTAATTTAAACAATTAATGATGAAATTAAAAAAGAATAATTAAAATACATTATGTTTTTAATGTTTTTGTTATAATTTTATAACATAACCTCAATTAACTGTCAAATTTTTAAAACTAACCTCAAAATTTTTATAATATGTTCTATGTAATCGAAATAAAAATTTAAATAAATAAAACCGAGTAATTTAAACAATTTATGATGAAATTAAAAAAGAATAATTAAAATACATTAAAAAAAATTTTTTTTTTAATAATTTTGTAACATAACCTCAATTAACTGTCAAATTTTTAAAACTAACCTCAAAATTTTTATAATATGTTCTATGTAATCGCAATAAAAATGTAAATAAATAAAACCGGGTAATTTAAACAATTTATGATGAAATTAAAAAAGAATAATTAAAATTAAAAAAAATTTTTTTTTTTTAAATAAATAATGTTATAACATAACCTCAATTAACTGTCAAATTTTTAAAACTAACCTCAAAATTTTTGCATAACCACAATTTATGTTAAATTTACTTGCCTTTATCAATAATTTTTGAAACTGTAGCGGGAAATTTTCTAGCATCATTCCAAGAAGCCATACAACGCTCACCAACGTCAAACCCATCAGAGGATGTTTTTTTTTCATTCAAATTAGACACAGCACGTAAACCTGAACTACTCATACAAATCCACTCATCATATTTATTTGAATATTTATCAAAATGAACCAGCACTTCATTTTCTTGATAATCAACTTCGAGAATTACAGCTGGACACCAAGTTTGGTTAAAATCTAAAGCTTCAATTTTAGTGTTTGGTGTAAAAGTTAATGGGCCAGTTGCTGTATCGATAGTTTTAACTTTTTGCTCAATAGTGGTTGATTGATTTGTAGAATTTCCTTCCCTTTTCAAATTCATTTTAGATGGACTTCTTACTTTAATTGTACTCTGAATTGTTTCTATAATGGTATTTTCACTGTTTGACTCCTCGTCTTTTTGATTTTGTGATATTACAAGTTCCGACTCGCCCTCCTCAAGTTTCACTTCAGGTTCAATCGATTGATTTGGTTCCGATTTGATTTTAACACTACTCCAAGGGAATACACTCGGTAGTACACCCTGTTTCAACATATACTTCTTTCCTTTAAAATTACAGAAATCAGCACTAAGGAAATGCCTCGAACAGATATAGATCACTTTCATTAGCTTCTTGTCTTCCGGAATTTTACAGAGTGACATCCATTTGGGGCGAATGTCCGGGTGCATTGGAATCTTGTGAAACGTAACACCGCGGTCTTTTTCGCAGGTTGAATCTGACATGCATACCGATATTGCACATTTCCTACCCATTTTTAATGTGATAAAACGAATTCAAGATCATTAAATGAATTAATTGAGATTTCTTCTAGAAAACCGGCAACGACGCAATAGAAACTGTCAAAACACTACAAAACAAAGTGAAGTTGGATATTAACATTTTTCCTTGTTTAATTAAATATCAATTATCAGATATATTTAAATATTACCAAATATTTATCGTTAATTTGTGCTAAATAATTTATAATAAATATTTGTAATTACTTATTTATTATTAATTATCTACATAGTAACTAGAGTTAAGTTGGTGATGCTGTTCTCACTAGATTTAAAGGAACGCACTTCACACCGAACGAAATTATTTCTTTCCTCCACAAACACCAACACGTGTGCTTGTTCTCAACTGAGCTAAGGTCCATTTAGGCGACTTGCACAAACAAGTTAATAAATAAAAGTAAGAAATGGCCAGCAACAACGAATTAGCTTGTGTTTACGCCTCTTTAATTTTGGCTGACGACGATGTAGCAATTACGGTAAGTAAAATAACAACCTAACCTCAAAACCGTTTACAAATCTCTTCATATTTTTTTAATCCTGCTTTATAAATCCATTCTAATCGAATTTCTTAGATCCTTCAAAACGTATTTATCAACTAAAATAATTATTTTTATTCGAATTTAGGGTGAGAAGATCCAAACCATCCTTAAAGCCGCCAATGTTGACATTGAGCCATATTGGCCCGGGCTTTTTGCCAAAGCTCTTGAGGGTGTTAATATTAAAGATATGATCACCAACATTGGCTCAGGAGTTGGCTCTGGACCAGCTGCTTCAGCCCCAGCTGCGGCTGCTGCCGCTCCAGCTGCTGCTGCTCCTGTTGAAGAAAAGAAGAAAGAAGAGGAACCCGAAGAGTCAGATGATGACATGGGTCTTGGTCTTTTCGACTAGTTTGATTAAGTTTAAGACTTAAGTTATAAGAGTTTTGACTTAAAATACATTTTATATAAAGATAAGTGAGTTGTCTTTTTATTCCCTGTTCTAAATTAATTAAATAGATTAAGTAATGTTAATATGACGGTTTTTTCTTTGTTATAATGCTATGTTGCTGTTATTTTCATTAAATTAGCATATTTGTTGATAAAACTCCTTTCCATGTGACTCTTAAGATGGCTGAACCTAAATTTTAATGTTTTTAGTATCTCTTAATTATTGTTCAACGCTAAATTGTTAGATTGATTGTTACTTTTAGTGTTAGCTCCAGTTTTAGTTGTTATTCCACGTTAGATAGCTATATATTACATTGAACTGAAGGTAGAACTAACACTAGATAGATCTAGAACTAATTTTTAGACACATTTGGGTTGGGTTCCTATACCCGAACGTTTCTAGGTCCAGTCTTAGTTCTTTTAAGTATTTTAAATTGTTATTCAGCGCTAAATTGTTGTATACTAAGCTTAATATGTATATTAAGCACTAGACTCTATATAGAGCACTACAGTGTGACATCACAGAACAGTAGTATAGTGTGACATGTTGTGATGTATGGGTCCGATAGTGACGTCATTTTCCGAATTATAAAAGAACAAATATGTAGCATTTCTTGTAGATTCTACCGTTTCTGATTAAAACATTAATTTTTCCTAAAAATATTAAGATTTAAACTAAAAATGAGGTTATAACAAGTTTATTGATTATATTCATAGCGGTCGATAAAAAAGGTGACCGACCTGTCACTTAATCACAAATGTCAATAAATCGACCAAACCAAACAACAAAATGTTGGAAAACGTCTCGAATTCGAAATAAATAGTAAAAAAAAGGAAACGATGTGGTGTACAGATAACGTTGCATGTTATTGGTAATAATCAATGTACTAACTGTGGTATTAAGTATTATTTTAGTGGTAGCCTACATTATTTATATTAGCATTAAACTGTTACAAAGGATGGATCCTGAAGACGCAAAGTTTATGAGAACGTATTGTTATATCCCCCTTAAGTTAACTTTTTTGGTTAATTTTTAACTATTTTTAGTGATCGCAAACCCGGAACTTTAGATGTACACCCTACATTAAACGCCCTCATATTGAATTATGATTTGGAAGTGCAGATTTTAGGAAACAATGAAAGTGTTTTGTATGGAGAAAAAATGGTATTAAAATTTAACGTCTTTTTGAAACCTTTTTGTTTAATTTAAACTTTTAGGCCATGAAAAAAATTATTGAACTCCCTTTATTGAATTCAAGAACAGATTGCACAGCCTTGGCTAAAGAAGTACTCTCTCAATGCGACCTTTTACACCCTTCAAGGCTTGTGGAAGTTGAACAAACCATCTATTATTTAAAAAAACGCAAAGGATCATCTTCTGGAAATACAAAAGATGCTGACATTGCAAATAAAAACATGGCTAATATCGATGAAAACGCAAATATTAATTGTTTAAATGAATATGTGGAGTTACTTTATGAGGGTATCTCAGATAAGGTTAGGGCTTCACATCTAATACTTATATTGGCTCGAGACCCTGAAAATTTAGAATCTCTATCGCGAAATGAAACATTCCTAAGTGCTTTAGCTAGAGTTTTACGTGAAGATTGGAAAAAGAGTATTGTCTTAAGCACAAATTTAATTTTTATTTTTTTTTGTTTTTCAACTTACTCAACATTCCATCATGTTGTATTACATTACAAGGTATGAATAAAAAAATACCTCAATTTGTAAGAAAAAGAATCCTTTTTTATATTTTATTTATTCCTTTTTATTGTTATAAAAAATAATTTTATGTTTTTAGATTGGCTCTTTGTGTATGGACATTATAGATTTCGAATTAGGTCGTTACGACGACTGGAAATCTGAATTAGATGGCGGACAAAAACCTCAAATTGACTCTCCAAACGTAAAACGTAGCTGCCCCAATAGTGCAAGTATGACTGAAATACCCCGCAGTCGAATTCCAGAACCAGTTCGACCAAAATCTGGTAATTTTACTGAAGTTAATGTAAAAACAACAACTGTTGTTATGGATGGAAGCGTTTATGAGGATTTATCAAATTCCACTGAAAGCATAATCGATAAAAAACAACTCTCAGAAGCAGAAAAAATCAAACGATATAGGACATTAATAAGAAAACAAGAACAATTACTTCGAGTCGCGTTTTATTTATTATTAAATATAGCTGAAGATGAAAATGTTGAAGAAAAAATGACAAGAAAAAATATTGTTGGGTTATTAGCGAAAGCTTTGGATCGAGAACATGAGGAATTATTGATTATTGTCGTTTCGTTTTTGAAGAAGTTGTCAATTATGCAAGCGAATAAGGACGTAATGGCCGATTTGAACGTTATTGAGAAATTACCGCGACATTTACAATCGAATAACGCTGATTTAGTACATTTATCGTTAAAATTGCTTTTTAATTTAAGTTTTGATGGGGATTTGAGATCAAAAATGATTAAAATTGGGTTGTTACCTAAATTGGTCAGTTTATTAAGTAAGATTTTATTACATTTTTATATTATTATAATTAACATCCTTTTCTTTCACAGCTGATGATCGACATCAAACAATTGTTTTAAAACTTCTTTATCATTTAAGTTATGATGAAGATGTTAAAGTACAATTTACCTACACAGACTGTATATCATTGGTAAGAATTATTGTTATTATGTTTCTTTGACACTTCTTAAGTTATTTAAATGAAACTTAAAATGAAAGTCGCTTTATGATGAAATTATTTATAGAAATAAATGCTACAATCGTTGAAAACGTCTTCAGGTAACATGTCAAAGATTAAAAAATGTTGAAACACAACATTATGATGTAGTGGTATATAACAATCACAACAAATTAAAAATTAAATTAGTATATTAAAAAACAAGTTTCATAAGACGAATTCAAATTCGAATTAAGTGCACGAATTCAATGCACTTCAAACATGTCTTATGAAACGTGTTTTTTATGCTATTTTTTGTAATTCGCGTTTTTATCCTTTTTTTTTCTAAAAAATAATATAAATTTTGACAATGTAGGGAAATAGGTATGTAGCAGTTGGTTACACCGTAACACTTGAAAATAGAAATTTGAATTGACAATTAGAAACTGTCAAAACACAAAATATATTCAACTGACATGTATACCTTCTAAAATAAGAGAAATTGCTCAGAGTTCAATGTCCTCATCATTGTGGACCTTGTATTCGATGCTAAGAACGTGTTTAAACATCCATAGACAAACATTGTCACATTGACAACTAGAAAAATTAATGACCCAATGTCACCAACTTAAACAGGTTCCATAAAATGTTACTAAAATCTCATTACAGCATCGGATGCTGTAAGGAGTCTCATTACAGCACCCGTTTGAGTACTATTATAGCTTCCATTACCGTAGCGAATTACAAAAAATTATTAACAATACACAAACTCATGAACTCAGGTGTTTGAATTTATAGATAAAGCCAAATGATTCTAGGTCTAGTGTTAGTTCTAACGCTTAATATACATATTAAGCTTATTGTTCCACTATCTAGCCCTGAATTGCGATTAAAACTAGACCTAACACTAGATCTAGAACTAAAAACATTCGGGTTTAGCCGCCTTGAGAGACGCACAGCTAAAGCTGAATATTTCTAGTTCTAGATCTAATGTTCGTTCTAGTGACAGTGCTAGGCAGCGCTAGTTAGCACTAGATATCGCTATCTTGTTTATTTTTATTGAACTAAAACCAGAACTAACAGATTTAGCCGTCTTTAAAGACGCACAACTAAACCGGAATGTTTCTAGTTCTAGGTCTAACGTTAGTACTAATGCTAATGTTAGATCTACAGCCGGTAGTTTATTTGTTGAGCCAAATTTCCCAGAAGACCACTATGTCAGATTCTTAGAATTCGTAACATTCACATCCGCAAGTTATTGGCGGAGGTACAATTTACGGAATTTACGTAAAGGTACGTTTTCCTCCATGGTCGCCGGTCGTTGACGACTGCGACTAATTGTAAGTAGCGGCGACTATTTCGCAAGTATATATGCAACGTTTTTTAAATCTGTATGTTTTCCTCACGACGAATTAGGCGCTTTTCGCCTGGCGACTAGTAGCCTATCTGCTTCAGGAGCATACAAGCGAATTGTTCGCTGCGAATTCAGGTAGACTTTATAAAACAGTAGGTATTTTTAACTCAGTTCATCAACACGTTAAAAGTATGGAAGATTTTTCTAGTACCGATGATGAACAACTTGTTCTTTTAATTTCGAATTATCCGGAGATTTATGATCCGAAAAACGAAAAATATAAATTTCAGATGGAAAAAGAATCTGTTTGGAAAAGAATTGCGGAAGATTTAAATAAAAGTGGTATGTTTTTAAGAACTTTAATTTATTTTTTTGTTAGTAAATTAACAAATAGTACAAGAAAATAGGCTATTGTTAAACTTTGTTTTCTTGCCAGATTACGGCACCTTCATTTGCAAAATAATCTGCAAATCTGCTATGTACTTGAAAACCTTCGCCGCAAGCAAATCCTCCTGTTCCTTTGACAGAAATCATATTTTCAGGAGAAAGTGGAAAAAGGTTTTCCTCTAAATTCATTTGTCTCGGATTGTTAAGTGTACATTCGTTACCCAACATATTATGTATACAACAGCAAGCAAGAATAATTAGATCAACAGTGCTAGATTTTACATTATTAGGAGAAAAAAAATTCGTAATACATATACCAAAAGCGTTTTCTGTTACTCTTCTAGTCCGAGACAGTCTGTAATTAAAAACTGCTTTCTTTTTGTCCTCTAAAACTTTTAAAGCTTTTTTGGGTAAGGTTTCATGACATATTTGTCAATTGGATCCTTCACACGGTTGTACGGTTTTGTTATAAGATCATCTTGGATGAGTTCCAATATATAACGAAATTGATGGCGTGCGATTCGAAAAAACTCTTTAAATCTTGTTTCATTCGCTTTTAAATACTGGTTTACTAATATTGATTGAAATCTTTCCAATTTTCTCCGCTGAAACATGGATGATATTTTTTTCCTTCACTTTCCAAAACTAAAGAAAGAAGTAAATTTTCCTCTTCTTCTTGATAATTTAACAACATTAAAATCAAATTTCTTTGGCGTACGTTTATCTTTATAAGTTTTGTCTCGAGTCTAGGAAAATACACAATATACAGGGTGATTCTTAACCTATACGCATAAACTTAGGGATTTATTCCTCATGACAAATAATGGCTAATAGATAAAAAGATTGTAGTAAACGATTTTTTTTCCTAAATATCCGATATATGCGGCGACATCTAGATAAGGTGCCTGGCCATCTCAACCGCCCGACCTCAATCCTCTTGATTTTTATTTTTGGGTTCAATTTGGGTTTACTGAGCAAGGATTGCAAAATTAGATACAAACTGCTGCCGAAATAATCCGCCAATACCCTGGTTTAGACCGCATTATCATATCATCTCCAAAGCGTACAGTCTTTGCTTCCAGAAATCATCTTACACAGCAAGACCAAACTATCTCATCTGTTTAGAACAGATACCACCATACTTATTTCATCTTCTGCAAAAAAATGTTTACACACATTTGAGTGTGTCGTTTGCTCACGTCTTTCTGATTGCAAGAGTTGCCTACACAAATTTTATCAGGCAGCCTTTCTCTGTTTCGTTGTTCTAACTAAAACGTTCGACAAAGTAAGGATAAAAGAGTTAGAACAGGGTAAACATTACAAAGTATGTAATGTAAACTGTGGTTACACTATGAATGATTACAAAATCAAGATTGTGCTATGGTTAACACAGGCATTTAACATTGCATCCGAGGAAGTGAATACTGAGGAACTTAATACTGAGCAAAGATTGCGAAATCAGATACAAACTGTTGCCGAGGCAATCCGATAACACTCTGATTCAGGCCGCGCTAGTGGGACATCGTGGATTCAGTGAGCCCAACTTGGAACACTTGCTTTAATGTCATTATAAAATCTTATAACTATTCTTGATTTGAAAGTAAATTTCATGGATATCTAGGAAACTAAAAAACTTTTGCTACAATTTTCTTTACCCATCACTCATTATGTGTCATGAGTCATGAGGAATAAATCCCCAAGTTTATGCGAATCACCCTGTACACTGTATACTTGCGAACTAAACGTCGACGACTGACGACCATGGAGGAAACCGTACCTAATAAAAAATTCGTCAGCCAATCAGTCGTCGCTACTCAGTCGCAGTCGTCTGCGACCATGGAGGAAAACGTACCTTAAAGAACATCTACCATACTCTGTGATTATAGATTATTTTTATGCGCATTCGGGTTAAATATGGCACTTGTTGAGTTGTTACACGCCTCTTCAGATGATCTGTTACCAAATCAAATGAAAGTTTTTCGAGAAAAACTCTTCGAAGCATATTTGAACCAGGATTTTTTGAACTGTACACAGAAAAAGCGTTTATGGCAGCTATGTTCAATACACGATAAAAAATTAACATAGACCACCTTCTTGTGTTTCTGGCACAGTTATAGTTGGAACATAATTGTGTCAACACCACCCTTCGTTTTATTGTGCAACATAATTATTTCAGGTTTTTTTTTTATAATTTCCTCTACGCTATCATCGTCATGCATAGTGGATACGAGCAGAGCATTTTTTCCTTTTTTTTTTGGAATGTACGACACTAATGTACAATTTTCTGCAAATCCAAACATACTTATACCTGCTGGTCTTACACCAATTATAAACTTACGTGGTAGTTCTCACTTGTTCTTTTTTATGGTGCTCAACAACTGCTTTTCCGCTCAACACAAAATGGTCCAGAGGGTTGTTTTCCAACGTAAACTTCCCTATTCATTGTATAAAAAGCTTTAGCATCAACTAAAGCAAATGTTTTGATGCCGTACCTCTCAGGTTTACTTGGAATATACTGCCGAAAATTACATTTTTCATAAAAGCTCGGGACCATTTCGTCAACAGTAGTGTAGGTACTCTTATGGCGAATCATTTTTCTTGCAGTTAGAAATAAACAATTCGGACAAATCTCGTATGGCTGCTAATTTAATCAATTATTATCCTTCCAGATCGAGTATTTTTATTATCAAACCTCAAATGTTTTAAGAAAAATCGAAATCTTTCTAACAACATCATAGCCTAAACATTTCTATAGATGTGCCGTTAGTTTTCCATAAATCTTCTACGTTTAATTGATGAAAGGAGTCCGACCAATGACCCCTTTTATTTCAATTCTTTCGGTAGTAGTTGCTGTTCTATATCCACTAGACTACTGATGTTGATTTATGGATAAGTTAGTACATTCAACAAGAAGATTTATAATCTCATTGGTAAAAAAACCATGGCCAAATATCCAAAATATTTATGCTTGTTCCATTTTTTAGGGTGTCTTTTCCGATAAAGAAAGATTCCATCAATTTTACTTTTTTGTTAGCAGTAGGACAATTATAAGAAGTGTTGTTGCCCAATTCTGATTGAAGTTCTTGCTCTGACTCGGAATCTTTTTCGCGCTCCTCAACATTATTTGCCTTCCTAGCATCATCTTGATCATTTTGAACACTATTTTCATTTTCCTCCTCTTCTAATTGTTCCGAAATTCTCCTCAATCGTTCCTAATCTTTTTCATAACTCTAACAAACTATAATTTACTATTATCTCGTAAACGTTTTATCAAAATATAACACAATTATCAAAATAATATTAAATATTAAACTACGACTGACTTATTTACTTCTTTGGCTTCCTTTTTATAGCCGCTCCTCGTCGAAACTAGTTTTTAGCGTTTTTTATACTTTTAAGGCTATTCTTTTTTGTTTAAGTGTTACACATCGTAAATCAAGAAAATTAATTGGTAATTAAGTAAAATTAAGATACCTACACGTGCGTTTAATACCAATACCGGATTCGTCATTATTCTGGTATAGTAGGTATAGTAGTTAAGAGTAAAGAATAGACGTGTTTGAACTACTCTCTCAAACACTTTCCAAAACCTTGGCAAAATAAACATGCTGCGGTAATTGGATATAACACCACGATCCTCAGATTTAAAAATGGGAAGAATACAAGCTCGCTTCTCTCTACAATGAAGAAAAGACACCAATTATCAATGAGGCATTAAATAAAATAGTTAAACGAAGCGGCAGAGAATGAACATTCTTTGATTAAAATTGATGGAATATCATCAGTACCAATACTGTCAGTAACCATGATACCCATCAAAGCCTTCTCAATCTTGTCAAACAGCATCTTACCCAAAGGAAGGGTATCTGCTTTCACACAATCTACATTCTACTAGAAAATGCAAGAAATCAGTGTACAATGAGCAAACCCCAACAACAGTTCTACTTCATGACGTAGAAGTAATGACAGCCACACGCTTCTTAGACTTAATAAAAGCCCAAAACACCTTTAGGTCAGATTGGATATTGCTGTCAGCAGTAGATACTTTTATGGATCACAAATTATTTTAAACGAAATAAAAACTTGACTTAGAGCATAATAAACATTTTTTTCAAAAAAGATCAACGTTGCTACAGATCAGTTGATTATTTTCTGAGATATTCATCAAAACGTGCAAAAAATATTCCCAGAATGGAAAATTTAAAAGTACGCCACTGCTTGCAAATATCAAGCAGTAAACAACTGTTGCTTTCAAAGCATTATTTTTTTCATTTCTGTGAATCTTGACTCAGCAAATATCGTACCGACTGTAGTTTTAGTTGTTAGATTTTCGCCTGAGTTTCATTTTCATTCTTTGACACCTTCCCTGACGATGTTTTATTAAAACGAAACGATCGTAACATTTATTTGACTTTGTTACATTTAAATAGTAATATTTTATGATGAACATCTAAAAAATCGTTGCAAACTTTTTAACCTAATTCTAAGAATCTCGATTTTTTAGATTACTGATATGCTTCTATTAAGTGCCGGAGATGACGCAGATCAAATAATAGTCGCTCTTTTAATAAATTTAGCTACAAACCCAAGTAACGCCCAACAAATGGCTGATAGTAGCCGTTTACACTCCTTAATGACCCGTGCTTTCGCTTACCAAGATTCACTTTTAATGAAGATGATCCATAATATTTCGGAACACGACCAAATCCGGTCGAGTTTTATCGAATTCGTCGGGGATCTCGCAAAAGCAGCGGTCGAATCGAAAAAAGACGAATTCATTTTAGAATCGTTGGGGGTACTCTCGAATTTACACCTTCCCGATTTGGATTGGGCGGAAATTTTTAAACATTTTGATATGGTCGATTGGGTTAAAAATATTTTAACGTCCAATGCGATGGAACCGGATATGATTTTACAGGTTATTATTTTATTAGGAACGGCGGTACACGACGAGGGATGTTCCTTGTTGCTTTGCAACGCTGAATTGCCTTTGATTCTTATCGATTTATTGAAAACTCATCAAGAAGATGACGAAATTGTTTTACAAATCGTTTATATATTTATGATTATGTTATCACATGGAGATACGGTTGATTATATTATAAATAAAACAGGTGAAATTAAAATTTTAAATATTATGTTAACATTAATAAATACTTTTTGTTAATTTATAGAAGCTCCAGCGTATTTAATAGATTTACTTCAAGACAATAATAAAGCGATACGTCGCGTGTGTAACACGTGTTTAAATGCGATTGCGGAATGTAACGCAACATGGGCTGATCGTATACGGATTGAAAAATTCCGTAATCACAATGCCCAATGGTTACAAATGGTAGATTCGCATCAATTAGAACCAGAAGTTGATGAAGACGATAATGAACTCCCTCCTTATTTAAATACAGAGTATCTTAGTACAGCTGTTGTACCACCTTTAGAAGGTAATTTTTGTTTTTTTAAGTATTTTTGGTTTATTTATTGAAATTTTTAGATTTAGCAAACGTCCATGGCATACAAGATCCCGAAATTTTAATGGTTAAAGAGATGGATTATGATTATTTTGAAAAATCCGATGAAGAGTAATGTTTTTATCCTCAATGTTGGTTATTGTTCATTTTTTATGGTAAATTTTTTTGTTTTAGAGGACTCGAAAATTACGGGATTGAATCCACGTAATCCCTTTAAGGTTTAGTAACGCACAAATATGCTATTTTAGAAAACGAAAGTAATTTTAACTTTTACCTTTATTATTATTGTAAAAAAAATAAATATACCTATTATTATTCTTATTATTTAAAATTGTATTACAGTATTTCAGGTAAATTGTAATTTCTAGTCTACACGTGCTGTTATTAACATTTATTAATAAGCATTATATTTATTCAGTTATTAACTTATACTCCATCCTCAAACTTATGAGAGAATATATTTAAATAAAGTATTTAATGAAGAAATTGTAATCTTTATTAACCCCAAGGACTAAAATATAAAAGGACTGCTACATTCTTTATTCTTTTAGTAGAGCATGACTTCTGCTGAGCACATTTTTGGATTCTCCAAATAAAAAAGATTTCGCAAAAACGTTAAAATAAGGGATATTTTCATTCTCAAGCCTATATCTTTTATAAAACTGAATATTTTCGAATTTTGAGTACAATTTTGAATTCTTTGAAGTGTTTTAAATAAAAAAGGTAGTCTTTGTTAAAAGCTGTATCATTAACCGTTCTTGAGATAGAAAAGATTTTGTGTTAACAAACAGTAAAAATCGTTCAGATGGGAATATTTTCATTCTGAAGCCTATATCTTTTATAAAACTGTATATTTTCGAATTTCGACTACATTTTTGAATTTCTCGGTGAATTTTACGTAAAAAAGCACTGTTCATCAAAAGTTGTAGCACAAACCGTTTTTGTGATATCAACGATTTTGTAGTAAAAATACAAAAATTGAAGATATCGTAACTCTACACTCCATAACATCTAAACCACTAATTCAATATTAATTTTGAATACATTTATCATTAACCGTTCTTGAGACAACAAAGATTTTGTGTTAACAAATAGTAAAAATCGTTCAAATGGGAATATTTTTCATTCTGGCGCCTATATCTTTTAAAATACTGTATATTTTCGAATTTCGAGTTCATTTTTGAATTCCTCGGATAATTTTACGTAAAAGAGTACTATGAATTAAAAGTTGTATCACAAGCCGTTTTTATGATATCAACGATTTTATACTAAAAATACAAAAATTGAAGATATCGTCATTCTACACTTCATTACATCTAAACCACTGATTCAATTATAATGTTGAGTGCATTTTAGAATTTTTTGAAGTGTTTTAAATAAAAAAGGTACTCTTTGTTAAAAGCTGTATCATTAACCGTTCTTGAGATAAAAAAAAATTGTGTTAATAAATAGTATAAATCGTTCAAATGAGAATATTTCCATTATGGAGCCTATATCTTTTATAAAACTGATTTTTTTGGAATTTCGAGTACATTTTTGAATTCTTCGTTGAATTTTACGTAAAAAAGCATTGTTCATCAAAAGTTGTAGCACAAACAGTTTTTGTGATATCAACGATTTTGTAGTAAAAATACAAAAATTGAAGA
Organism: Onthophagus taurus; assembly: GCF_000648695.1. NCBI lineage: Eukaryota > Metazoa > Arthropoda > Insecta > Coleoptera > Scarabaeidae > Onthophagus > Onthophagus taurus. Next base: position 20,633 of record NW_019280540.1, read on the forward strand.
TATCGTAATTTGACACTGCATAACATTTAAACCATTGAATCAATTATAATTTTGAGTACATTTTTGAATTCTTGAAAGTGTTTTAAATAAACAAGGTACTCTTTGTTAAAAGATGTATCATTAACCGTTCTTGAGATAAAAAAGATTTTGTGTTAACAGACAGTAAAAATCGTTCAGATGGGAATATTTTCATTCTGGAGCTTATATCTTTTATAAAACTGTATATTTTCGAATTTCGACTACAGTTTTGAATTTCTCGGTGGATTTTACGTAAAAAAGCATTGTTCATCAAAAGTTGTAGCACAAACCGTTTTTGTGATATCAACGATTTTGTTGTAAAAATACAAAAATTGAAGATATCGTAATTCTACATTCCATAACATCTAAACAACTGATTCAATTCTAATTTTGAGTAGAATTTTGAATTCTTTGAAGTGTTTTAAATAAAAAAGGTACGCTTTGCTAAAAGCTGTATTATTAACCGTTCTTGAGATAAAGAAGATTTTGTATTAACAAACAGTAAAAATCGTTCAAATAGAAATATTTTCATTCTGAAGCCTATATCTTTTATAAAATTGTATATTTTCAAATTTCGACTACATTTTAAAATTCCTGGGTGAATTTTACGTAAAAAAGCACTGTTCATCAAAAGTTGTAGCACAAACCGTTTTTGTGATATCAACGATTTTGTTGTTAATATACAAAAATTGAAGATATCGTAATTCTACACTCCATAGCATCTAAACCACTGATTCAATTATAATTTCGAGTGCATTTTTCAATTCTTTAAAGTGTTTTAAATAAAAAAGAGACTCTTTGCTAAAAGCTGTATCATTAACCGTTCTTGAGATAATAAAGATTTTGTGTTAACAAACACTAAAAACCGTTAAAATGGGAATATTTTCAGTCTGGAGCCTATATCTTTTATAAAACTGTATATTTTCGAATTTCGACTACATTTTGGAATTTCTTGGTGAATTTTACGTAAAGAAGCATTGTTCATCAAAAGTTGCATCGCAAATCGTTTTTATGATATCAACGATTTTGTAGAAAAATACAAAAATTGAAGATTTCGTAATTCTACACTCCATAACATCTAAACTACGGATTCAATTCTAATTTTGAGAGCATTTTTGAATTCTTTGAAGTGTTTTAAATAAAAATAGTACTCTTTGTTAAAAGTTGTATCATTAACCGTTCTTGATATAAAAAAGATTTTGTGTTATCACACTCTAAAGTCGTTAAAATAGGGTTGTTTTAATTCTGGAGGCTATTATGCAACTCAATGTAATAGAATTTCAAGTATATTTTTGAATTCCCCGGAGTATTTTGAGTAAAAAAGATACTACCCCTTCTACCTTTTACCGTCCAAATATCAAACTTAAAATTTAACATTGTTTGAATTTACCGCTTTTCATTTCTCAAAACATTTTAGGATGAAACAAAATAACCCTAGATTATATATTTGTTCTTTTACACTTAATGTTTCTATTTAAATATAATCTTATCACCCACAAGTTAGTTATAAATCACTTAAGTTATAACATATTAAAACTTATGTTGAAATGTATTATTTGCTTAATGACGAACAAAATCTTTATGTGGGGTAAAATATATTTTTAGATTGGTTATACTGAGTGTCACCAGCGATGCCTTTGAAGGCTGCTGTCAAGGTGTAAATAAAAGTCCAATTTTAACATCGGACCTATAACAGCAGCAAAAATATGATTTTTCGAATCAGTCTCGATACTAAAACACCAAGTTTCACGTGCAGACATAAATACGCTGATGAACATCGCGCAAACGAGACGCCGGCGTTGTCATTATAATTCTACGGAATCGTCTGACGTCAGTGGTAATTTGTTAAGCAGCAGTATTTTGTGATAAAACGTGATAAAAATTAATCGTCGCTAAATTCCCGTGGCCCGTTTTTTTTTGCATACGTACGATCATCACCCGTTCTTTACTTTAATTATGTAACGCAACAACAGAAGAAATAGAGATACAACGAAAAAAATTAAAAATAAACTGTGCTGTGAGGGTGATTAATTTTTAGTTTCAGGTTACGTTTCGATTGTTCCTTTTGTGTGTTTAGGTTAAATGATTACTTATCATGTCTGAGGTGACGGATCCACCTGGTTTGCACCAGTTACGCATCGCTGGTACGTTTATACCTCATTAAATCAAAATTGGAAACCTTAAAGAACGTTTTTTCTATTTTTTAGTTGAATGCGCTCATTTGAGACAAACTGGCTTTATGAAACCAAGTCCTTATGTTGAAGTATCTATAGATGATCACAGTCCGAGAAGAACAGAAATCGTCAAAACAACTTCTCAACCTAAATGGAACGAAACATTTACTGTTCTTGTTACTCCCCAATCGAAAATAAATTTCAGTGTACTTGATCACAACAATTTCAGGAAAGACACTGTACTTGGTGAGAAAAAGGTCGATCTCCAACAACTTCTCACTATTCATCATGGAAGATGTGAAAATTTGGAGCTAACTATAGATCTGACCAATGAAAGCAAGCAAAGCGATTCCCCATCAAAAACAGGGGAGTTAATTTGCGTTTTTAGCGGTTTAAGAGTGGATATGACAAATCCAAGACGTGCCAATACTTCAACAACATCTGTCCGAGATCCAGAATTTGATAATGTTCGAAGCGTTTTGAACGGGGTTAAAGCTAAAGAAAGGGTTCCCGGGGCGGATATTTCTGCTACTCAATCTCAAAATGGGGAAAGAAGATCAAATTCTTTTATTAGACCAGCTCCTCCGCCACCGCCCGCGGTTGTGCAGACATCCTTTTTAGAGCCAGCACAGCAAACCAGTTTGCAATCACAACACTCCATTTTACAGCCACAGCAACCTGTTTTACAACCGCAGCAACCAAAGCCTCCTCAACAACCACCAATGGTTGCAAGTGGAGCGGCGCCTGCTTTTACATCAACAAGTTCAAATAGTGTTCCTTATGGTGAGTCACATCTTTTGTTATTTGCGTCCTGATTTCTCTTATCTTTTAAGACGTCGCTGATAACATTTTTTATTGGAGTGTTTTTGTTGGAAATGTAATTAATTAATAATAGGTCCTTGAAAGGTTTATTTTAATAATAGTGGATTTGATCGATAACTTTTTTTTACTAAATAAATTTTTTTTTCAACAAGGTTATACAGGGTCGCTATGGAAACAGTTGGTTATCTCCTAAAGTAAGATAGCTAGCAAAAAATTAAGATACAAAAGTTTTAGTGTCTTAAAATCTATTACAATAAAGACAAATTAAGTATACAGGGTCAGTCAAAAAGTTATGACGAAACAAAGTTACGTTTTCTTTAATGGAACACCCTGTAAATGATTTCATATTTCGGTTCATCTCGAAATTCTAAACAAAATTCATGTAGCACATCATAAACCTAAACTTAACCGTTTTTGAGATATTGAACTTTTTTTTTAAATTTCAACTTTTATTGGATCAACATTTTTATATGTTATACACAATATTTATAATATTTAATATTAATGTTTTATTTCTTTGTACTGTATGAGGTTAATCAGTTGTCTCCTCTTCACTACTTATGTGATTGGTGACTAAATCTTGTGGCAGTTTTCTTTTAAGTCGAATGTGGATGTTTTTCTGTCCAAGGTTATAATATGTTGCTCCTTCACAGTTTTTTAAATTTTTAATGAACTTTTCTCTAAGATTTTTGATAAAATCAGTTATTTATGGAATGTTAAGTTCCTTATGAAGTTGGTCGTTTCTAATATACCATGGTGCATTTGTTGCTATTCTTAAAATTTTATTTTGAAACGTTTGTAAGTAGTTTATGGAGATTAGTTTTTGAGATATTTGATCATACACAACTGGCATAAGTTAACAATGATCTTAGTAGTGACTTATAGAGTAAAAGTGAGCACTCTATTTTGAATTGTGACATTCGGTTTATTAGAGGATATAGTTGGTTTAATCGCACATTAGCTTCATTAAGTTTTTGATTAATGTGAAACCCCCAGTGAAGTCTGGTATCGAGATATACTCCAAGATATTTAACAGCTCCATTTGACCATTTCACAGCTTGGTTATTTGTTAATATCGCTGGAAGTTCTCGGAATCTTCGTAGTGAGAACATCTTTAATTGTGTTTTAGCTGGGTTTACTGCAATTCCACATTTATTATCCCATTTGCATACGATATCTATATCATTTTGTAGTGACTTGGTTGTATTAGTAATATTGTTGTTCTGGCTAATTCTGGCGATGTCGTCTGCAAACATTGATAGCATTCCTGAGACAGTTGAAATATCGTGAACGTATATATTGAATAGCAATGGTGCTAATACGCTACCCTGAGGTACTCCAGCTTTTATGGTTTTAATTCTTGATAGTTGGTTGTTTATTTTAATTCGTAACGTTCGTATTTCAAGGAAGGAGAATAATATAGCTGTTAGGTATGGATTTAGCTTTAGACGTAGCAGTTTGTATTTTAAGCGTTTCAGCCAGACTTTATCGAACGCTTGGGCAAAGTCCAGGAAAACTATTGCTGTATACTGTTTCCTTTCAAATCCCCTTGTGATGACTTCAGTAACTCTTTGCAGTTGATAACACATTGAGTGTTTAGCTTTGAATCCAAATTGATATGGCGGGATAGTCTTTTCTGACAATAATTCTGTTTTCAGTCGGTTTTGAATGACTTTTTCCAAGATTTTAGATAAACTCACTAGCAAACCAATCGGGCGATAACCATCTACTTGTTTGTGGTTTTTTCCAAGTTTTGGAANGACTGAACAACCCATGCTACCAAAATTTCAAACCTCTATGAATAGTGGAACCTAAAAAAGTTCTAACGAACCAGTTACGTGAGACACCCTGTATATTGAATAGCAATGGTGCTAATACGCTACCCTGAGGTACTCCAGCTTTTATGGTTTTCATTCTTGATAGTTGGTTGCTTATTTTAATTTGGAACGTTCGTATTTCAAGGAAGGAGAATAATATAGCTGTTAGGTATGGATTTAGCTTTAGACGTAGCAGTTTGTATTTTAAGCCTTTCAGCCAGACTTTATCGAACGCTTGGGCAAAGTCCAGGAAAACAATTGCTGTATACTGTTTCCTTTCAAATCCCCTTGCGATGGCTTCAGTAACTCTTTGCAGTTGATGACACGTTGAGTGTTTAGCTTTGAATCCAAAATGATATGGCGGGATAGTCTTTTCTGACAATAATTCTGTTTTCAGTCGGTTTTGAATGACTTTTTCCAAGATTTTAGATAGACTCACTAGCAAACCACAAACTTGTTTGTGGTTTTTTCCTGGTTTTGGAAAAACCACGATTTGGGCATGCTTCTATTTATCTGGAAAATACCAATTTCTTAGACAGCCTTTGAAAAGTGTTGTTAAAAGTACTATATTTTATTACTGAGTTGCTTTAAAATTTCATTTGTGATCAAATCATACCCCGGACATTTCTTTTTAGGAAGTTGTTTGATAAGTTCCTTAATTTCATCGGGTGATGTTGGTTCTATTTCATTAGCGACTGTATTTTTAATTGTTGTAGAAGGGCAAAAAACCGTTTCTAAGTATAGTAGACGTCACGAGAGCTGGCAGTAAATCATCGTTTTCCGCTCTTACAAATGCCATACGTAGTTCATAAACCGCTAGAGAGTAATGTGTGTTAGAAAGAGATAGCGTTAGTTCAATATGTCTGCTGTACAATTCAAATGGCCACGTCGAAAAAGTAAGTTTGTTCTTCTAAGGGATGTAACTCTATAATTATAACCTCAAATCGAAACGTCTTGTGAGCGTTGTCATGAATCTGTTAGTGTTTTCACAAGCCGAAAATGTTTTCTTTGAAAGGAAAATCATTAAATAATATCTTTGACAATGTTTGACATATAACCACCATTACTAACATAACCTACATTTAAATGTATGTGGTGAAATAATCTAAGTCATACGTCCATATCTTGATTCATACCATTTTTAAGCGATCTGTCACTGCCAGCTCTCGTGGTTTAAGTAATAATCGCCAAATAGATTGCTTTTTTCAGTATCTGAATAAAGTGTATTTTGTCCATCTTTGATAGGGCCTATATTCTGCTTGTGTTGTATTAGTTTTTTTGTTGTTTTCCACATACCGGGATCATTTTTGTCATGTGTTCTTATTTGTTGTTGATAACATTCAAAGCGAAATAAATCGAGTTCTTTTTTAATGCGATGTGTCAAATTGTTTATCATGTTTTTGGTTTCACGGCTCCTCGTTTGTTACCATTCTCGTGTCAGTCTGTTTTTTTGTTTTATTAGTTCTAATATTGCAGCTGCTGTCACTATTTGAAAAGATTTACAATTTCGTTTTCTATAGAGAATTGTTGATGATTTTACACTTTCACATATATTATTTGTGTAATTGGAAATTGCTTGGTCTATTCCTTCTTTACAATCGACATTAATTGGGATTTTATCTATACGATCCAGAGTTTCACGAAAAATTTCGCAGTTTAGTTTACCAGTTATTCATGTTGGTGGTAGTTCATAACTTCTTGAAATACTCTGGAATGATATGATTGCTGGTACGTGATCTGAGCTTGAGTACGTGTTGAACTATTGATTTGTTGAAGTTCTTTTGAATGATAATGTCAATTATGTCTGGTAGTCGATCTCGTGGGTAGAGATAATAAGTGTATTCTTCAGGTGATATTATTTGTAATGCATTTACTGCCACGATTTGTTCTAATTTAATTTCATTTGGGTTATTAGTACGACATCCCCATATTTTATTTTTACAATTTCAGTCGCCTATCACAAGAGTCGGAGTATTAGAGTTAAATATACATATTATGTCGTTTTGTATCAATGATTTGTTTGGTTGCTTGTAAACAGAAACTAAATTCAAGTTGATACCATCTATCGTTTTTATTTGAACGCCAACTGTTTCTAGATGTTGAATACCCTTTAATTCTAGTTCTTCATGCTGTATTCCTTTTTTAACTAAAATAGCAGCTCCACCGGCTGCTGTTGTAGAATTCCGGTCCTTTCTGTATAGGTTGTATCCTGCTATGTTGCATCTTTCACTTTGTTTTAAATGTGTTTCAGTAATGCAAGCTATTTGGATGTTATGACAATAGAGAAATTCAATGACTTCCGTACGTTGATTCTTTATTCCGTTTGCGTTCCAGTTCATACCGATGATATCTATCCGTTCATGATTCGGCTGTTATTATCCATTGATAAGGTTAGGAAGTAGGGAATTTGCGATGAATTATTTAATTTGTGTTATTACTGGTGTAAGGAAGGTCTTAGAAACTTGATAATGGTATCTGTAATTGTGGATGTGAGGGGTGAGGATATAGGACTATGGTTAGAACTAGATGTGGGACTAGTGTTTATGTTTTGTTGTTTTAAAATTTGTGAGTAGCTTTTTACGGTGATGTGTTCGTTGTTTGCTTGAAGATTCATATTAGCGTTCTGAGTAAGGGTGGTTTTCGTCTTTCGGCGTTGTTGTAAGTTTTGGTGAACCGTACAACCTCTATAATTTGCCGGGTGATTACCGCCGCAATTAGCACATGTTGGTGGGGCTTTTTTATCTTTTACGCAGTTCTTGGTTAAATGGCTTTTTCCACATTTAACGCATTTCGACTGTTTGAAACAGTAATTTCTGGGTATTTAGTTGTAAATTCTTTGGTTACTTTTGTTTTAATATCTTTTAATACTTGTTAATGGATAATATTTGTTGTTTTGTAATAGGATTTTAGGATCCCATGAGTAACGCTTTTGCGGTGACAATTCATCTCTTTTTCTTTTGTTGTTATCTAATTGTTTTGTTGCAGTATTATTTTCAGGATAGTCCATTCCTAGCTAGCAGCCTTTCGATAAACTAAATAAAAATATTTATAGAAATAAATTAAACGAAATATATTACCCATCTTGGAAAGGAAAAGAATCACAACGACATAATTTTTACTATCACATTCCTACTCTATATATCATTATCTAATTTTTACTCCTTCTGATAGTCAAGGTGTCAAGTTATCAAGGCGAATGCATTGTGTGGGCTCCTATAGGATTGTTTCTATGTAGTATTTTGGTTTCAATTCATGTTTCAAATTGATTGTGTTTCGTCGAATTTTGATTACTTGAGATTATTTGTTGCTTAATTCACCCAAAATGATTAAGTGATGACTTTGTAAAAATAACAAAGGCTTATTGATGTACCGACTAAGGTGAAATAATTTTAGAATGATAAACATATATATGTAGATAAATGAAAGGTTTATATTTTATAAACAATTTTTTTTGTGCCGTCCATTCAATTTTACGTTTGATATTGATGGATTAATTTTTTAAGTTTCTTGGTTTACTTTTAGGTACTACAGGATTTTGTTTTCTGTTTGTTCAACATCTTCTTCCAAATTTCATTTTAAAATAAACTTCCAAAATATCGTCATCATTTTGATCTCCATAGACTTTTAACCCTACGTCAAGCGTATTTCGCTTGACAGGTATAGCTAGAATGGTTACAATCAATACCACCTCTTCCATATTGGATAACCTGAAGATCAATCATGTCGACTTTGCAACAACGAATTAGAAACTGCTGAACATATACTGTGTGAATGCGTCGCCAGAGGCCGTCTAAGACACAAAATTTTCGGTAAAGTTCGCCTGACACCTACCGACAAAAAGGAACAAGACCTTCCTTTTGTAGGTTCATAAAGGACCTACATTTGCCCTAAACTTTTGGAGGGCTTAAGTTACAATAGATCTTATAGATCGCGGTAACGAGAGGGGCTGCACAAATTTCGGCTGTACTTACATCTAAACAAAAACGACATAAAATATTTTGCTCTTGTTTATGCCAAGACGATTTATACAGTAAACTGCTTTTTCTATCAGCAATAAACCATGTGAGATAGTAAAAAGAATGGCTAACCTCTTCTTTGGATCCTGTCATAATATTGCAGCAGATAATTGGTTTATCTATATGGATCTAATCGATAATTTAAAAAGGAAAAAAATGTCTTATGTTGAAACTGTGAGAAAAATAAAGCAGTTATTCCCAGAATTTCTTTACAATATGAAAACATTGTAGCCAAATCCTTGGTTGATGGGAAAACTTTAGTGTCTTATATACCATGATGAAGAAGAACTTGATTTGATACTCGTATTCTCGTTTCATGTCAATGGGCGCCATCAACCCTGAACTTGGAGACAAAAGAAGCCAAAAGTAATAAAAACATTTTTTAATGTATAAGACTCTCTCTTCTCAAAAGATAATAAAAGTCATCCAGGAGCATTTATTACTCTTGTAGTTCACTGGAAGTGTCTTAATATTTTTATATCCGGTCGGGCGATTTTTGCCTACTTATGAACTAGTTTTTAGGGCGTAATTTAGTATGTTGCAGCTCAAGGCTGTAAAAGTTTTTACCGCCCGGTCTTCTTTGGTTATTGTCACTTCTCTTTCTTGGATATAGTTTGTTTCATATGTATTTGCTGCCTATCCTACATTTTGGTTAAAGAGGCTTTCTAAATGTTATGCTCATCTGTTCAATACATCCTCCTTATTGCTCAGTAATGTTTTGCTCGTGTTTTTGTAATCTATGCACATTGGTGTTTTTGGAAACTCTTCCCCTTTCTTTCGATGCTTACATTTTGGTAAAATCTTCAGTGTTCATGTTCCTTGTTAATTTTTTCTTTCTTTTATGTATCTGTTTTTCTTGTTTTGATAATTTTATGGTGTTTTGCATTCATGTATTACTAAATACATACAATGTCTTGTTCTAGATGTAGTACCTCTCATTGATGATATGATGTGCATTTGACGATAATAGTTATTTATATACCAAGACAGCGGGGTTATAACTTTGTGCCGAGGTCGCTTGCCGCCGAGGCTGAAGTGTGATAATGTTTTCTCTTAGGCCTAAATCTTTCATTAATGATTTGATATACAGGGTGGAACAAAGGTATGGAATATAGCTAGTAAATACGTCATTTGTGATTTAAATGAAAAATGTTTCAAATTCAAAATTCTATCGCCGTATCATTAAAATTAAGGGATAATTACAGCTTGAAATATGTAGGTGAAATCGTGAACTATGCTTCTCTTATTGGAATGGAGCTATAATAGTCAAAATCACTTGAAGAAACATTCCCGGTTATTAAGTTCCTTCTCCTGCTATATATCTCTCATAAAATTCTTTCTAGATCCAATAGTCTTCTACAAAGCTGGCAATCAAAAAACATTCTTTAGAAATACCTTACATTAGGAAAATCTAATCGGTTGAGAAGGCTCTTTATCAATTCTGTTTTACAAAACATAACTCTTTAAACGAATTATCTTGCCAGAAGGATCACCACTCTATTATTTTCTTTTTCTTCCATTATGATGTTTACATATTGTTGTTACTTAATTAATTAATAAGTCGTTGATACATCTTTCTTAGTATCCTCAGCTTTTCGCTCTTGTCCATGTAGTTAGGTATAACTTTATACCTCGCATTGTTGATGAATCTATATGATATTGCCATCAAAGTTCCGTATGTTATTGGCATATATCTTTAGAAGTAACAACTCATTATAAAATAACACATGCACGGACATTTCTTATTAAGATCTGCTATATCGACACTATTTAATTTGGATGAATCTGCTACAAGAGTCTACCCATTATTATTTTATATAACAAATTAATTGATTACATCGAAAATTCGAACATCCCATTACATCGAATGACTTGATTTTCCCCCTGTCTGAAAGGCTATCAAAGGTTATCTGTGAAATCTACGTAAACTGTTTCCCAAGAAAGTTGAATCGCAGTAATTTCAATCGTATTTAATTATTATTCGTTTTTTAATTTGCATAATAGAAGCAATAAAAATAATAACAACGTCCCAATTTATCCTTACAAATCTCACATTACTAATACAAATGAGCTAATTTCATAATACACGTTGCTTTGGCGCGTTACGTAAACGTGTTACGGTCGGCTGCTGTCATAGTTTAGTGTGGTAAAAGAAAGCGTGCTCCTCATCCTGTCACGGAATATTTTTTACCTCCTCTCCTCTTTCAAACAGTGTTTTTCGTTTTTAGTGTTCGTTACATTTTAATGCTAAAATTTATTTGATACATTAATGGGTGATGGGTAATTGGAGACGAAGAGTAATTTTTTTACGCCGTAATCTTATTTTTTTTATTTAACCTTTTTTTTAATTTAAATTTTTTTTAACATTTTTAGGTACAATTGGTCCACCTATAACTCCGGTGCCAAATGGAAATGCTGTTCAAGTTAATCCGGAGGTAACTCAAAACGGAGCTGAAGAACCTTTACCGCCAGGATGGGAAATGCGCGTTGATTCGTACGGAAGAAGATATTACGTTGATCATAACACCAGGTTTTTTCTTTCAATTCAATCTTATAAACAAAAATTAATTTGTTTTTCTTTTAGATCTACTTCTTGGGAGAAACCCCAACCACTTCCACCGGGTTGGGAAATGCGACGCGATTCGCGGGGAAGAATTTATTACGTCGATCATAATACCCGAACAACCACATGGCAACGACCCAATTCAGAACGGCTTCAACACTATCAACAATGGCAAGGTCAAAGACAACACATTGTTCAACAAGGCAATCAAAGGTTTTTGTATCCACAACAAGTCGCCGCGGGGCCCTCGACTTCCGCTAATACCGCTGATGATGAGGATCAATTGGGACCATTACCTTCTGGATGGGAAAGAAGAGTACAACCAGATGGTAATTTTTTTTCTTAAAACTATTATGTAATGTTACAATTGCAAATGTTTTGATAAAAGAAATTTGATTATTTCCAGACGTAGTACGAATTTAATATTTTAAACAGATTCTTTCTGATTTCAATTTTTCTAATCAAGGATACACTATCTTATCTGTTTAAAACTTGAATTCAAACAAATCTAAAGTTAAATTAAAACTTGACCTTTTAATTCGACACTATGACAACTGATGACAATGCGTTGTGTTTTTTGAACAATCCTTTTTTAATCAAATTAACATTAAGGTTTGTGGTTCTTTAAATACACGCGCGCAGGCTATCAGTGCTCTGAGGACTCACTAAACCCGAATGTTTCTAATACCAGCACAAGAACTAACTAATTCTGTTTTAATTGTTATTCAGAGCTATATTGGTGTATATTTTATTGAACTAAAAGTGGAACCCATTAACGCCTAAAGAAAAATTGATGAATAATTAATCTGTTTATTAGTGAAGAAAAAAATAAACTATATTAAAAAATATAATACATTCTTATAAAAGAAAACCCAACCTCATATGAGGACGAGAGGTAGTAGTATGGTAGGATTCAAAACAGCCTTTCTCAATGCACATAGTTTCTTTGCAGTTTTTACATGACCAGCTTTCATGTGACACTTCAACCATCTATCAAGTTTTTCTGCAAAATGTGGCTCTCTAATGTCAACGCTGGATTCGGCTTTTATTTTGCGTTGAATCTTTGATACCGATCCATCCCTCAAGTAACTTCTTACAAAACCCACCACCAATTCCTCCCGTTTACGCTGAACCTATACAACGAAATTTATTACGAAATTGTATGTAGAAAATAATTTTGGCTGGGGAATGTTTTCTTTTGATTTCGTAGCTTTAGACTAACGATTCACGGAATGAAATGGTACAACTGTGTCATAATTGGTCAACATGAACAACACGTTGTTGTCTTTCAATTTGACACACAAAACTTGATTTTGTTGGTCAAACCTGTAATCTGATGATCCTTTGTCTAATTTTTTCATAGTTTTTGAGTCCATCATTGGACATTTCTGTATTCTATTTTGTTGTACTGTTGCGGTGGCTCTTATACCTTTTCCTTTCAAGTATACCATAAAGGGATACGATGTAAAATAATTATCGAAAAAAATTCGTGATTTCTTGGGTTAGGAATGTATTTTATGAGGTTTGGAACCAAGGAACCACTTCCGCTCCAAGTATTCCCTTAAAATCTTTGATTTCACTATGTTTTTGCCACAGTACACATCAAACCCATAGTTTTTGTATCCAAATCTTACAGGTTTACCTCTTATAAATAGTTTTGCAGGATTGTGACCAAAATATTTGACCATATTCATCTATTGATATCTGCTTATGGAAGCAACCCCACTTGCAAACATTTTCAATAATTTTGTACATGAATGGTCATATTTTATACATACGATCTTGGAAGCGTCTTATTTGGAGATAAGAAATTTAAAATTTTGTATTTGAAGATATCTGTCCCTGGATATAGCATTGTAAACAAAGGAGACTGTCAAGTCTTCATCTATTGACCAATAAAACCGCTCTTGAGGTAATTTGTGATATTCTGTGAACAGCAAAATTGCTATATAAGCTCACATTTCATGCGGTTGTATGACAGACTTGTGGTCATTCTTTTGTCTGGAATATGTAACTGTCTCTTCACATACATACGTAATAATTTCGTTCGTTTGAAATGTTTCAAAAATTTGGCGAGGCACTAAATTTTATAAATCGGTGTGTATTTTCCGCAAGTTTTCGTCGTCGCTAGTAATATTTATATTTGCGTAATTGGGATGGGATTTTACTCATTTCAGTCAATTTCAACGGCACCAGGAATATCTTTCGGGGTAAAATTTGTATCACTCTCTGTTATATAAATATATTTAGTTCCTTTTTGTTTAAATCCTGTGTGTTGATTCATTTATATGTATGTTAAATGCCTCTAAAATTAGTTCCAAATTATTATTAATATAAAGATATGTACCTGAATCGTCTATAAATGTTATTATATCATTGAGATGCCATCTGATGGTTGATAATTTTACCTTTGGCCTTGTTTTATCTTTCTCGCTTCATCTCACCTTGCGATCCAATATTATTTTGTACAGCAGTGCAAAAATCAGGAGCTTCTAATCCATCTAAATCAATATCTGTATCTTAATTAACAAATAAATTCACCCAGTTTCTATTGTTTGGAGTTTGACTTCTTTCCATGTAGCCGCGAAATTAAAAATCGTGGATATTAAGTGGTAATTTTACAAATTTTTCAATGTTCGTTGTCCTCTTGTATCTTCTACCTCATCATTTTCTGTTTTCTATTCATTTTCTTATTTTTCGGTACCCTCCAATACCACCATTACTTGGTCTAAAATTTTTTTTCAATATATTCGTTTATTATCTAAAATTGTCCATAGGCATGAACCGAGGGAATGTCGATAGGCTGAATTGTTGATGTGTTTTTGGGCAAAAACATACAAATAAATTTGCCATCTTCTCAACGTAAAATTTTTTCAATGGGTGGGCAGGAGAGTTGGGTTGATACACATCTGGTGGTATTTCAAGCTTCTTCTCTTGAAATTTCCTGACTTCACTGACACTTCACGAATACCTATTCCTACCGCGACTGATCAAATGACCGTCCATTAACACAACCAATATATTATATATTTTAAAAGAAAAATAATGTGATGATACTTTGGTGATAATTTATTAATTTATCGTCTAGATCTGGTTTCGAGCCCTACCCTTCATCAGTAGATTAGACCCTACAATGTACAAAAATATAAGATAGTAACATTAGAAAAAATTAAGGTTAAAGTACTATTGAAAATAATGTATATAAAAAACTTAAAAACTAAACTCACGTCAACATTAAAACTTTGCAAAACATATACAATATTCACGTTAAGATATCAGCAAACATAGGTTCTTAACTAGTTAATTGGAATGAACTTGATATTATTAAAAGAAAACTGTTGTTAAACATTGAATTTATAAATCAAGTTTCGATATTAGAGGTTAAATTCAAGTTCACAGTGCCAAGATGAATTGTGGGTAAAGTAGATAACTATTGCTATAGTTAGAAACACAGTATAAATTTGAATTTAAATGAACAAGACAAAAAGTAATTAGTAATAAAATCCAAAAATTATAGAAGTCAAAATGAATGAGGCTGCATCCCAGAATTAATTTTACAGTGAAAACTGAAATCGAAAACAAGATCAATTTTCTCGATTTCACACTTGAACGTTGTCAAAATAAAATAAAATTTGATATACAGGGTGTTTCGGTGACTCGGGGAACAAATTTAATGTAACCACATGTACTAGAGTGAAAATGATGACGATTAATATAAAAAAAAATAGTAAAAGACCTCAAACTGCAAAGATACAGGCCATCAAAGTTAGGATATTTTAACACATTTTTCTAAATATCTTAAACACTATTTATGATAAAGCGTTGAAATTTGGTACAGTGTAAACTAATATCACGTAAAATCATTAAGCAATTTTTGAGTTGGATCGGTACGCGTGAACAATGCTATACAGGCTGTTCCTAAACTTTGTTTGCTCAGAACTTTTTTATTCTATCGTAACCCTACATTTATTTTTGCAGTTTCTAATAGTAAATTTTGTTTAGAAACTTTTATCACTCTTAGAGAATATTGATAAAAACCACCGTTTTCGTATTAAATGCAAAAATGTTAGGCTTCGAATTCAATAACACTAAAAAAAAATAATAATCTGAATTGGCAATGACAAGTGAAAATCGAACTGAGCTGTCATAACTATTATGTATGCAACATGTCCAAGTGTAGATTTAGCTAAATCACATTTTTAATTTGTTTTAGTTAGTTTAATAAAAGAATCCAAAAACAATAAATTAAAAATCAACAAAAAAACGACAACATTAACAGGAATGATAAAAAAGTACATAAAATAACAAGACAAGTAATAAAAAATACTAAAGGAAATGTTCAAAAACTTAAATTTCTTTTTTTTAGTACTATTATTGAAATCGGAACCCAACATTTTTGCATTTAACACGAAAACGGTGATTTTTATCAATATTATCTAACAGTAATAAAAGTTACTAAACTAAATTTACTATTAGAAACTGCAAAAATAAATGTAGGGTTATGATAGAATAAAAAAGTTCTGAGCAAACAAACTTTAGGCACAACATGTATAGCATTGTTCCCGCGGACCGATCCAAATCATAAATTGCCTAACGATTTTACATTACATTGAATGATACTGTACCAAATTTCAGCGTTCTACTGTAAATAGTGTTTAAGATATTTGGAAAAATGTGTTAAAATTTCCTAAGTTTGATGGCCTGTATCTTTGAAATTTGAATACTATTACTAATTTTTTTTTACATGAATCGTCGTCATTTTCATTCTAGTATATGTGGTTAAATTTGTTCCCCGAGTCACAGAAACACCCTATATACTGAAAACCTACCCAAACCAGTACTATCAATCACAACCAAAAATTTACAGCTTTTAGATCGTACATACATAGTCTTCACCTCGAATCTAGAACAACAAGAAATACAACAGGAATTCCAAATTATCCAACAAATTGCTACCGAAAATGGTTTTCCACACCAACAAATTCAAAGACTTATAAAATACAAAGGAAACTTGACTTAGAAAAAACAACTTCTCTTCACGACAACACAAAAAACGCAGAAACTACTTACAAATCGATTAACTTCTCGGGAAACCTTTCCTACAAAATCAAAAGAATATTTCACAATAACAATATAATAATGTCTTTCAAGAACAAGAACACCATTAGAAACTTGTTGGTTAACAACAAAGACAGAACACGTCTATTATCCAAGAGTGGAGTTTATATGTTGCAATGTGATACATGTTCAGCAACATATATAGATGAAACTGGGAGAAACCTGCAAACCAGAATTAACGAACATAAAGTCAGCCCAAAATCCAACTTCGGTAGACAATTTAACCTTCAATAACCATGTGTTTCAAGAAGATAAAAATATTAAACTTCTACACCAATTATTCTTACGAAATTAATAGCTTTATCACGAACAATCAAAATATTATCAGTTTGAACGAACAAATTATTCCCAATACCAAACCGCTATACATTCATGCCTGAAGAATCCATTTCCTAAACTAAATAAATACAATTCAATTAAAAATTAATAATATGTGCAAGTGGACGAGAGAAATGAGCTTGGTGGCGTCCCATTTTCTGCACCACTTGCACCCCACGCCCCAACGTCCCTTAAACTAAACTTATTTTTAATATTTGATGATTTTTAGTTTTGAATTCGTGATTTTCACTTCTATAATTTTTGGATTTTATTACTAATCACTTTTTGTCTAACAATAAGTTTTTGTTTTGTTCGTTTAAATTCAAATTTATACTGTGTTTCTAACAGTAACAATAGTTATCTACTTTACCCATAGTTCATCTTGTCACTGTGAACTTGAATTTAACGTCTAATATCGAAACTTGATTTATAAATTCAATGTTTAACAACAGTTTTCTTTTAATAATATCAAGTTCATTCCAATTAACTAGTTAAGAACCTTTCTTTGCTGATATCTTAATGCGAATATTGTATATGTTTTGCAAAGTTTTAATGTTGACGTGAGTTTGGTTTTTAAGTTTTTTATATACATTAGCTTTGTTCGTTGGGACTGCACTACTTGCACTCACTTGCACTATGCAGTTTAGTGCAGATGTTGTGTGTTCGTTGGGGATAGTGCAGTTTAGTGCAGTTTAGTGCAGTTGCACTCATACTGTTTGTTGGGCCAGGTGCAGTGCTATTTAGTGCAGCCGGTGCAAGTTAGTGCAGATTTTGTTGCACCTGCTTTCGATTAAGTTCAATAAGTGCAGTGTAACTAAAATGGCGGAATATTTGAAAACGTGTTTTGTAATAATTAATATTAAATATTAAGAAATAAAACCTTATAATAATTAATATTTGTTGTATTAGAGAACACAGTATATTCAATCCCAGTAGAGGCAGTAGAAAACTACCCCTACTTTTTTGGAATAATTTAAAAACTACCCTGTCGATTTTGGCGGCATTAAATACACTTATAGTACATTTAAAAATATTATGTTTTTTCTCATTTAGGGGTGGCTGGGGTTAACTACCCTCACAAAATCGATCCATTATC
>NW_019280540.1:38764-147085 GCF_000648695.1 Onthophagus taurus
GTAGAATTTTTCTAGTCATCACGGTTTTTGAGTTATAAACACCACTCAAATATTGAATACTCAACTTCTAAAATACTTAATTCTTTATAACTCAAAAACCGTGATGATTAGAAAAATTCTACGTGAAAAAATCTATTAGAACCCGTTTTTACGTTTCCGGATAGCCGAGATACAGGAGGTTTCTGAAAATCTTAAATTTTGAAACACTCCCTATATATATCAAAAACGAAGAGGGCTATGAAAATTTGGTTTGCGCCATTATAAGTTTCACAAAAAAGTAGCTCAGGTTCGCGAAAGCCGCAACTTTCTATCTTTCATAGTAACTGAAATACCCTGCAAACCCATCGAAATTTGGACACCCTGCTGTACAGTTTATTCGTTTTGGCCGCATTTTTTACAAATAGATTTCTGGAACATTGAAGGCAATGTTGCTCGCCTGCAATAGACAATTTTCCCGATTTTGATATAAATAATTATTTATTAAATTACTAATTAATTTAGTTTTATTTTGATTTAATTTTTTTAATGATTTTAGGTCGTGTTTATTACGTTAATCATAAGAATCGAACAACACAATGGGAAGATCCAAGAACTCAAGGTCAAGAAGATTTGGATAATGTACCTTTACCGCCTGGTTGGGAGATTAGATTCACGGAAGACAATAAACAATACTTTGTCGATCACAACACGAAAAGTACAACATTTGATGATCCAAGACCGGGAGCTCCGAAAGGTCCAAAAGGAGTTTATGGCGTTCCAAGAACATATGAACGATCATTTAGATGGAAAATTGGACAATTTAGGTATTTTAAAATATTATAATAATTATTTAAATCTTTTCTTAATCAAATATTTTCTTTCTTTTAGGTATTTATGTCAGAGTAACGCGTTGCCAAGTCATATAAAGATATCAGTAACGAGACAAACATTATTTGAGGATTCGTACCATGCCATAATGCGTTTACCTGCTTATGAACTGCGTCGAAGACTCTACATAATTTTTAAAGGTGAAGAAGGTTTAGATTATGGCGGTATAAGTCGCGAATGGTTCTTTTTGTTATCACACGAAGTCCTCAATCCAATGTATTGTCTTTTTGAATATGCCAATAAAAACAATTACAGCTTACAAATAAATCCAGCTTCATACGTGAACCCGGATCATTTGCTCTACTTCAAATTCATCGGCCGATTTATCGCAATGGCTTTATATCACGGCCGGTTTATTTATTCCGGCTTTACAATGCCCTTCTATAAACGCATGTTAAACAAAAAACTAATGATGAAAGATATCGAAAGCATCGATCCCGAATTTTATAATTCATTAGTATGGATTAAGGATAATAACATCGATGATTGCGGGCTTGAAATGTATTATAGCGTTGATTTCGAAGTGTTGGGCCAAATTGTACATCATGAATTAAAAAAAGGTGGCGATAAAGAGCGTGTCACCGAAGAAAATAAAGAGGAATATATCACAATGATGACCGAGTGGAGAATGACCAGGGGTATTGAGACTCAAACGAAAGCTTTTCTAGACGGTTTTAACGAAGTTGTTCCATTGGAGTGGTTAAAATATTTCGATGAAAGGGAATTGGAATTATTATTGTGTGGAATGCAAGAAATTGATGTTGAAGATTGGCAAAGGCATACTATTTATCGACATTATACAAGAAATAGTAAACAAGTTTTATGGTTTTGGCAGGTTAGTAACTATTTTATAATAAAACCTTGATAGGGAGTTCTAATACTAGTGTTAGTTCTAGTTTTAGCTGTTATTCAGCATTAGTTTGTTGTATATTTTTCATTGAAGTAAAACTAGAACTAACACTTTTGTGACTACAACTAGAAATATTTCTGGACCTCAGAGCCAAACTGTATTAAGTAAAATTTTTTGAATTTTATTGACTTAATACTGTTTGGTTCTAGCAATGGACTTAATATCTTGTGATTTAACACTGTTTAGCTCCTACTAATTTATAGATACATGGGACTTGACACTTAATTATTATTAAAAAGCCATGGTAGAACAATGCAAATTTGTACAATTGCAATTTTGTAGAACAAAAACTAATTCATAAAAAACACTAAAAATATGAAATATTTAATGAGAGATCACAGCAAAATGTTGTAACTGAAAACTATCAATCTTAAAGTTCAAATAACACACAAATAATTAAAATAAAAATCATTAAACTTTTGGTCGTCTTCCTTGAGGTTACCATAGAAGATTTTTAAAGTATTCATGGAATCTTTTAGATACTCATGTTAGTAACTTTTGAAAATCATTATACTTTTTAATTGAAAGAGGTTTTAGTGTCTCTCTTATTGGTTTCAGCAGCAATAGTTAGCATTGGGAATAACTTCCTTAGAATTAACAGTACTTTTCTCTTTGCGTGTTCGTCTTTTAGTGGCTGTATTAAAATCAACTTGTTCCAAATTTCCTTGATTTAAATCTGTTTTAAAATATAATACTCCAGGTGTTTCTCTTAAAAATTTCATAAGAACCATTTTAGATATGAACAAGTTTTGATTATTTATAGTGTTTTTATTATTGTAAGATCCGGATTTTCAGACAAGAGATTAAAATTCTTAAAGTCCATGGTTTCCATTTCAATTTTATTACCACAAAGTCTGAAAAGCTGTTGCGAATTCCATGTAGTTATTAGAGAAAATTGTTTTATTTCTCTATTAGTGCATAAATTGTATCCGCTTCCATGTGGGTATATCCTCTTAAAAGGTATTTATGTTCTATGCATTTTATGGATAATCATCTGATAATTTCTATTTTGTGATGGACAGTTATCCCTCCAGATAACAATTTTTCCCATAGACTCTTTTACATTTAAATTAATGTATATCAGAATACATGAAGCAATACATTTCATTTCCAGGTGAAGCAATATCCTATCTCCTCTGTTGCATCATAAACTGTATAATAGAAAATCCATAGTTTTAAAGAATAGAAACTCTTAGCATTCATTAATAGAGGAGTGAGTATGCATTTTTGTAAATCCACCGACAGTATTTTGATGTTCGTCTCGGTTTTGTAAGCCTCTTTATCCTGTCGCTTTAATTTATACCGATTATCTGCATCAAGAAGATGTGCGTAGTAGTTAGTTTGTAATAAACGACGTTCTTCCAGGAACGCAGATTCTTTGTGTTTGATAACATAACCATCACAAGTGTCACATGTATCATTCCCTGGTTTTTTGAAAGATAAATTAAATTACGAATTGAAAATTGCTTGGGAATATCTTGTTTAGGAATTTGGTTTCTTAATAAAAATGTTGGGATGGATGCCTAATTACTTTCTTTGAGGTTTATTTCTAGAATAGTGTGATTCTATACACGGGAACTTCTGTATGTGCTTTCTGATCTTATTTCTTACATGTAAGGAAATTTTGTTTGAGGGTTCATGTTTACCCCTTTGATCAGGTATTAAGATCACCAACTTGTCGTTTCGATAATGCGTTACATACAGAGGTTTGGGATATATTTCAGGTGTTAAGAAAATAAGTACGACACACACTAAACTTCTTACCATTTACACAAAAAGATACTTCAACGACGTTGTTCTTTTTCCAGCAGGAACACAGTTAACTGGAACTTCTTCAATACAGCTAACTATAAATTGTCTTTTCTAATCAAGTTCGATGCTACAATCCCAAAATTGTGAGTGAATTAGCGCACGACTCTCAACTGATATGTTCTGTTTGCGCTGCTTTTTGTATTCATCACGACAATAAGCTCATTTCATTGGTGATTGACAGATATTCTTCGCCAGCAGCTCCCCTTTGCGTTCTAATGTTTTTCTTCCAATTGACAGAATTTCTTTTTCTTTTCTTTCCTTTAGTTTCTCGAATTTCTACAGCTTCTTCCTCTTGTTCTTCTTCCAGTTCACTTGTATCACTGCATCTCTCAGGTAGATAAGGTGGGCCCTTGAATTGACTGCCTAAGTCTGACGTCACTGAGCTGGGCGGAGCTTATACCGACTCCAAACAATTTCGTTGCTAACGATAAACCGCCATAAAAATGTCATTTGAAATATCATTTAAAAAGTTACTTAGTTTATTTTATTTTAACACTAATTGAAAAATGCATATGGTGATTTACCGTTAGCAACACAGTTAGCAACGAAAATGTTTGGAGTCGGTATAAGCTCCGCCCATCTCTGTGACGTCAAGGCTTAGGTTGTCTATTATTTGCGTCTACTTCATTTGCTTTATATTGAAGTCCACCCTGTCATTATTTTGAATAATAATATTTTCAAGAATATTATTTCGCTATTTTTATCTTCATTTACATTGTTTACAACAAAATGCTCTGATGAGCTTTCTGATATCTGAGACTCGTTTGTATTATTTCTGATAATTTCAGAGATGGTATTGTACAGGGTGGTTCAAATTCGATGTCCAAATAAGCTATCTTGGAAACTATAAGAGTTAAAAAAAAAAGTAGCTTACATGTCTCGATTTCTTCTTTTAAATAAAAATCGAATGTCGAAAACCTCAAAGCGCTATCGTCTTTTGTTTTTCCCTTAGAGGCCAAATAATTAAAAATATCGTAAAACTAGCAAGTTATCTTGGTTATTATTATAGGTGGAGTATTATAACTGAGACATTATATGGACACCTTTTTAATAGAATTTGATGACGTAGTCAAAAAAATGTTTTCCGTTTTAGATTTTGAGATATTATGACAATTTTCGTTTTTTTAAATGAAAACAACCACTGATTATTCGCTTATTAAATTCGTTATTTTTTTCTGATTACAAAAATATAGTTCGGCTGTTCGACAGGTCTATTTCTTATTGTTTTAGAAGAAATCTAAAAATATACTTTTTTTTATAAAATTTCTTAACGCCGCCGAAATCTAGTGTCGAAGAAATGATATTTACAGTTTCCTGTAAATTACAGGGCGATATTTAAATTACGAGGTATTATTTTTCTGGTATTTAAAAACAAATACGACGTTTTATAAAAGTGACATTTAATTTTGACAAATTGTTGTGACGTTGGTTACAGTTACTAACATTGAATTTGTGTCACGTTGACGTTTAAACTTTATTCAAAAATTTATTTAAAAATAAATTTATGGAATCAATTTCAATAATCGTGGACAAAGTATAGTATTCCACTCACATATAATAAGCTATTATTCACTCAGGTTAATTATGCCACTCGCTACGCTCGTGACATAAACTTAACCTTAGTGAATAATAGCCCTCATTATATGCTCATATAATAATATACTATTATTACACCAACTGTTAATACGGAAATATTTAATGGATTGCGTTGTTTTGGACTGGAGAAATATGTTTTTTTAATTTTTAGCTATAGTACTGTAATTTACAGGAAACTGTAAATTTAATTTCTTCGACGACACTAAAAAAAAGTTTATTTTTAGCTTTATTCTAAAACAATAAGAAATAGACCTCTCGAACCCTATATTTTTGTAATCAGAAAAAGATAACGAATTTAATAAGCGAATAATCAATGGTTGTTTCCATTTAAAAAAACGAAAATTGTGATAATATCTCAAAATCTAAAACCGAAATTTTTTTTTAACTTCGTCGTCAAATTCTCTGTAAAAAACTGTCCATATAATGTCATAGTTATAATACTCCACCTATAATAATAACCAAGATAATTGCACTTGCTGGTTTTACGATATTTTCAATTTTGGCCTCTAGGGGAAAAACCAAAGACGATAGCGCTTTGAGGTTTTCGACATTGAAATTTATTTCAAAAAAGAGATCGAGACATGTAAGCTATTTTTTTTTCTAACTCTTATAGTTTTCGAGATAGCTTATTCGGACATCGACTTTGAACCATCCTGTATATACTGTTATTAAAAAAATTACATCTCCTGTAGCATTGCCACATCCGGTTGCAATAATTTGCACATTTTCATGATCTCAGCATCAGCTGTAATATTATCTTGCGTGTTATCTGTCACAGAAGCTAAAAGGTAAACGGTAATTTTTTAATTACCGTTCTTCTCCGTCAAAAGTGAGATTATAACAGGTTTTTCAGATATTTCGTTGCACTTGGCTTGTACTAACGTCAGTTGCAATACTTGTTTGCCTCTTGATGTCATTATGTTGATCCCACTAGTCACTTATTAAATATTAAAGCAATGTAAAAATACAATATAATACAATGTTAAAATAATAATAATATTATAACAACTGATGTACAAAACAATGTGTAAAACAAAATAGTATTAAGTCCGGACGTAATACCTAAATATTGGATATCTTTTAGAGCCAAAGAGAATTAAAAACAATTAATACTATTTGGTTCTGTTTAATAGAGGACTTCATATCAATAATTGATATGAAGTCTTGACTTAATACGCGTCTCCATAGGAAAGAGTGCAAAAAAATACTTAAGGGACAATCAAAACCTCAAAAATTGAAAAAAAATTGACTTAATACTGTTTAGCTCTGAAGCCCAGATTTGAGTTTAGCCTAATGCTAAACCGAATGTTTCTAGTTATAGATCCAGTGTTAATTCAAATGCTAGTGTTAATTCTAGATTTAGTTGTTATTCAGCATTAGATTATTGTATATTTTCCATTAAAGTAAAACTAGACCTAGAACTAAAAACTTTCGGATTTAGCTGTGTAGCCAAAGATTATATCAAGGTTATCTTGTTGTGCTTTACTATAATATATACTTTAAGTATTACTAATTTTGTTGTATCTTTTTAGTTTGTAAAACAAGCTGATAATGAAAAACGAACTCGCCTTTTACAATTTGTAACCGGAACATGTCGAGTACCAGTTGGTGGTTTTGGCGAATTAATGGGTTCGAATGGTCCGCAACGTTTTTGCATTGAAAAAGTAGGCAAAGACACGTGGTTGCCTCGTTCACACACGTGTTTCAACAGGTTGGATTTGCCGCCGTACAAAAGTTACGATCAGTTGGTTGAAAAATTGAATTACGCCATAGAAGAGACGGATGGTTTCGGGCAAGAATAAGATACGGTGCCCGCAACGATGCGTAGGACGTACCTGAGAATTTTAGAGTTTCTAAACGGGCCTATTACGTTATTACAACACTACTAGATGAGATTGATGAAAATAGGAGGTGGGGAAGAAGTTTTGAAAATTAATGAAGGAATAGGGGGATTGATAAAACGGAGACTGATTTATAAAACAAATTAAAGAATAAATTCCCCCTTTATTAATTAAATAAAGAAAACCCACCCCGCGTTTAATCGAGTGTTTAATGCAAATACAGTGTTTATCTAATTCAATTGTGGTTGATGATTTATTATTATTTTTATTATATTAGCTCGGCTTTTTTGTTTAATTTTATTTTCTTTTGTTGTGATATAATCTATATAATTTTTTGAGCTTAGTATTTTTTCCTTTTGAATTTATTCGCATTTATGGAGGAGGCTTCTTATTTCTTTGTGTACATAAAAACTCTAACTATTATGTATCTATCATGGTATAGTTAAAAGCTGTATATTTTTAGCTTAAACAATATTTATACGTATATAATTATTATTATAGCATTGTACATCCGTTTTCTTATTATTTCGTTTTTTTGTTTTTGTTTCATTGCAATGATAAGAAGGAACGGTAATAACGTGTGTAATAACATTCCAAGAAAATAGGGCGCACGAGAACGATAACAATCTTCACCTTTTTCTTTCTTATGTAATAAGTAGAATTTTGAGGCAAATTAAGTCGCAGTGTTTCTCCTTTTTTTCATTTAATTGTAAATACAGTTTTAAATAAATATCTATTAAACTATTAGTATTTTTAATTTATTATTTAGATAATATACTTCCAATCATCTACACAAAATAAATTTATTCCAAATTATAAAACTGTTTATATTCATGTGTTGTTATCTATATTTTTGGTAATAGTGTAAGTACTAGCTATTGTTATTCTTCCCAGAAAAATGTCTGGAAGTAAGCAAGGTAAAGCCAGGCCTGTAATAGATGTTGTCTCATTGGAAAGAGTTATGAAGGAGGTTACAGATAATAATGTAAAAGTGTGAACCGCAGCTAAAATGTTTGGAATTTCCAAAACTATTCTGTTTCGTCATATCTCCTTACACCGGTCACAAATTGAGAATAATGCACAGGGAAATCCAAATAATACAGGCTACGTTTATACATCAAAAAATGATACTCATAAAGTGTTATCTGTTACAAAAAGAGAAGCAATGAAACTCGCGTTTGAATTTGCTCATGAAAACCTCATTAAAAAACCAAATAGTTGGAAAGAGAAAATGTGGTTAAGAGATTTAAGAAAACGGCATACAAATTTGATTTTACGAAGAGACGAAGTCATTCCTGTGCTTTAGTTCCACCAGCTTTAATCGGCAGACTTTCTTCAATAATTTACAAGATGTAATGACAATTCCACAGTTCACACACCACCTAAAATTTATCATCAAAATGTGTTAAGCAAGTAGGAAGTGTTACATCTAGTGAAAGAGGAATTATTATGATTGTTGTGGTTAATGTAATTATGTGACACCCATGTTAATTCTTTCCAGACTACATTTCAAGTCCCACATGCTTATTGGTACTCCAAAAAGATCCATTGGCAGCGCAAATCCATCTGTGTGGTCTAATGAAAGGCTTTTTGCTATTAATTCTTGATCACAAATCGCACATTTTGATTCCAGCGATTAACTTAGCAAACGAAAATAGCGTTGTAATGCTAATTCATCCCACTTTACACAAGCTTCAATCGTGTAGTGTTTGGTCCTTTCAAATCGTCTTATAATGCTTATAAGAGCTGGGCTACTAGAACATGCTGGAAAATTAATTAGCATATGATATTGCTGGAGTACAGGAAAAGCATTTAGTAAATCTTTTACTAAGGAGAATATGGAAAAAGGATTTTAGGTGACGAGCATTCATCCCTTCAATGACCAAGTTTTTCGATGCGATGAATTTCTATCCTCATTTGTCACTAACCGAGAATTTAGACATGACACTTCAGGATGTGATATCAATTCCTCCAATCCCCACTGCAGCAGTGCAGGTACGATACTATCAGCACCAGGAGCTTTGAAAGGTGAAAAGCTGTTTGTTGCCCACCTCATTTTATCATGTGTGCAGATCTTCTCAGCTAATAGCCAATCTTCTGCAGTCGGTGTGTGGTTGGTGTCTCTATGAGCTACTATAGAGGCACATTCATTAGAAGGTGTAAGCTTTGTAGAAGGTTGTCGATAAAGCAACCGTCATCCTTTTGCAATAAACCTATTCGCCGATCCGGGTCTGAGGCCAGAACCCTTTTAAGACGAGAAAGTTCGTTTCCAGTTTCTCTTCTTTCGACGAACACTTTTTTTAAACTCCGATAATTTGCCTTTATAGCAGTTCCAATCAGAATGTAATCTCGAGCTTTTGGCTTTATTGACGGCTGCTCTGACCTCCCTCTTAAGGTCGCTGAGCTCAGTGTACCACCACAGAGTGGCACGTCTTGAATCAGCTTCCAGATGGAGTGGGCAAGCCTTTTTATACGCAATTGTCAGGGAATCTGTCAAGACCAAAGATTGTTCCTCAATATCCCTGCTCAAATTGGGCCGGATTAACCTTATATCGCTCAAACACCCTGATAATACCGACTTAAACTTGTTCACGTCAGTATTCCTGGGTCTTTTTTATACCTAGATCAAAAGTGATCCACCTGCGGTCCTGACATTGAAACCAAGTCAGAGACTTTCCAGTTAATTCCACCAAGATATTAAGATCCAACTGTATCGAAGCCACGTCTTCAGCATAGGCCAAAACACCAGACTTAAATGTGTTTATTAAGTCGGTAATAAATATTACAAAATGTAAAACGTTACTCCGCAGTAGAAAAGAAATTGAACCTAAAACTCCATTACAGTTTCTTACCTTTATAATCTCGTACGAAGAAGATGTTTTTCCAAACCTGAGAATCGCGATTCAAATACTCCTTACTATTTCAGTATTAATTGCTAGCTGTGAACGTTCGTTTCAGAACAAAAGTTGTAGCAAATTTTATTCTTAACAACATTGCTCTCTTGCACTTTTGCTCTTTGATGCGTCAAAATCAAGAAAAATGCGAAAATATGAATATTGGATGAATTTGTTGAAATGGGGCATATTGGAAAAGAATTTTTAGAACAAAAGTTGTAGCAAATTCTATTCTTAACAATATTGGTCTCTTACACTTTTGCTATTAGATGCGTCAATATCAAGAAAAATACGAAAATATGAAAATTGGATGAATTTGTTGAATTTTTAAGTTCTTAATGGTAACACTCGAGAAACGGAGCATTTTCCAAAAAAAACTTTTAGAACAAAAGTTGTAGCAAATTTTATTTTTAACAACATTGCTCTCTTGCACTTTTGCTCTTTGATACGTCAATAACAAAAAAAAATACGAAAATATGAAAATTGGATAAATTCGTTGAATTTTCAAATTGGTAATGGTTACACTTTCTGAAACGAAGCATGTTGCAAACAAACTTTTGGAACAATAGTTATAGCAAATTCTATTCTTAACAATATTGCTCTTTTACACTTTTACTGTTAGATGCGTCAATAACAAGAAAAATACGAAAATATGAAAATTGGATGAATTTTCAAGTTCTTAATGGTAACACTCAAGAAACGGGATATTTTCCAAAAACAACTTTTAAAACAAAAGTTGTAGCAAATTTTATTCTTAACAACATTGTTCTCTTGCACTTTTGCTCTTTGATGCGTCAATAACAAGAAAAATACGAAAATATGAAAATTGGATGAATTTGTCGAATTTTCAAATTGGTAATGGTTACATTTGGGAAACGAAGCATGTTGCAAACAAACTTTTGGAACAATAGTTATAGCAAATTTTATTCTTAACAATATTGCTCCTGTACACTTTTACTGTTAGATGCGTCAATAATAAGAAAAATACGAAAATATGAAAATTGGATGAATTTGTTGAATTTTCAAGTTCTTAATGGTAACACTCAAGAAACGGGGCATTTTCCAAAAAAAAAAATTTAAAACAAAAGTTGTAGCATATTTTATTCTTAACAACATTGCTCTCTTGCACTTTTGCTCTTTGATGCGTCAATAACAAGAAAAATAAGAAAATATGAAAATAGGATGAATTCGTTGAATTTTCAACTAGGTAATGGTTACACTTGGGAAAC
This sequence comes from Onthophagus taurus, assembly GCF_000648695.1. Taxonomy (NCBI): domain Eukaryota; kingdom Metazoa; phylum Arthropoda; class Insecta; order Coleoptera; family Scarabaeidae; genus Onthophagus; species Onthophagus taurus. The sequence goes on from NW_019280540.1 coordinate 49,914, forward strand.
GAAGCATGTTGCAAAACAATCTTTTGGAACAATAGTTGTAGCAAATTCTATTCTTAACAATATTGCTCTCGTACACTTTTACTGTTAGATGCGTCAACAACAAGAAAAATACGAAAATATGAAAATTGGATGAATTTGTTGAATTTTCAAATTGGTAATGGTTACACTTGGGAAACGGAGCATGTTGCAAACAAACTTTTGGAACAATAGTTATAGCAAATTTTATTCTTAACAATATTGCTCTCGTACACTTTTACTGTTAGATGCGTCAATAACAAGAAAAACACGAAAATATGAAAATATGATGAATTTGTTTTTAGTTATTAATGGCAACATTCGGGAAACAGAGCACGTAATAAAAAAGCTTTTGGAACAATAGTTGTAGTAAATTTTACTCTTAACAATAATGCTTTGTTGCATTTTTGCTCTTAGTTAGATGCGTCAACATCAAGAAAAATGTGAAAACATGAAAATTGGATGAATTTGTAGAATTTTCAAATTGGTAATGGTATAACACATGGGAAACGGAGCATGTTGCAAACAAACTTTTGGAACAATAGTTATAGCAAATTTTATTCTTAACAATATTGCTATCTTTCACTTTTGCTCTCAGATGTGTCAATATCGAGAGAAATACGAAAAATGAGAATTGGATGAATTTGTTGTTTTACAAGTCGTTAATAGTAACATTGGGGAATCGAGGCATACTACAAAAAAACTTGTTGATCAATATTTGTTGCAAATTTTATTCTTAACAATATTGCTCTCTTGCACTTTTGCTCTTAGATGCGTCAATATTGAGAAAGATACGAAAATATGAAAATAGTATGAATTTGTTGCATTTTCAAGTTGTTAATGGTAACACTCGGGAAATGGAGCATATTCCAAAAAAACTTTTGGAACAATAGTTACAGCAAATTTTATTCTTAACAATATTGCCTTCTTGCGATTTTCCCCTTGGATGCGTCAATATCAAGAAAAATATGAAAATTTGGTGTTGTTGAATTTTCAAGGTCTTAATGGTAACACTCGGGAAATTTGGCATATTGGAAAAGAACTTTTAGAATAAAAGTTGTAGCAAATTCTATTCTTAACAATATTGGTTTCTTACACTTTTGCTCTTTAATGCGTCAATAACAAGAAAAATACGAAAATATGAAAATTGGATGAATTTGTTGAATTTTCAAGTTGTTAATAATAATAATTTTTTACTCTTAACAATATTCCTCTCGCTCTTGCTCTAAGGAGAATTTTATGAATTTTGTTTAGAATTAAAATTATTTTTTACATATCTTTGAGCTCTCTTAAGTGTGGAAAGAGAAAAGTTGGAAATAATCGACTTTGATTACTTCATCAATGTCGATTATTTCTAAATTTGCTTCATCAAAGGCAAGAAAAATGTATAGGTACTCAATATATTAGATATTTGTATGAATGTATTATGATATTATTATTATTAACAAATAAGTATACATTATATGTAAAGTATTAACTTTTTTGTAGAAAATTCTGTATATTCCAATATTTTTTCTGGAATTTTTCATCATATAATGTTAAATAATTTTTAATATTAATATTACTTTCGCAAAAATACCTACTTATAGCTTTTGTCATATTAATACTTAAAACTTGTCCCATAGTACAACTGTAGGTGATCCAAGATTCAACAAGATGCTGTACCTTGGAACACCTGTTTTTATTATGTTTAAGAATTTATTTCTATATCATCTTTTTTATTTTTGTAAAACATAAACATTGTACAAAAGTCTAAGGACCATAAGGTAAAACATTCTCCCTTAATTCATATTTTTTATTAATTATTTAAAAAGGCAATATTTACAATCATACACAACAAATAATATTTTATAAACTATATTTCTTTTTAAGTTATTCTCTTTCGTTTCGTTTATTTTATATATATTCTCCTCCCTAACTAAAATATTTATCAAATGGGAACCAATTGTGTGGTTTTTTAGGTTCTATCCTATCATTACCACTACTTTTCAAAAAACCAGCTAACTCATTTTCATCCATATTAACTAAATTCTCTGTAACAACTTGTTTTCCATCTTTATCTGTTCTTGTTATCACTGTATATTCCTTATCACCCCATTTTTTAGTTACTACATTTTCTTGATTACCTTGACTATCCTTTACAGTTCTTTGAGTCTCAATTGACTAGAAACATTAAAAATTAAAAAAAATCAAAATAAAAATAAAAGAAAATACCCCATCAGAATTCCTTATTGTTTTTGAAGACATACTTTGCCCAAAAGATTTAAAAATACTTTGGTTGGGTGGTTTATAAGGAGTTAAAGAATTTTTTTCTTTAAACATTGAATCCAAATCATTTGGTTGTATTCTATGAATAAAATAATCAAAGTGAGGAAGTTTTTTAATGATTTTAAAATCTTACTGTCCATCTACATCATCATCAGAACGTTTTTGGACATCTGCATTAGGTATATGATAACCAGGCTTTAAAAACTGATCTCTCAGCGAGTTCCCTTGAGGGGGTTCATCTGAGCCTTCTAAAAAATCGCCAAATTGCGTTCCAACAGAATTTCGATCGCTAAACCCTAAATCAACAAGGATTTAATTTAGGAATAAAAATGTATTAAATTTATATTATACCAAAAAAGGAGTCATCATGATGAAATCCAAAATTCTTCAACATATCCTCCATTTGTTTCTCAAAGTACTTTTGCATTTCAATCGGATTAGAGAAGATTTGGAAACCAAATGGTTCATTTTCCCTTGGGTTTTGATCAGATGGATCATATTCGCTACAAAAAATAAAATTACACTTTACCAGTTATCAAATTACAATCCAATTTCAATTTACTCTAATTCGTCTTCATCGGTTCTCAAGTAATGGGACCTAAAACGATACAATTACGCAATTTGTTCAAGAATTTTAATTTTAATATGTCATAAATACCTCGAGTTGTAATCGTGGTTGCTTTCTCTTTGCGATGGAAGAAAAAGGCCTTTAAAGAAACCGAAAAGATCCATTATTGTGACGAAACGAAATAGTTTTTAACAGAAATTTTATGTGTTGCGTATTAATTTAACACGAAACGACGTCCAATTGTGTCTGATGAAATGATCTAGATTCTTCTGAATGTCAACAACAGCTGATTAATGACAGGACTGCTGTCACAGGAGATTAAATTTGAAGTGGTTTTAACTTAGTTTAAATTTAGCATTTAGAAATATAATATATAACAATTAATTAAAAAAGTAACACAATTAATAAAAAAAATCGTTTATTAGAGTATGAGAATTAATTTAAATGTTAATTTATAGGTTAGGTTTGTATTTGACAAAATTGTAGCTACCAACTATAGACGTTAAAAAATTCTTCAATAAATCTTTATTATTATTGTTTATTAAACGAAGATAAGAAATGTTATAGTTTTATTTAAACCTAAAAGCTTAATAAGAGAGATTTTTAATTAATTCAATATTAATTTTAAAATTTTTACATTTAAATTTGACAGATAGTGTTGGTCAAAATTCAAAGTTGCCAACGTTTCGACTTAAATAACCACCGTGTTTAATTACAAAATTACATTTACATCTTCTTAAAAGTATTGATTATTGCTTTATCTGTGAATTCGAATAAATTATTAAGCATTTGAGATTAAATTAGCGTTTTCATTAAAATCTTAATGGTGTATTGTCTCAGTACAAAAAAATCTAACAAAACAAACGTTTAATTTACTACCTATAAAAAAGGAGATAAAAGGATTACAAATAAATACCTTGTGACTGTGTGTGATCCTAGATAAACTATATTAATCACATCTGCTCAATTAAATTAGGTCAGAAGCTAAATAACAGAAGGGAAAATATTTGATATCATAAACTATGGCTTCTATTTGGATACAAAATTTATCTCTTTGTGAGTTACTGTTTTTTATATAATGTTATCTATATTATAGTCTCGTTTATAGTCATGGTAATAACGGTATATATCCATAGTTTTCGAAGTGTTTATTAGTTATCAAAACTTGATGTAACCTATATCTAATCTAAAACTTTTTTTGGCAGATAAAGTCAAAATTTTTCGTATCCCACTTCTATTAAACGAACGATACCACCATGGAGTGCATACCTAAGTACAAACCTATAAAGAGAATCAGAAAGAACCTGTTTGAGCCGCCGCCGTACTGTAAAACGTTCGATCGAAAAATGGCATTAAAACATTCCGCATGTATCCCTGTTAAACTTGAAGTTTCTGATCCCTCTAAGATATTACAACTGGTTGAAACAATGAATGATGCCAACTCTAAAGGTTTAGAGAAAAAAATAAATAGATATGTAAGTTAATATTAATTAAAAGCAAACAGAAAAAGTGATAAGATTTTTTTAAGCTTCAAAGAGAAACTGAATCTCAGCTGGTTTTTTTAATTGGCATAATGCTAAATGAAGCAACAATACAGGTCGTTGGTCCTGAAAAGATTGACAGAAGAAAATGTAAACTTTCCGAAGATGTTGTAGAAAATTTGTGTTCAGAATCTCTCGATTATTATACAATGGAGAATTTGAATCAGGTGTTTCAAACAATGATTTTGGGAATTACAGGGACAGATGATTTTAAGTCGGTTATTGTTCCTATTTGTGGTAAAACACAATCAGGTAATTACTTATAACAAAAAAATTTGTATTCAAAACATAAAAAGTCCTTATTTTTAATTAAATATAATTCAATTTTCCTTTGCACACGAGGTCCTGATCAAAGAACATGAAATATTCCAAGGAATTCAAACTTAGGACTCAAGAATTAACACACACCCAATCTAAATAATTCTAACTTAATTCTTATTATTAAATTTCTTTCTTTTATTCATAATTTGTATAATAAATCGATTAATTAATTTTTAGGTCCTGCTGTAGTTTTAGCATGTATAATAAATCCGAAAAAAGAGACTGAATTCTGTGTGAAATTGGTCAATGAAACGTTTAAATTTTGTTTAACGGTCTTATTAAATACAACAGCCTCTGAAGAAGAATCTAGAGCTCGACAAGCATGTCAAACGCTTTTGGATGTAGCGAAAAAGCTGTTTCAACATTTAGACGATTTTGATGATCTTCTCAGAGAAATTATGGTGGAAGCGCGGAATCTAGTCAATGCTGAACGGTGTTCGTTATTTTTAATCGATAGCAGTGGGGAGAATCTAGTCGCTAAAGTGTTTGATGGTAGCAGTGAGGGTGTTGATGTGAAAATATCCAAAAATATGGGTATGTATCAAAATTTTTTTAATAATAGACGTTGTTTTTAAATTTAAAAATGCGTCAATTGAACTATAGTACTAATAAATATAATATAAATAATTAATGGATTGACAAATTAGGTACAATCCACCCAAAAGATTAATAATCTTGATAAACCTTCAAATTTTGAGAATATTTTACCCTAAACAGGAATAAAATCAGTTTTCACCTATTAAATTGTTTCTAATTATAACAAAAAATGTGATGTAATTAAACTAATTGGGATTACGTATGATAACATTGTATTGTTTTTTGTCAAACTAATACCAATTCATCAGATTCTAAAGCGGTTCGTCCTTGAAATTTTTTTTATGGTGTTGAGTACATTTTTTTGTTTCTCAATCAAATTGTTACCAATAACTTAAGTAAAGGTGTAATGAAGGGCAAAAACAGGATTTTTAATAAACTTCCAAGACATCCAGGAAATTACCGGTGTGAAGACAGCAGTAAAAATTTCCGATGATACCCGAACGCCCATAGACGTCCGTAATACCGGACACACGGGGGCTCAATTTTTTCGAACAAACAAACATTACGTTATCAACGTAAGAAGTTAATTACGTATATTAAAAGTAATTAGACAAAATTAAAATATATTTATTATTAATATCAAGGTACAATCAGCAATTTTAATTAAAATAACAGGCTCCAGCTCCTTTATTGGTTCGAAGATCCGAACCAAAGGTTATATACGCCTTCGAGGCATGATAAGAAGTATATTTATCGAAAGAAATTCCACTTGCAAAGGGTCCGCAGGGGTTAACTACCTCGCAGTAGATTATAATTTGCTCTGCCGCCCTTATGTGTTCGAAGATCCGAACCAAACTTTATATACGCCTTCTAGACATGATAAGAAATATATTTATCGAAAGAAATTCCACTTGCATAGTGACCGCGGGGGTGAACTACCCACCAGTAGATTTTAATTACCCCTACCGCCCTTATTCTACATAAGAATCATATATCCGTTAACAAATAGCCGATGTCTCTCGAGCAGCCGCGGTCTTTTAGCAGGTCTTCTTGCAGTCAGATCACTTTCAGCAAGTGTTCGATGAATGGTTCTTTCACTTATGTCAACCCCACGCACCAGTTGAAGACGATGCCGAGTTTCTACACCTGTCGTTCTACGCTTCCTCAGAGTGTTTAGAACAATAAATCGGTCATCAACTGCTGTTGTCACTCGTCTTTTACCGAAACCTTGCCGCCTAATAAAATTTCCTGTTTCCACATATCGGTTCCAGACACCCTGAACTGTGGTTCGGGGTATACCCAACGTATCGCTGACTTTTGTCATCCTCAATTAAAGTAACAATACGCGCAACATCAATTACTGACAACGGCATTGCTATTATGTTAAAAGACTGAAAATCTTTAACAACTGTCAATTTACTATTCGAAATTATATTTTTTATGCTTGTTTGTCTTGTTTTCACAGGCGTTCGCTTTAAAACACTGCATCTTCGTTAGTAACAGAGATAATAGAGTGAATAAAAAAACTAAATGTTCAGAAAAGATTGGGCTACCGTTTGATTCCAGTTAACACAATCTGCTGTAGCAGCTGTACCCCTGTAGGGTATTACAAATTTCGAGAAAAAAAGTTTTTTTCGTTCTTGCAGCCCGTATATGTTCAAATTAAAATCTGAATGAAAATTTCTATCACAGGATTATTACTGAAGAATCAACCTTTCGATCAAAAAAATAATCATCAAAATCGAATGCGCGATTCGCGAGAAAGCCAGCTTTGAAGTTTTGGCTAATTTATAGTGGCCGTTTTTTTTTGCCGGTCAAAACAGCAGTAAAAGATAGCAGTAAAAATTTGCGATGATACCCGAACGCCCATAGACGTCCGTAATACCGGACACACGGGGGCTCAATTTTTTCGAACAAACAAACATTACATTATCAACTTAAGAAGTTAATTACAGTATATTAACAGTAATTAGACAAAATTAAAATATATTTATCACTAATATCAAGGTACAATCAGCAATTATTACCGATTATTACCGAAGCTGTGGGTAATAATCCTGCGATAGAAATTTTCATTCAGATTTTAATTTGAACATATACGGGCTGCAAGAATGAGAAAACCTTTTTTTCTCGAAATTTATAATACCCTGTGGGGTACAACTGCTACAGCAGATTATTTTTAACTGGAATCAAACGGTAGCCCAATCTTTTCTGAACATTTTGTTTTTTTATTCACTCTATTATCTCTGTTACTAACGAAGATGCAGTGTTTTAAAGCGAACACTGCAAAGCTTGTGAAAACAATTAATAAGCATTTTTATTGTTTTTAATATTTACAATTTTTATCCCCTTAATACATTCTAATATATATATTATCTTCACCCTCTACCCTCTTCCTCCATTTCCATACCCTCGGCTCCTACAAGACGTGTGACAATAGTAGCTGATCACCGTTTTATTGTTCTAAGCAATCGTAGAACTACAGCTGTAGAAGCTCGGTGTGGCCGGGAATTTACAATGAAGTCTATACAGATTTTTAATCTTTGTTAAAACTGGCACCTTAAATCACTGACCTTGACAACAAAAGCTGGGTACCTGAATCAGTTTTGCAGAAGCATTTACATTTTCTTAGAATTACAGAATTGCGTACGTCCTTCATTATTGTAAGCATCTGTTGACAAATAAACAAGAAAGCAAATTTAATTTAATTTTTGATTTGATTTTTCGATCAAAAAATCATCAAAATCGAATGAGTAGTTCGCGAGAAAGCCAGCTTTGAAATTTGGGCTAAATTTTAGTGGTCGGTTTTTTTTTTCGGTCAGTGTATTTAATGTATAACAATAAATACAGCTATAGGAAGCTACGTTTTATTGGAAAACTAAAAATATATAATTAAAAAGTCATAAAGGCTAAGTACCTTAATCGTATTCATCATTGTTCATAATCCAAATTATTTAGAATGGAATTTAGACTTTTTGTACCTTATTCAAGCTTTTTTTAAAATGCATAGGTATATTTGCCAATATTATAATCTAGGTCCTTGATGAACCTTAGTACTGCTCCAACGTCTTATGTCAGTAGGTGTCAGGCAAACCTTTCCGAAAATTTTGAGTCTTAGGCGACCTCTGGCGACATAGTCACACAGAATGTGTTTTCAGCTTGTCCAAAGTTGAAGAGATGGTATGTTAAGCGCGTATAGCCGATCAGGAGATCTGACAGCGACCTTAGATCCCCTTCTCTGAGGCATAAGACCTCTTTGGATTTCTTTGGCGTCAGAGTTATCATGCTCCTCTCCTGTCTGTATCCTGGAAGTTCTTTCCAGCGGAAGGCTACCTTTGAGTCCATCGATGTATTAATCACTTGTTTTATGTTGCTTTTTTTTAGTACCCTTTTAAGCCGGGTTAGTGTCCAATAAAGAGGGTCCTCGCTGCCTCTTTGGCCATCTTCTGTGCCTTTTCATTACCCACAATATCTTTGTGATCTGGAAATGAGTAACTTCATTACTCTTGAGACATGAACCTAACACGCGGAGGAGTTATCCTGACGTATTGGTGAGCATACCGATATTCCGTCTTCAAAACTGAGCAAACTTTTTCTATGTCATAGTTTGATGAGGCTTAAAATATTTTGGTCTATAGGTTGGATTAAAGACGTAACATTAGAAGATAAAAATTTTACAAAGATCATCCCATCTTTAGACCTCAGTTTTGTTGCGGGTGTGTAGAATGTGTAGAATCTCTGACATAAGATTCTGTTTTACCTGTAAAAGGAGACAGAATCTTGGCGAGGTGTTTTGCAAGCTGATACGTAGGAGAATTTATAGTACTGACAATAGGGCATATCTGGTTTATGGATCTTAGGTAACCCATATATTCTTGGAGGTACTGGGGTTTGTACGTATAAACTTCTCTGTTGTTCTGCCGGGATTCCTGTAGATTTTACCAATTCTTTCATTTTCCTTCTATTTTCTCGGTTGGGTCCTTCTTTAATCTTTTGTAGGTGGCTGGATTGTAGGTGGTCAATCATCTACTTTATTATATTAAATTTTATTATTATATTTTAGGATCATCATTCATATTAGACAAACACACTCCGTCCTCCTCTGATGATCAGGAATCTGAGTCAATTATTTCTTCATTCGAACTGTCACATATTCTTAAATCTATATCACGTAGATCTTCACTTAATGGCTTTTTCGTTTCGAAACTCTTCAAACCCAAAGAAACCAAACCACGCAGAATCTAAGATATGAGCTGTGATATGCATTTATTTTCGTGCTGCATTTTTCCAAATTTTTAACAATAAAGACAACTTTATGAATTCAGCCAATGATATGAAATTAGCATGATTAATGCCTGCTATCTGACGATAAAGGATTAAACATCGTTAAAAACTACAGCTAAATTTGTTTTTTCTTACTAACCAATAACGTTATTTTTTTTAAATAGGTATAGCCGGTCATGTTTATAAAACTGGAAAACTTATGAATATCACGGATGTTTATCACAATCCATTCTTTTATAAAAAACTTGATGAGATGACTGATTTTCGTACGAAAAATATTTTATGTTTTCCGATACGAGATGAAAAAGGAATCATAGGTGTTGCTCAACTTTGTAATAAAAAAGACGGAACCTTTACCGTAGACGATGAAGATGTCGCGAAGTCTTTTAGTGCTTATTGTGGTTTGGCAATAATGCATATGATAGCGTATAAACGAATGCAAGAAGCTCAAATAAAGACTCAATTAAGCAATGAATTAATGATGTATCATATGAAAATCGACGACGATATGTTTAAGAAATATCTTAAATGTAAAATTAAAACGACGAAATTTCCGACGTTCGACGAATTTAATTTCTTGCCTAGACAAATTGATTATAATGATAGTCCGTGTTACACTATTGAAATGTTTAAAGATTTGAATCTTGTTGAAAAGTTCGGAATTAAAATGGACTTGTTGACAAGATTTATTTTGTACGTTATGAAAGGATACAGGGATACGCCGTATCATAATTGGAGACACGCTTTTAGCGTTACGCATTTCGCTTACACGTTAATTAAGAAATGTAAGTTAATTGAGAAAAATTTCCTTACACATTTGGAAGCGTTGGCTCTTCTAACATCATGTTTGGGGCATGACGTTGATCATCGGGGAACAACGAACGCTTTTCAATTGAAAATTGGATCTCCTTTAGCAAATTTGTATTCGAGTGAAGGTTCCGTTATGGAAAGGCATCATTTATCACAAACAATTTGCATTTTAAATACTCAAGTAAGAGACATTTTAAAAATAAAATACACAAACTTAAATATTTTTTTTTTAGAAATGTAACTTTTTAGAATGTCTTGATAATCAAAGTTATGAACTTTGTATAGATTATATCAAAGATAACATTTTAGCAACAGATTTAGCAAATCATTTCAAAATTTACCCCGAATTAGAACAATTTATTGATGATAGATTCATTAAGGAACAAATGGACCACCGCAGACTTCTTTTTTCACTTATAATGACTTGTTCTGATTTATCAGATCAAACGAAAGGTTTTAAAACATCTAAAGAGGTCGCCCAACTTGTCTACGAAGAATTCTTCAATCAAGGCGATTTAGAAAAGAAAATGGGTAATAAACCTTTAGATATGATGGATCGGGAAAAAGCTTCGATTCCCGATTTACAAATTCAATTCTTAGAGGATGTTTGCCTCCCAGCTTATAAGTATGACACAAATTTTTTTTAAAACCATTATTTTACCAATTATTTTTAATTTAGTGTTCTAGCTCATTTATTTCCAAAAACATTATGTTTTCTTGATATTTTACAAGAAACCATAACTTATTGGGAAGCGTCGAAAACCGTTTTTGAGATGCATGCATTAAGGGGACAACGTTCCTTCGATATATTAATGTGTCCAACGCTTGAAGATGAAATTGAGGAAATTTTGCATCCTCCTGAAGAAATCGAGGAGGAAATATGTCATGATGATGTACCATATTCGTTTGATCAAGATCCGAGTACCGCATGAATTATTATTTATTACACCGTTAAAACGTTAAGTTTTAAGACATGGTTGTGCATTTGATGATGGTTACCTGTTAAGTATATTTAAAAAGAAAAAAAAATATAAAGTTGTAACTGAGTGATAAGAGTAATAATAATAAAATAAATGTTTTTAGCACTTTTTGAAAGTTACGTTATGTTGTTTTAATTCTTAGATCTAGATTATTTATTAGATCTCTCTATTAATGATGTTGAAAATTAAAGTATTGGATGTTTTATTTGTTGTTTTATTTTATATCTTATAAAACTAATTAAACTTAGTATAAATTTCCAATAAGATTTATTCATAAACATCCTCCATAATTATTAATTTATATGTCGCATAAATAATTAAAGTATAATATGAAATATTTATATAACTTTTAGATGCAACAAACAGTGCTTGTATATAATAATATACATATTTTCGCGCCTGAAATTTACACCCTGCTTGTTGCATCTAAAAGTTAACTAATAAGTTAGTTTAATAGTTTACTGTGAAGGGTCTTTCAGATTTCACTTCAATGAGATCCCGTTTATGTCTGTATTTCCTGAAGATGACTGTCATACGGTCGAAACCGGTAGAAATCTAATTTTTATACAATAAATATCATTGTTTAAGTGCAATTTTTATTTTCATTAATTCACACGATGATAAGGAAAATACACAACTCCAATAAGACGAAGTGACTGAGAACTTTCTCTTAAAAGTTTTTAAAAGCTTTCTCTAAGCTCTCTTGTAAGTCTAGGAGTTGATGCTGTTTCTTTGATGCTCTTGCACTAATTGAACACCAAGCTTTTTAAGAAGAAATCTCACCATTAAGAATTAAGAAGGGAAGAGAACAAACTTAAAAACTAACGACGGCCATTTCTTGATATGTTGTATGATCAACATCAGCTCCGCATTTATTAAGATTGAAAAAAGGTATCACTTCAGGTAATTTCTTCTCCAATTCATCATCTGTGTCATTATGATGTAAAGAAAAACCAAGAGAACAACCTTTCCCTTTTTGGGACAATCTGAGATTATAGAGAGATCCTTCTTAGAACCTAAATAGGATAGCAGAAATTTTTTGCTTCTTTATATTTAGAAAGTTGCTGGTAAATATGGTTTGTTTTTTTCGTAATTCCCACAAAAGTTTTAGGCTGGTATACTAAGTGAGATGGCGCGTATTTTTCGATACATGAGCAACTAAACGATCTACTATATCTCGTGGAGTATTGCTTTTTCTAAACGGTTCTTCGGGTTGCTCATCCACATATACTTTCATATTTGAGACATAGTGAGTATGCGCGTCAACCACAACATGTACTTTTACTCCATATTTTACAAGCTGAGCAAACACTGTCTAAATGAAACTCTGAATGAGCTTCTCATCAATGGGCAAATATTGCGATTTGAATATCAATCGTAGTTCTGATATGAGCGAGTTTATATCTTGTTTTCGAAATGTAGATATGATATTAAAAACTGACATTGCCTTTGGCTCATTGTATAACGAATAATGTTTATTTCAGTGTCATCCAGATTCATACAAAGTTCATACAAATGACCATATTTATTTCTGAAAACCCCTGATAGATATAGAAAATCAAATACTGTTATCTCTGTTATTGATGTTTTCTCTTAGGGGGAGAATCTTTCAATTTTTCACTTTTTTTTATAATTCTTTCCTTTTCTCTTTGAACTATATCCGCAATCATTTGCTCATAGATGAAAAGCAAGAAACATTTAAGAGGTGTTTTAGCTATTTTCCTGTAATGTTTTGCTCCCGGTATGTATGTTATATGTTGTCGGATCTCGTTCGATCATTTCTCTGTTAGGACACTCAATTATCTATTTACTTCTCTTCCTCTGTTCACTGTTTGTTCATCTGCTCACCCAGCTTATTCTCAGAATCCACGCTTTCATACCATATAAAAGCACTGGGAACATGTATCATTTTAGCATTCTACCCTTGAGATGTCGGCTAAGGTCGTTGCTGCATCAGGTGGTCTGGTCATCTGATCATCTGGTCGTTCATCATTTTGTTGAATACAGTTCTAGACTATCCAATTCTCGATCTTATTTTCTTCGTATATTCATTGTTCTCATTCTCAAGTACTTGGGCTTGCCGACCCTTTTCACTAACTTTCCTTTAATCCGCAGTTATTCTTGTTGTTGTTATAACTTTGAGATAATTTTAAATTTGTCTTCTTACTATTCAGTGTGAATCCTTCATCTTCACTTTTTTCCACTACCCAATCCATCAGTCTTTGTAGTCGTATCAAGGATTCTGCTATAAGTATGGTATTGTCCGTGTATCTGATGTGTTGATCGCCCAATGCTTCCTGCTTCCTTTATGAGCTGCTTCTCAATACAAGTTACTCCTCGTTTTATCTGCCACCTTCCCTGTGATTGTTGTGAGTCTTATCAAACGCTTTATTAATCTAGGAAGCACACTTACAAAGGTTGTATATGTCCATTCTTTACTTTTTAAGGCTTCGCAAAGAGTACTTTTATATTTTAGGATTTAAAATAACTGAAACGGCAAATTGATAACGGACAAGTAAATAGAATGCAAATAACTATAAAAAAATAATATAAAATCACGCAGTATACATTAATATAAACGGCTTATTTAATTTTTTAGGCATTTGTTATAAATTTAGCGTATCTTGTAATAATGGCATTCCTATCTGTAGCCAAATGTTAGTTGACTATTATGACTGGCCTTCAGTTATTTCAAAAAAATCCTGCAAAACTGATTGTTGCTCTCTGGCAGTAGTTTTAGCATTTTTAGAGAAGTCGCTTGATCATTATTCGAACCATCACGTTAATATCTCATTATAATCAAAACTTTCAAAATGCTATTGAATCCTTCGTTGTCAAAATGACAAGAAAAGTTGCTATTTCAGCGGTCTTTGTGCCAGAATTGAATTTAATGCACATAGTATCACTGCAAATGGTTATCTGAAATCTTTTCTGGACATCCTTTGCTATTTTTGAAGCCATAAGTTTTAGATTTTGCTGCACTTCTTTAATAATGTGGCGTCTTTTTCTCTCAGTTAGCTTAGATAGGCATCCTGAATCGCATCCTGATCGATTTATAATTTTGAATAACTCCTTGGAATGTAGAATGAGTCTTACCTACTACTTCAGCAATTCGGCGGAAGGATTATCCTTCATTCCGTAGTTTTACCATGATATCCTTTTCTCCGGAGCTTCTTAGTTTTCTTGTTGGAGCCATTTCATCAAACTTCTAAATAGTACATGTACTAGTACAGAAATAGTCCAAATATGTGCTACACCTGTTTTTACTCAATTTTGTTCGAAGCGTAATAGAGGAAATCCCGTACTTTGTGCTGTACATTAACTTTTTCTGCAGTGGCGATCGCACAAATTTTGAATATTTTTCGATAAATCCAGTGCTGCCACAATAAATCACATTTAAAGAATTATTTAATTTTGTACCTCGATAATTACATTAAAAAAATCAAGTTTCTTACGATTTTTAGTATTCAGAGACAATAAAATACTGTAATTGGCTCTGTACATTAACTTTTTCTGATAAGTGTAATAAAAATTTAATAAACTGTCAAATAAAATGTCAACTTTTTTAATAAAAACAAATATTTCTTTATTGCTATCAACTATTACAAAAAGTACACAATAATTTATAATTAACACCCATTTTATTTATCTAACTTTATTTTACATATATAAAAAAATATTTCTTCTGTATTAGTGCAAGCATTAACAAAAAAAAAACACATAAAAATTCGAGTTATTTTCAAAAAAAATTACAATTTTGTTTTCATTTTTATCTAAAGCAATTACAGCAACAATTAGCTATCGCCTTGTTTATTTGGTACGAAATTAATCGAAGCAGAATTGATGCAAAACCTCTTCTTAGTTGGTGCTGGACCATCATCGAAAACATGTCCCAGATGAGCGTTGCATTTCGAGCAGATCACCTCCGTTCTGATTCGACCTGGTTGGGAGATGAGGAGTAGTAGGTTACCTCCAACTACATTATCAGGGGGGGGCACGGTTCAGGTTTATTTAATGGAAGGATACCCAAGGAAATGATGAGGGGTAACCCAAATAAACAGCACCACAGAAAGAAGACCCCAAAAATGTTTTTTTATGTATGTGTGATTTCATAACCAAAGCACGCGATGTCCAAATGGATTTAGGAATGGAATCGGAAAAAAGGATTGAAGAGAAAACAGTTCACATTAGCGTCCCAAAGACACTTATATTTTTTTTCTTGGTTATTTTATTAAAAAAAAATAAATATGAAAACGAAAACAAACATTTAACACACCACACGAAAATTGAATGTTAATTTAGATTTTGAGAAATTAATTTTTGATTTAGTGTTAGAAATATCCTTAAAATTATCAAACTTAATTACGAACAAACAAAATCAAGCTATATTCAATTTTATTTTGTATTTGAATCAAATAATTTAATAATTTTAAGGCTAAAAATCGATTTGGGATGTATAAATACTATTAAAAATTAATTGAATTTCAAAATGACATATTAACCATTCAGTACACGCGCGCAATTAGGCAATTATTTTCCAGAGTTGATCTTCAACGTTGATGAGATAAGTCTTTATTGGAAGAAGTTACCAGCACGAACTTTTATTTCTGATGGAAAGTGATCTGCACCAGGTTTTAAACTTGCGAAAGATAGAATTACTCTTTTGCTAGGAGCGAATGTTTTAGAACCTTTGAAACTTAACCCGATGTTAGTGTACCATTTACAGACACCACGTGTTTTAAAAGATCTCAATAAAGACATGTTACGAGTTTACTGGAAATGCAACAAGAAAGATTAGGTCACATAAGCTATTTTCAGATTGGCATACAAACTATTTTTGCCCTACGGTGCTTCGCTTTTATGAAAAATAAATTAACACCTAAGGCACTTCTTCTCTTGGACAATGCTCCAGGACATCCTCAAAACACCATTGGCTGTCAAAGTTGTTTACATGCATCCAAATACAACATCACCTTTGTAGCCAATGAATGAAGGGGTTATTGCAACTTTTAAGGCATACTATCTCTGCAATACTTTCTTGAATACACTTCAAATGGTGATAGTTTTGGACACCTCAGATAAAACAGTCAAAGACTATTGGCGGTCTTTCGATATTTTAAAATGCATTAATAATGTAAAGTCGACTTGGGATGAAGTTTCGGCAAAATGTTTAAGTGGAGTTTGGCGTAAACTTCTGCCAGCATTAAAGCACGATTTTGAAGAAGTACCACAACAGGAGAATATATTTGAAGACATTACCAGGCTTGCAGGTGATTTGGGATTGGAAGATGTTACTGCTCAAGATGTCACGGAACGTTTAGAAGTCCAAGATCAACCACTCTCAAATGAAGATCTAAAAAAATTTACAAAGAATTGAATCGTGAAATTTTGAGAAAACTTTTTTCTTTAACCTCACTTTTGGTAAACGTCAAACATCAATGGATGATTTTTAAATATTTCTATAAATGAACTTATTTATCCATTATTACATTAATTATAATAAAAGTAGTAATAATTGTGTAAATAATATCTGTTTAGTACTTTAGTGAAATAAAATTCGAATAATAAATTTTAAATTTAATAACTTGTAACTAGCGCCATCTATTGTTCTACGAGTAA
Organism: Onthophagus taurus; assembly: GCF_000648695.1. NCBI lineage: Eukaryota > Metazoa > Arthropoda > Insecta > Coleoptera > Scarabaeidae > Onthophagus > Onthophagus taurus. The sequence goes on from NW_019280540.1 coordinate 66,857, forward strand.
CCTCACTTTTGGTAAATGTCAAGTATCAATGGGTGATTTTTAAATATTGTTATAAACGAAACTATTCATCGCGGAATCTTAAAATTTCGTATAATACAAACTCAAACGTTCGTTGGTAAGCTCAAAAAGTTTCGTTTCTTAATTCTAACTCATTTTTGAGAAAATCTGTTTTCTTTAACCTCACTTTGGTAAACGTCAAATATCAATGGGTGATTATTAATTATTTCTATATACGAACTTATTTATCCATTAATACATTAATTATAATAAAAGTGGTAATAATTGTGTAAATAATATGTGTTTCGTACTTTAATGAAATGAAATTCGAATAATAAATTTTAAATTTAATAATTTCTAACTAGCGCCATCTATTGTTCTACGAGTAACCTCACTTTTGGTAAATGTCAAGTATAAATGGGTGATTTTTAAATATTATTATAAACGAAACTATTCATCCCGGAATCTTAAAATTTCGTATAATAAAATCTCAAACGTTCCTTGGTAAGCTCAAAAAGTTTCGTTTCTTAATTCTAACCCATTTTTGAGAAAATCTGTTTTCTTTAACCTCACTTTGGTAAACGTCAAATATCAAAGGTGATTTTTAATTATTTCTATATACGAACTTATTTATAAATTAATACATTCATTATAATAAAAGTAGTAATAATTGTGTAAATAATATCTGTTTCGTACTTTAATGAAATGAAATTCGAATAATAAATTTTAAATTTAATAACTTGTAACTAGCGCCATCTATTGTTCTAGGAGTAACCTCACTTTTGGTAAATGTCAAGTGTCAATGGGTGATTTTTAAATATTGTTATAAAAAAAACTATTCATCCCGGAATCTTAAAATTTCGTATAATACAAACTCAAACGTTCGTTGGTAAGCTCAAAAAGTTTCGTTTCTTAATTATATCCCATTTTTGAGAAAATCTGTTTTCTTTAACCTCACTTTGGTAAACGTCAAATATCAACGGGTGATTTTTAATTATTTCTATAAACGAACTTAATTATCCATTACTACATTAAATATAAAAAAAAGTAGTAATAATTGTGTGAATAATGTCTATTTCGTACTCTAATGAAATGAAATTTGCATAAAAATTTAAAATTTAAAAACTTGTAACTAACGCCATCTTTTGCCGGGCGATCGTTTCTATTGACAATTAATGTGACATTAGGCGCGTGTACTAAAGGTTAATAAAAAATGTCATTTTAAATATGAAAATGATTTCATCTCTGATTTAATCTATAAAAAAAAGCGAAATCATAATAAATAATGAGGAAAGTAAATCTTTTTTAAGAAATGATAATTTTGTTATTGTAACCCAACTTGTAAACATTTTTTTTGTTTAATGTTTAGATAATTTAATGAACCTTAACCTCAAAAAATTAGATAAATCCTATCATTCTGGGTTAGAATAATTTATAAAGCAAAACAAAACAGTTTAAATCTTGATTAAACTAATATAAATAAAATTGTTAACATTTATTTATTAAAGATAAAAGATGACCTTCATTTAAAGGTCAATTGAATTATTGTCAATGATATGATGCAATGGAAGGAAAAAATAACTCAATGGCAAATGGTTATCAGCGAAGCGTAAAATTGATAGAAATGAGTAATCACAAAAAAAATATCCCAAACAAAAAGCAAAGACAAACATAAAAAAATATATCAAAACTCAAAATGAATTTAAAACATAAAATAAGAATTTTGTGCATATTTATTACAGAAGAAGGTTAATGTACATAAAAAAGTAGGATTTGAGTTTGGCTTCAGGAACTAAAAGGAGTTATTGTGTTGAGTTTACTAATATTCTAAGTTAAAACGCTAATTGAGAGTTAAATACAACAAATAGGAATTTAAAAAATCAAGTATTGAAATTAAACTAATAAATTTCTGATAAAAAAAAAAAAGAAACCACAACAGAAAAATAAAACGATCTTACCTCCACTTGTATCTGGCAACAATTTAACTTTTCCCTGATCCAAAACATCATTAAAAGCAGGCCAACCACATCCACTATCATATTTAGTATCAGAACTAAATAATGGTTGTTCGCAGCAAATACAAACATAGGTTCCTGTTTCAAAAGTCTTATCGTAACAACCTAAATTATTAAAATAAAAAAAGAATAAGCATATAAATAAATAAATATACAAATAAATAAGTATTAAATAAAATTTTTAACCTGAAAATGGTCTTTCTGTTCCTTTTTCTTGAGTTACATGATATTGAAGGGGCGTAAGACGTTTTCGGAGATCCTCCTTGTCAACCATCTTCACTGCTCAGTGAAATGTGGCGAAGAAAAAATAAAGAATACAGTTATAAAAATAAAAAAGAGGAGAGGTCGAAGCCGTGGTTCCTAACGAATGTCCAAATTTGGAGTGAGTTCACTACTTACCGGTTGTTAAAGAGACGCCTCGAATTCCAACTGATTTAAAAATATTGATGGTCGCGCAACTTTTCCACAAGGAAGGTTTTAACAGTTGCCTTAACATAGCATTTTATTTTTTTACCGCAAAATATATCATTAGATAAACTAAATCGTATTGTTTCGTTGACTTTTCAATTACGTAATTGAAGAAATAACCTCAACTTGTAAACTGTCAAAATGACAGGAAAAATACAGGACCGTAACGAATTTGAAATTTTAAAATTAATAAATTTAAATTCGTCAAATTAAAATAAAATCGAATAATTTTATAACTAATTTATTAATTTTATTTTATTTTTATAGGTTATATAGGTTTATTAATTGATTTTTTTTATTTTTGATATTTTATTTCGATTTCGGCTTAAACACGATCCGTAATAAATATTTTTTAGTATTTGTCAAATCAAATTTGTGTCATTGTAATTAAGAAAAACGGAAATCGATCTTTTTAAATCGAAATGAACCTCACTCGGTTCGAATTAAAAATCTTATTCTAAAAAGGAATAAACCGTCTAGGATTTAAGAGGAATGTCAAAAAAACCGGTACGAAGACGTGCCGGAAATCGATTTGGAACCAACGACGAATCTCATTGTTTTAAAGACATTAAATATTGCCACGAAAATGTTAATTATTACACCAAAGGAACAACAGCGTACCAACATTACCACAGTTACAGATTAAGTAACGGCTACCATCATCATCATCATCATCATCACCATTCTGATAATAACAATAATAATAATAATACGAATTATCGAAACATCCAGGATATAGAATCATCGTCCTCGTTCTCTAGTAGAACCATTTCGAAACCGATCTCGTTTACCAATTACCACGTTCACCGACATCATAAGAAGAATCATCATGTTGGTGGCATCGGCGGCAGCTGTAGTCATCATAACTTTGATAGACTCAAAGTTGTTCATCCGAAGGGATTGGTTTTCGTTTGGCCGAAGCGAAGAAGGTTTTATTACGAGAAGGAACTTTCGTGTCTATTGTGGATGGTTTCTAATGGTTTGTATTGGATGCATGTAATTAATCTGTTCCCAAACGGTGCAGGTAATTAGATATATTCAATTTTATATTAAAAAATGTTTAAAATGATCTTGCCAAATGTATGGTTAAGGATCTTTATGAAATAATCTATATAACTACTTCAAATATCCATTCTTTGATCAAATTATTTGTCAAAAGGTCATGCTTTAAATGAAAAATATAGTAATAGACCGGATATATAAGTTTTATAATTGGAACAATTATACCTTGTCATAATTTTTTTTTGTCTAAAAGAAATGTTCGTGTTGTGAACTTTCTCATATAGTACTATATGTTTCAAGTGTATGTTATTGCAAAATTAAAGCATGAGTTTATGCATGAACATAACTTAGACAATTGAAAAACTTAGACCATGTGTTAATCTTTTCGCAGTATAACTTAGTTCACCATTTCTAATGTTCGCCTTATAAGAAATTCTATTGTTGGGCAATTATTTTTCTTTTTTCTGTTATCAAGTTCGACTCCTATCTTATTACATTCTCTTTTTTCTAATTTGTTTAATTGTACTGTGTTACAATCATAAATTGATTTAACAATTCGTAAATCTGTCATTTGTCGAATGTGTTTGTTGACTGGTGAAGCGTCAGAGTTTATTTACTGGACTGTTCACAATGACAGTAGAATTTAACAGGACTGTAGTATCCATTGTATTTTTGTAGCCCACTACGGGTTGGTTGCTCACACTCTACGTCACACTATTTGCCACGCCCAGTTAACTGTCATTGAATTCTATGCGTTTGCGTGTGTTTTCAGAGGTTATATGATAGACATTTGATTTACTTTTGAAGTTAATATGAATACGTCTACGATACACGATATAACCTCTAAAAATACACAGCAAACGCATAGAACACAATAACAGCTGACTGAGCGTGGCAAATGATGTGACGTAGTATGCGGGCACGTTGACACAACAATAGATGTAGTAGTCCTGTTAGATTCTACTGTCCTTGGACTATTCACATTTAAAGCAAACAATGTCTGGACATACTTTGCCCAGGGTATGAGTTCTACTTTGAAGATCTTATAAGCATTTATAATAAATTCTGCTATGACAAACAGATGTTTGACTGAAACAACATTTCTATCGTTTTATACCAAATCTAAGCAAAAACTGAAATCAACTGAAAGCATCTGGTTAGAAATACATCTCCCAGCTTTGTAAACAAGCAATAATGTAATATAGTTCTGTTTGAATTCAAAGTACACGGTGCAGTTTCGACATTCATAAAGTCAAGCGAAAGTTTATACATACAACTTTAAAATTGAAAATGTCATTATTCATAGTTTCTATAGATGTCAAGCCAGTTTATCGTAATATTCAAATTTCAAAGCTATTGAAACTTATTACTTATAAAAAGTCTGATAGACAGATTCTGTCTATCAGACTTTTTATTAATTAATGGATGTTTAATATACAGACATTGAAAGATTGATAGCGTCATTTTATGATATCACTGATAGGATATACCACTGGCACCGGTGAATAAGCAAATAATTCATCAAATCGCTCAAAATACACTTGAGATCATTTCCTTGCATATAACAATATCCTAAATATATATCACATACTTTAGTTATAAAAATAAATAGATGATCCCTACAATACTTTTTTGGCTACTTGCTTAATATTGTTTTGACTCTTCTGTAAAGTTGTAAAGGCGACTTATCTGCTTATGCATGGGGGGCAAAGATATAGTATTCGAAAAACGTTAAATAGATGAGATTCCATCTCAAGTGGATGGAATGGAGGTATAAAAAACTGCAAGAAGAGTGGTCGTCGGTAGATTTTTGAAAATGTACAGTTTCAAATTGTAAGTCATTGATACTCCAATGATGTAGTTGGCTACTATAGCGCTAACGTGCAACGTAAGCCCATAAACAGTGCAGAGATATATAAAAACACAAATACTATCCATATAAAATTCAAATGTTTCATCATAGAATAGCCCTGACAGAAGAGTGCAAGTTTGTGAAAAAATGACAAACATTATCCAGCAATATCTGATATCTTTGCAATATATAATATATATAGCTATATTAGCGCTCTCTTTTTAGATAATAAATTACATTGTCAAAACGTGAAATATGAAAGTGACGCAAACATTGTGATACCCAATATCAACTAAATGATGAATGACAAGAAATGGAGAATAAAATAGATTCAATTCATCTACAGATGAATTGAATGTTGTTGGTCGACCTCCAGACTAGATATTTAAAATCTAAAGTATACGTAAAAAGTTTGCGACCATTGAAGAATCCTCAGAACATCGATTCTGACGTACTAGGTTATGCGAAGGAGAAAAGTTTGCAACGGTGGTATTACTGTTAAGAAGTACAAGGAAATGACATTGAACATTTTATTTAATTACATTAGTATATTTTTATTTATTTATGAGTGTGGCTTATTTAGACTCGAAACACCCTCATAAAATTTGTATTTATTATCCGACAGTGTGACATTTTTATTTCAAAAAGCAAGGAAATCATATTAGTTATTTATATTACAAGTGGGCTAGAAACATAATTACCGTACGAGTGTGGTGAATCACACGAGTACTGTAATTATGCTCTAGCCCACGTGTGATATACAACATTTTATCTACGACTGCTAAAAATTACATAAAAATCAATTTCTTTAAAATAGTCTAACTTGATATTTATAAAAAAAATATTTTGAAAAAAGTTTCAATAACATGTTTACTCATCTGGAATAAGTGTTTCGAAATGTAAAAACAACAATTAATGTTTATAATAAATAATATTATTTCTGTTTAAGCAGATAGCACTTTTGCTTTTGTATTGTTGCTCGTTTCAATAAATTAAGTCTGTTCTGATTGGGCTAAAAATGCGTTACGTAATGAAACCAGTGCGGTAATGAACTTTATTACGTAACTCAAATCACCTCAAATGAGTGTGGTAATGATGACTTATCCAAGCAGTCGTAAATAAAAGAATTTTTTTTACAAAACTGCCAAGACGACCTTTATTTCAATACACTTGTCACACTTTTTTGTTTGTAGTTACATTCCACATTGATAATCTAAATAACTACATGGAAATCTACTCCTTAAGTATGGTTTTATTGCAAGCCTGACTATTATCCACACGTAATACCTAATATGATTAAAAGAAAGGAAAGTAAGGAAAACTTAGCAAATCACCTGAAACCCCAGAGATAAAACTAAATTAAATGGGGCGTCACAACAACGAAAGAAGCATTACAGATGGAAAATAACGAAAACATTGAAACAGCGACAAATCCACGAATATGGCTAAAAGGAAAAATGACGGCACTTAGACAAGAAACCAACTTGTAAAAGTAATTGTCTTTGCTGAACATTTATAAAATGTATTACTCGAAATACTAGAAAAGCAGTTATTCAGAAATTATTACTACAGCTTCCTATCAAATGGACCTTGCAACCAAAAGTGTGAGTATGTCCGAAATCAACCACACTATTGATGGCCTGAGACCAAAAAAGTTGCCAGGATATGATCTGAGTACCAACACAATTGTGAGGAAAATTCCAGATGAAGAAACCAATGATGAAATTCCTTTACATTTTCAATGTTGTGGTAATAGTTGGCTATTTTTCCATACAATGGGAAACGAATGTAATGCCATATTAGCCTTTTGATTATTGTTCTGGGCTTATACCTAAAAAATAGATTCTTTTTAGTATGACAGAATGATGAATAATCCTTACTCTTAATTGAAATTTGAGTCCCACAAAGATCTTGGGCCTACCTTGTACCAACTATACACCTATTACTAATTCAACGGACATTGATCAATTGGTTCAATTGGACCTAAATTGGCTACCCAACATTTTCAGTACCATCTAGACTTGCTCCACGAGTGGCTGACGACATGGTGCATAAATGTCAATATTTGCGAAATCAACGCACTTCACATTCACTGTTAGGAGAGGGGTAAATGTCTCATCAATAAATCTCAACAACATTCCACTACCAATGGAAAGTCATGTACTTAGGAATACATTTGCATAGTCATCTCACTTGCAGTAAGCATATATGGATGATAGTATTACAGCTGGGAATGCTATACAGGATGTTTTGAACAAACAAATTTGAACAAAAATTCTTGCCTAAGTTATAAAAATAAACATAGAATCTATAAGGTTATACTGATAATGAGACTAATCTGGAAATATGAAATATACAACATTATGGGAAAAATACAACTGGGCGTAATCACGCATTATTTATTCACTTTCATTTTATTTTCATAAATCATGGAATACTGCTTATTGTTGTGTTTGTGTTAACAGATTAATACATATTATTAGACTATTGCATACCAAGCTTCTTCAAGCATTTTCAAGTTCAAGTGAGCCAGACGTGGTAAGTTATGTAGAATATAAAAAAACTGGTTTTAAATGAGTCACAGTGTAGATTTAAAAATTTTGTTGATCATAAATTATCTATCAGTATTTAAGTGTCTGCAATGACGGCTATAGAAGTCCACGTTTTTAATGTCAATTTGCTATGTGTTGTTAATGTTAATTATTTTAATGACTTGTTAGTATTTATGCACTTCGCAGAAAAAGTATAAAATTTTCAAAATATTGCACTTTTAAAAAGATCTTTTATTTGATTGCATTTACCACTCACACATAATAAGTTTACAAAAAGAAATATTAGTTGGGTAATACTGCACTTTTGTGAATCTGGCTAATTATGTATTTTGTCCTATCCAAACCTACAAAGTTTTAATACAGTATTACAAGGAAGAAACAATTGTGCATCTCAGTACTATTCATTCTAGGAGTCCTAAAATTCAGGGAAACCACTATGTTTGCATAGTTTTATTTCACATTTCGATTAGGTGTGATTTTGAAATGTTTTCTGCAGTGGTAAAAAGAATATTTCTGTTAAAAATGAATTTAATAAATATAAATCAATGTCGTAGATATTCATTTTAGCAAATATTCCCATCAGAAAAACAACAGTCTTTTGCTTTAGATAAAGATAAACCCAATTGATCTTTAAATAATGAGTCAATTCTAACCTCAACATATCTATCCAGTTGTTCAGTAATTCTAAATGCACTCGCGTTGTTTCGGCGAGTGTATTGTTCTGATTGTCGAGGTGCTCGTTTAATAGATGGTTTTTACGCCGTAGCAGATTATTTTGGGACTTGGGTTCTTTAAACTCCGTATAAAAAGATCTTTAATCACCTCAGTGATATTAAACAAGAGTGATACGTTTTTAATTAACTCATCAATCGAGTTTTCTTTTCATATAAGTGGATATCTTGATTCTTTGTTCTCTTCTATCATTCATATTTACACGGGGAATTTTATCTGTCGCCATACAAATATAGCAAGTAAACAAATTAGGTGTTACCTCGTAATTGGCGTTCTAGGTAATTATCTCGAAGTTCACGAAAACGTGTTGATGTCAAACAACCAAATATTTGCGTACTATGCGTTGACTATGCAGCTTTGAAAAAAAATTATTTGTTTGAATTACAATTATGCGCATAAAAATTTTGTTTAAGATTTTTAATCTATTGAATTAAGATTCTTTCTAAACTATACTCAAATCTAATCAACGAAATATGATCACCTCCCGCGAATAAATGACAAAGCTGGTCGATAAAGATAAAGCTGAACGAAAATAAGGACAAATTGACCCAGGGGTCAATTCAGAAATACTGTTTTGGAAGCTGCAAGGCTAGCATGTGTTAGTTATAAAAGGAATAGTAACAAGAAGCAAAGGGTGTGATTGTCTGAAGAAATAAAACGATATGTTAGAAAACATAAATATGCTTACAAAAATGAAATTATTTAAACAACAAATCTATGGAGAGTTACAGAATATAAAGCAGAACCAAAGAAATTAAAGGAAATGGTGATTAAAGAAAAGAGACGGACTTGAAGAAACAGTAAAGAAAATCATAATTTTAGAATAATGAAATCATACAAAAATGACGTAAAAATAGACTGCAGGAAAACAATAAAAAATAAAAGTAAGGAAATATTGAGGGACGATGAGAAAATAATGGATAGCTGGAAGAGACATATCGAGGAACTATTGAATGTAACAAAGCATGGAAATATAAGAGCAACATAGCAAAGGGAACGGCCAGATGAACAGATAACAATGGAGGAATTGGATCAAGTAATAATAAAAGAGTTCAAAAACGGAAAAGCACTCGGATAAGACCAGATAACTACAGAAATGATGAAGTATATGGGGTACCGGGACAAGGAAGTGTTTCTGCACGTATTAAATAAAGTATGGCAAGAGGAAGCAACACTAAAAAACTGGCAAACGGCGTTAGTACTACTAATACATAAGGAAGGAGACAAAAAAGAGTGCGGCAACTACAGAGGAATAACACTTCTGAGCACTTTAAACTAGATAAAGCTCAAACTGGGTTTAAAAAAGGCAGAGCATACACGACAACATGTTTATAATACAAGAAATAACGGAAAGATTATTTTGAAAACTCGTTTTGACATATATTGACAATTTTATTATGAAAAACATTCCATGGATCGTAAATTAGGGGGAAAACATTACGAATCATACTATTTATGGAACGCTGTATGTACGATCCATACGGATGTATGGAAGCAATGTTAATGCTGTGGTTATAGAAATTTAAGATCGAGAGAATTCAAGTCCAAGGATGGTCTTCAGGATTAACCCCAACTTTTTTTATAGCATACATGGATGAAATAGTTAGGAAGTATGAATCTATGTTTCAGTTTGAATAGGTTCCTAAACTATCCATCAAAAAGAGAGAAATATCGAGTAAGAAGAAAATGAACGCCTACAAAGCGATATTTAGATCAACATTGACTTTTGATTGCGAAACTTGGATACTTACAGAGGAAAAAAAAGTAAATTGTAGGTAGTAGAGTCAAAGTACCCGAATAGAGTGAAAGGTGTAACAAAAATCGATAAGATTAAAAACAGCGATATAAGAAGGGATTTGAATGTTAAACCGTGTCTCTGTTGAGAAGAGACAATTAAGTTGCTGAGGTCACTTTAAGAGGACGACAAGGAGAGGAAGACTACAATAGACATGGGACAAGGCAGTATTTGACATCATTATCAAGAAAGAAAAAACTATGTAAAAAGCAAGATATCTGGCAAAGAATACGAAAGCATGCTCTACATTCGTACACGAAGTGGAAACGACAGATAGCTCATTAAGTTTATTGAAGTTAAATGGTGTACTTAAAGAAAGAAATAAATTAGATTAAAATTCTTGGAATATTCTTTCAGAAAAATACTCGGACATCTAGTACTGTATATGTTGTTCAAAAGTGAGATACGACCTCCATATGTTTTGTAGCATTTATGGATTCTACGTAAAATTCTGAGTGTTTTTCATGTTGATATTCAGCTGTTTTCGAGAAATAGCTGTTAAACAAATACTACTGCCGTTTTATTTCAGATCAAAGATATCATGGTTTTATCTTAACGTTGTATTTAATAAGGAACAATAATTATCTACTACTTAACTAAATGCTGAAACTTAAACCCTTCTTGTGTCTGGCAGAATCCCATACTATCAATAAATTCATGATGGACCCTAATAATTATTTCTTGACTAATGTTAGCGTATTATCTTCTAACGCTAGTTGTTGAGTCGTCAAGCGATTTAGGTTTAGTTTTGTATACAACATTTTTGGAGATGACCCCATAAGAAATAATGTGAAAATTCAATTAATCCATCTATTGGGAAATGCTACATCATCGAAATATTGCCAAGATGTCGTGAATCGTTCAATGGCACAAACATTATTTTTTTTAAGATACTGGATGTGTTATTCTCTCATCCATGTGAGATTGATTTTTGCCCAATGCCGACAGCTTTGTTTATTAACTTGCACAGTTAATGTTGATTCATCTGAGAACAAAATGTTTTCAACATAACATATATTATATCCACACCATACATATATTAAGGTTTGACAGAATTGCATTCGTCGGTCTGGATCATCTTCATTTAATTCATGTACCAGTTGTATTTTATAAGGATACCACTTTTCTAATCGTAACTTTACGTGCAGATAAAGGAGGGGTATCATAGATACGGCTGTCTTGACGAATGCTAATATGTGGATTTTCTTCTACAGCTAGTAAAATATTTAGTTTTCTCTCTTCGTTGATTCCTTGACTAATTTTTTACAGAACCAGTATCTCGAGACTTCTTCTCAATTTTGCTGACTACTGACTGTTATTAAATAAAATACACACCTCCCGTTGAGTTCACACTCTATGACCATACCCAATCATCATAACAATTTCAATTCTTGGGTTGCATAAACGAATACATTCAAAATTTTAAACGGAACGTGTCCAATTTTATTACGTATTATAAAGCTATAAAAAATATATTTACAACGACATATCACATACCACAGTTATCCAATCAATTAAAAACATAAATTGGTATTTAAGTAGTAAATGCACGAAATAGTAGGCGGTGAAACAAATGAAACTACAACATGACCAAAATAACATGTATTGTATTATTTGGCCACAAGCCCTACAAATAGGATTCTTCCACATCTTGTAGAATCTTGTAGATAAGTAACATAAAGTTGTTGTTAGCGAAAATATCTAGAATTAAACTGGCAATCTAGCTGGCCAGTTAATGGGCCAACATTTGCAATCCATTTGTTTTTAATCCTTTTGGAACTACATTGCGACGTATTTGTATGGGGTACATCATCCAAATAATCTTCAGATTCTGCCTGAAAAAAGTTGTTATATTGTTCTGCATTAAGCGATCCTTGAAAAAAATAAAGTCCTACTATAAAATCACCTAAAACGCCAAGTTATTATTCAATATCAATATTATATTACTCAATCAGCCTACTATTTTAAATAAAGCTCTGTTGTGAGTAAATGTGTATTTGCTATTAACTATCAGTTTGTTTTTAATTGATTAGATAACTGGCATTTAATATAAAGACGTAAATCAAATTTTTATAGTTTCATAATACAACGGTTTTCTTTAATATGGTAGATAATAAGATATTATGCGTGGAGTAACATTCCTTTTATAACATTTATTTATAACAGATATCTGCTATGTCAACTAAAATCAAACACGCTGTATTTCAAACATGTTTGAAAAAATAGGCTTTGGCAGCAACTTAGCGTTCCGCTCCACGGTACACCGTTTTAAACATTTTCAAACGCAATTTTACTTATTGTATAGCACACGTACAATTTGCTACCTGACGTGTTTAAGTGTCGTAGTCCGTTTTCTTTTAAGAACAGGGTTAGGGTTATTTGTGTGGTTTATTTATTCTTTTCGAAAATAAACTTTGGAATCTTTTATTTCTTTTTTCGTTTATTTTCTGTTAACATTTCTATTACATGTGTTTTTAGAGTGCCATTAAACCTGACGTAATCCTCTTTTATTGGTTTTAAAGTAGGTAATATTGTTTGCTTTTTCCTTCTACAATTTTTAGTATTATTATAAATACCCATATGACAACAGCAACAAAATTTTATCCTTGTATTTTCAGCTTCTTTACAAGCCGATATCTTCCAAATCTACAGAGATAGTGAAATAATAAATACACCACTAGAAAACCTGATCTTTTCTTCATCTAAAACCAAATGTTAAGATGTTAACAGCATAAGAAAAAATAAAGAACGTCGCCGTGTACCAAAAATATCTCAAAATTATCAAACTTCAAACCCGTGTGCAGCCGTTATGGAGCTGAACATAAAAAAAGGTTTATCAATTTGAAAAGAACATACTTTGAGCTATCTAAATCCGATTTTGTCTGGTCAATATCTATCGGCCAAAAAACAGACCTAATAAACTACCCTAGGTATACCTATACATAGAATCGGTAGGTTGACCTTTTTCAGTACAACTCTTTTATTTGGTAGGAACAAATAACTGAAGCAGTATCATCATATAGGAAATTTTCTGCTCTTTCTATCGGTGTAGAACGATAGGTGTAGAACAAGCGAATACGAGATTTTCCATTTCTTTTGGAAAAAACTTTAAAAACTTTATCGGCGCGTTTTTGGTTGTGTTGACATGTCAAATCCAACACCTTTCCTGCAACCAACCTCGTCGCTTTGATTCGAAATCGTTCTTCATGTACTGTGAGCGTCAAAAGAAAGTAAACACTAGTTGTTTACTTCTAAAAACCCTTTTTACTACGATTCAGATAACTTACAATAAAAATTTAGATACCATAATTTATGGCTATATTTGTGAGCTATCCCTTCGTAGAAAATAGTTAAGCAAAAACCCCCACAAATATGGTAAATCCCCTTTAGAATAAAAATACCCCGATTTTTACGCATCAAAAGAAAGTAAACAGCCGATCCGGTTATTGTAATTTCATTTTATATTTAGGGGAAACACCACACTTTTCGTATAAGTACTTATATACTCCTGTCATGACAACTTTAGAACATTTTAGAAGAAACAGCAAGTGGTTGAACGTCGAAGTTAATTGTAAATACCAAAAATAATCATGGGAAAACAAACAAGTATTGAAACGCATAAAATTATATTAAACTTAAATAAAAAAGGTAAATCCTTACGCGAAATAGCAAAAATAGTGGGAAGAAATCACTGCACAATAAAAAATTTTTTGGATAAATACGCAAGACACCATACTGTAGCGGATTTACAACGCGTTGGACGACCAAGGCGCCTTACAGAAGCACAGGCGAGAACTGTGGTCAGAGAAGTGAAGAATAATCCATGTACAAGTGCGGTTAAAATAGCAAACGACATCGAAGCTCCAGATTTTTGGAAAAATATATTGTTCAGTGACGAGAGTAAATTTGAAATTTTCGGAAAGAGAAAACCAACAAAGATATGGCAGCCAAAAAATGAGGCCTTCAAAGAGAAATTTGTTACCAATACCATATCAAACACGGTGGAGGCTCGGTTATGGTCTGGGGCTATATGGCGGCGTCAGGGGTCGGTAATCTAGTTTTTATAGAATCAACAATGAACAAAATGGACTATTTAACCATTTTAAAGAACAATGTTACCCCGAGTGTTAATAAATTGGGCTTATCAGAGAACTGGATCTTTCAACAGGATAACGACCCAAAACACACATCCAAAATCCTCGCTCCTCGCCCGCAAGCGACTTTGGCGATTTAAGACGAAATTGTGCCTTATTTATCTTGATAAAGATAGAGAGTCTCTTATAAGAAGACCTCAAACCGCCGAGGTCGCTTGTGGGCGAGCCAAGTCAATGTACAGAGTGGGCAAATTTGGGTTTTATTATAGGCTATCTCAGAAACTATAAGAGATACGAAAAAAGTAGGTGCCATGTCCCTGTTTCTTTTTCCGAGACTAATCCAATCCCGCAAGGACGAAACCTCTACTTCTTTTTGCATTTTACTTCCCAGATAAGAACACTGCTAATCACTGAAATTGTCTTCTTCAATAGGTTTTTTGCTTTACTGAAGATAAAAAAACATTAAAAAGTATCAATCATATAGAAAATTTTCCGCTCTATGCAGTAGTATATAAGTTTATGCAGTGATTTATAATGACAATTATGATACTGTAATCATTTACATAAGGCAATTATACGCTGTTTTCGCTGTTTTTGCGGGTAAAATGGTTGTGCAATCATACCACCGACTAAATTGATATATCACTGCATAGAGCGTAAAATTTCCTATAAATTCTACATGATCTTGGAGTTTTGTCCGTATCATATAAGAAAGTTATGACATCGTAAACATTTACATACGGTAATTATACGTGAATTTTATAGTTTTTGGGGGGAAAATGCTTGTGCAACCATGCGATCTACTAAAGTTATATACCAAAGTATAGAGCGCAAAATTTCCTACAGATTCTATATGGTCTCGGAGTTTTGTCCGTATCATATAAGGAAGTTATGGCGCCATAAACATTTTCAATCGGTAATTATACGTGGTTTTTGCAGTTTTTGAGGCGAAAATGCTTGTGCA
This sequence comes from Onthophagus taurus, assembly GCF_000648695.1. Classification (NCBI taxonomy): domain Eukaryota; kingdom Metazoa; phylum Arthropoda; class Insecta; order Coleoptera; family Scarabaeidae; genus Onthophagus; species Onthophagus taurus. Next base: position 82,328 of record NW_019280540.1, read on the forward strand.
ACCATGCAATCTACCGAGGTTATATACCAATCTATAGAGCAGAAAATTTCCTATTGGTTGTATATGGCCTTGAAGTGTTATGTGTTTCATATAAGAAATTTATAACCCCGTAAACATTTACATATGGTATTTATACGTGGTTATTGCAGTTTATGGAGGGAAAATGCTTGTGCAATCATGCAATTTATTAAAGTTATACACCACTGTATAGACCGGAAATTTTGTTATACATTCTATATGGTCTCAAAGGTTTGTCTCTATCATATAAGAAAGTTATGACGTCGTCAACATTTACATGCGACAATTATACGTGGTTTATGCAGTTTTTGGGGGAAATGGTTGTGCAACCATGCGATCTACTAAAGTTGTATATCAACGCATAGAGCGGAAAATTTCCTATAGATTCAATATGGTCTCGGAATTTTGTCCATATCATATAAGAAAGTTATGACACCGTAAACATTTACATACGGTAATTATACGTGAATTTTACAGTTTTTGGGGGGAAAATGCTTGTGCAACCATGCGATCTACTAAAGTTATATACCACAGTATAGAGCGCAAAATTTCCTACAGATTCTATATGGTCTCGGAGTTTTGTTCGTATCATATAAGGAAGTTATGGTGCCATAAACATTTTCAATCGGTAATTATACGTGATTTTTGCAGTTTTTGAGGCGAAAATACTTTTGCAACCATGCCATCTACCGAGGTTATATATCAATCTATAGAGCAGAAAATTTCCTATTGGTTGTATATGGCCTCGAAGTGTTATGTGTTTCATATAAGAAAGTTATAACCCCGTAAACATTTACATATGGTATTTATACATGGTTATTGCAGTTTATGGACGGAAAATGCTTGTGCAATCATGCAATCTATTAAAGTTATATACCACTGTTTAGACCGGAAATTTTGCTATAGATTCTACATGGTCTCGGAGTTTTGTCCGTATCATATAAGAAAGTTGAGACACTTTAAACATTTACTTACGGTAATTATACGCCAATTTTACCGTTTTTGTGAGGAAAATGCTTGCGCAACCATGCGATCTACTAATGTTGTACACCAACGCATAGAGCGGAAAATTATCTATAGATCCAATATGGTCTCGGAATTTTGTCCGTATCATATAAGATAGTTATGATGAACTAAAGATTTACATATGATAATTATACGCGGTTTTTGGAGTTTTTGGGGCGAAAGTACTTGTGCAANTTGTACACCAACGCATAGAGCGGAAAATTATCTATAGATCCAATATGGTCTCGGAATTTTGTCCGTATCATATAAGATAGTTATGATGAACTAAAGATTTACATATGATAATTATACGAGGTTTTTGGAGTTTTTGGGGCGAAAATACTTGTGCAACCATGCAAGCTACTAAAGTCATATACCAACGCATAGAGCGGAAAATTTCCTATAGATTTTATATGGTGTCGAAATTTCGGCCATATCATATAAGACCGTTATGACGCCGTAAACATTTACATGCGGTAATTATACAGGGTTTTTCCAGTTTTTGAGGGGAAAATGCTTGTGCAATCATACCATCATCTAAAATAATATACCAACGCATAGAGCGGAAAATTTCCTATAGATTTTATATCGTGTCGGAGTTTCGGCCATATCATATAAGACCGTTGTGACGCCGCCGTAAACATTTACATGCGCTAATTACAATTATACACGATTTTTGCAGTTTTTTTGGGCAAAATGCTTGTGCAATTATGCCATCTACTAAAGTGATATACCAACGCATAGAGCGGAAAATTTCTTACCTATTTTATATAGTTTCGGAGTTTTGTCCACATCAAGGACAAATCAGTAAGGTGTTTTTTCAAAAATGGTTTTAAAATGTTCTATTAAAATTTTTTGAAAGAGCAGAAAATTTCCTATATGACTGATACTGCTTTAGTTTTTTGTTCCAACCAAATATATGAGTTGTATTGAGAACGTTCAATCTACCGATTATAGGTGTACTGTTGTTTATTAGACGTGTTTTTTTGCCGACGCCGATAGATATTGACCTAGCAAAACTCGGATTTAGATAGCTCAAAGTGTGTTCTTTACAAATTGATAAAGCTTTTTTTTAAATTCGGTTCGGTGTACACGGCCACGTTCTTTATTTATTTCCGCTGTTGATATCGTATAGGACAAAACCTGGTTTTAAATTAACAAAAGATCAGGCTTTCTAGTAGTGTATTTAATATTCCACTATCTCTAACGACAACGAAGATATCGGTTCGAGTATTATAAATTAATTCATTAACAAAGCGGATATTTATTTGACCATTTATACACTCTAACCAACTAATTAACAATTCCATCCACATATAATGACCACTTCAATATTTTTTTAGCGCACTATCAGAACTATTTAAACACTTTATTCTTGATAACTATCAACATGCAGTCGTAAGCTGCAATTTAACACAATTGAAGTTTACCAAGTAAATTTCCGGGTAACAAAAATAACGAGTGATGTAATTCTGGTTATAATTTTTTTAAATGTTATATCACCAATTTTAATTTTAAACTGGGGCGTTTAAACTTAATTTAAAATTTTCTGCCAATAAATTAGAATGGCGTTTCTACATTCTCTATGCAGATTTCACTCCGGTTAATTTTAAAACATCATTTTTTTTTTCTTTAAACATTTTAGTATTCATAAAAGTGATGGCGGCTTTACGATCGTATACGATTTACTATTTTAAAACGCGAAACGCGCCTCTTCGTGTTTATACCTGAGGCGAAAACTTATTTCGCTCACGTATAAGACTTAAGTTTTAACTGGTTTGTATTCCAATCAGGACGATCACTTTCCGTTTCGTATAATTATTATGAATTTATAAATAACAATACCACAAATATATTAATAAACAAAAAAATTTCTTTATACGGAAGAAGAATTTTAAAATTAAAGTTAGTACTAAAAATAACTCGATTTGAATTGATCTAGGTTTTTTGGAGAGAAATAAATAGTGACTCGATGATCTAATTTCTGAGTTCGTTTCATCTACATATAAATAAACAATGAAATTAATTTTTTTTGCCTTCTCTGTGTCCATCTTTTGGGCGATCGTCCTTGTGGTCTTTTTCCTTTCGGCCATCCATACATACATATTCTGGCCAATCTCTTCTCATCCATTCTTTCCACATACTCCTTCCACATTTTCTTTCTTACTTTTCTCCGTTTTAGTACATCCTGTATATTATATCTTTCTCTGATAGAGGTGGTCTGCCTATCTCGCAGTGTCACATCCAACATAGATCTCAAGACTTCTTTGTTTCTGCTGCATGGCTTTGTATTTAACATAGATGTGCTTCCTTACATAAATCTCAATAGCTTGTAATTTCTATATGTAGATTAACTTAATTGTTTTGTAAAATATCTAATTTGTTGTAGCGTTACCTTTAGAAGAACCCCCTTGGAATTACACTCCACCACTACCTATTCCTCAAACCAGAGAGTACATCATCGAACCTGATTGGGATTCGACTTACACTATTTAAATTACTAAAAATCCGTTTTTCTTTCTGTTTTAATAAATAGATAAAAACTCAATAGATTGTTGTTTCATTTCATTCAACTTATTTACATTAATAACCATATCGTACCTACTCCTTTTTAATCGGAAACGTTTACGATGTGTTTATAGCGTTGTCTTATCGAGAACGTTTTAATGAGAACAGTACCGGATTTATTATAAAAAAAAGTAAAAGTTAAATTTTGTATTTGGCGGTTTATCGAATAAACTTAGATTAATCACTAATAGATGGCGCTGTATAATAAACTCAATATTTATGGATTAATAATTAATTTAATTACTTTACGTTTATTGGAAACGTTTTAAATGTACATGTAAAATAATTCAATATAATTTAATTTAATATTGTTAAAAAAATTAATCATCAATCCAATTTGATTTTTAAAATTTGGCACTTTTGACAAATTTGACATAAATGTCAATGTGACAGATACACAAATCACCTCAACAAGTTGATTAATTATTTTTGATGATTAAAACGAATCTATATAATAGTGTAAAAGATATGATTTTAATTAAAACATACATAACAACTAAGAGGTAATTTTAATATTAAATTTGTGTTTAATTTTAAATTTATTTTTTATTTATTTACAGGTGTACACAAAATCCTAATATTTTTATAATCATCTTCTCGGAATTTTACCTAAATACGAACCTGTCGATTGCAGTGCAGCCACCTTTAGTAGATAACCAAACAATAAGTGGGAGTGAAACGAAAACCAGGAGCCAGTTCGTTTTCAGTTCTATAACTTGACACTTCGGTTTCGATTCGTTTCTTAAACACGATCACCTTTAAAACCTTACCTTACGTTCAAAAAGAACGATATAATTCTAATATTGGTAGCTATTGTTATGTTAAGACGGATCTTATTGAAAAATAATATTATTATTATCGAATGTGTTACGGCAGCTGTGAAACGGTGTTGAAACGTAACGAAAACATTGGACACGAAAAGTAGTGAGTAGTGGCGTTCGAAAAACGACCAATTGCAATGATTAACGACGAATGAAATGAAGGATCTCAAGAGTGTTTCGGTGCAAGTGATCGACAGCGATATCGCCTTGCTGTTTCCAAACGGTGGCCTCTATGAGATCAAGCAAATGGAGCCCAGGTCCTCTAAACTGAAGAGCGTTGTCATCTTTTGCTGTTTTTTGGCTCTTTCCGGGATCGTGGGCTTCGGATATTTCTGTCAAGACAGGGTAAGCAAATAAAATTAACAAAAAAAAGCTTTTTTGTACTAATAAAACCACTGCCATCGGAATGCGGTAGTAAAACCTCGAAACTGATGGTCTTAAATTAAATATAGAGAAGAGGAAAGACGGTTTCGTAAATGGGTTAGTTGGGTTTGTTTTTGTTTAGCTTTGGTTTTTAGGTTAGATTATATGAAAAAAAATTAAGTTTTTTGAGAATAAAGATATTCTGTTAAGGTCTTCTTGTCTTCGTCATTTCAAGGAAACATTAATAATTCAGTTAATGTCGCTGGGCGAACAAAAAATGTGCAGCATCTTTTAGAGACGTGGGTTGGGGGACGGACAAACGCGTTCTTTACGATTCTAAACATGTGGCATATGTGTTTAAGTTAAGTCCGAGCTTTCGGAAGTAGTGGCATTAAAATTGCAAAGCAGAACCGATGGTAAGGAAGAGTATACAAGGGAAAGAGGATGAGAATCGTATTGTACACTATGTAAACAAATGTACAGATTTAGAACTTGTATTTATCTAGATAAATTCTTGTAATTTTAGATACAGTTCAAATTTTATTATTAATTGATTATGAATTATTATTAATTAATTCGTTTGAATAAAAACGTTAATGTAGCTTTTTATATTGTTATCTTAAAATTTAGATAGATAATATAACAAATAATAGTGCAAAAATTATCCGTGCGAGAATATTAAATACACCACCAGAACCCCTGATCTTTCCTTCATCTAAAACTGAGCTGAACCCCGACTCTAGCTGGACAAAATAATTTTATGGCCTTCACAAGGGCTAGAATAGCTTAAAAAATATACAGGGTGTTAGGTAAACATGCGGCAAAAATTCTAGGGGTTATTCCTTAGCCTATTCTAAGAATATTTTGTCCTACGATTATTTTTGAAAAACCCCTTTGTTTCGAAGATACAGGGCGAATAAAATTTGCGACAGTAACAACATTTTATTATCAAAAAGTACATGTGAAGTTGCTCAATCTACAATAAATGTTCGAAATGACTTCCTCCAGCCTGAATACGGATTTCGCAAATCGTCCAAATTCTCCGCTGGAGTAGCGTAAACTAATGACTTCAGAGATCCTCAGAAAAAATAACCCAGGGGGTTTAAGTTTGGGGATCGAGCAGGGCATGCGTGTGGCCCACCTTGACCAATTCAGCGATTTCCGTACGTTGCTGTTAAAAAATTACGAGCAACCAAACTGAAATGTGGTGTTGCACCATCGTGCATAAACCACATTGCAAATTTTGTCGCGTATGGTACATCCTCCAGAAACTCAGGTAGCGTTTCTGCCACAAAGTTGCGATACATCACGCCAGCAAGTCTTCCTGGTAGAAATACCGGTCTAATTAGATAATCATCCACAATTCCAACCGAATGATCTTCACATACCTCATGCGGATTTTCATCTGTCCACACATGATTATTATAAAAATGCTTTATTGTATTTCTGGAGAAACTGGCTTCATCGCTCAAAAGAATCTGTGTCAGGAATAGGGGGATGCGAACTAATGTTTGCAATATCCATTGACATAACGCAATACGTGGAGGAAAATCAGCAGATAGAAGTGCTTGAAGGCGTTGAATGTGGTATGGATACAACAAATTGTCCTTACGAATTTTCCAAACTATCCAATGACTTACATTCAAAGTATTTGCAATTCTTCGCGTAGAACTACCAGGATCTTCCTCTATCATGTCCAGCACATTCTGTTCCAATTGTACCCTTCTTCCTGGACCTCCACTTCGTTTTAATGAGCCTGTTTCATGAAGACGTCGATGAATGTTTTCGGTCGGGGACATTACGGGCAGGAACATCGTTAGATGTACAATCGTCTAGCTTCTGATGAATTACCATCAGCAAGTCTATACATGAAATGCATGTCAGTCATCTCGGCGTTCGTATAAATCATAATAAAGTAGGTACTACACTAACTGTTAAAGACACGTCAAACAGCCAAACGTCACTCAATTTAAACAAATGCGATCGATAAGACGTATTTAGGTACTTGATAAACTTATTGACGTACGCCATACTTTTATTTACATTAATAATTTCAACAAATATCGAATATGGTTGTCGCAAATTTTGTTCGCCCTGTAGCTTCGAAACAAGGGGCTTTTCAAAAATCATCATAGGACACAATATTCTTAAAATAGGCCAAGAAATAAGAATTTTTGCCGCATGTTTACCTAACACCCCCTGTATATGAAGGAAAAAAGTAGGTGTTAGATTTTATATTGTATTATTTCATTTATATTAGATTTTATATGTATTATTTCGTTTATTTACTCTAGTATTGAAATGTATCGAGCTGAGGGTTTTTTATCGTATCATTTGCTTGTTTAGTTAAGTGTTGAAATGCGTTAGGGTGTTTATATTTAAGTCTTTGGGTAAGGCAAGGATTTTGGCCATGGTTTTAAATAAAAAAGGAGCCTGCGAGCTCTAAACTGTAGCTTTCATTTGACCAGTCTTCGATTTAACACGCAACGAAACAGTACGTCTTCGATTCACGCGGAGCAACCTCCCATAACTAATCACAATTTATGTATACAGGGTGTCCCACGTAACCGACAAAGCACATGAATGGCATTAAGGAGCCAAGCCACGCAGTTCTTGGGAGGAATTGTCAACAATCAAAGATGTATCATCAGATGAATCTGTCGTAATTTAAATTAGATCAAGTTGTTATGATTGTTATCATCAAGCAGCCCTCTGCGTCCATTGTTGGACATAGACCTCCCCTACTATGTGCCATTCGATTCTATTCTGTGCTGTCTGAATCCAATTGTTGGTCATTCTTTTGACGTCTACTTCGTCTGTTTGCTCGCGGTCTTCACTCAAGCAATCGTTTTGTTCACTGCTCATTCTTCGATGAAAAATACATCAATAATGTTAAATATTAAATTTTAAGAAATAATCTCTGGATAATTAACAGGGTTTAAATTTGGTTTAGAAGATATTTTTGCAGCTTTCTTCAGATAACACTTTTTCAATTTGTAACATGCCTAGATTAATGATCATTTATCCTCCTCATTAATTTGACGTTGTGCCGGAAGAAGGACATGCTGGTGTTCCGAAACAGCTGTAGCACATAAATAAAAAATAAAACATTTTTCATCGTTATTCATCGATTTCATTGATTTAATTTTATAAGTTGGATTAACACTTAAACAAAAATAAACAATTATGTCGTCGAACAGACAATATAATGGAAGAACAAATTAAATGTATAGCGAGAGCGTCTGACGCTCTATTTACATTTACCGTTTTCAAAATAACTTCTTACATACTATTATTCGCTATAATAATACATTTTTTGTAGAATTCGGTTTACTGAAGCCTTGAGAAAAACCTTACATTTTGTCATTGATTTTTTACATTTGTCCAGCTAGAATCGGGATTCAGCCCAGAGTGCGCCGTAAACATTTGCATACGACAATTATACACGATTTTTGCAGTTTTTGGGGGATAAAATGCATGTGCAACCATGTGATCTACTAAAGTTATATACCACTGTATACAGCGAAAAATTTCCTATAGGCTCTATGTAGGTTTAAAGTTTTGTCCGTATCGTATAAGAAAGTTATCAACCCGAAAGTGATTTAATGCGCTCCAAAAATACACCGGTAAGGTTGTAGTTTTTCAAAAAAAGAAATTGTGTCAAAACCTCGTTTTTCATTTTTTTGTGCATCAATAGAAAGACCAGAAAATGTTCTATATTTTTGATAAGGATTTCGTTTTTTTCTGTTTCAGCAATTAACAAAGAGATTTTGTACGAAGCTGAAAAAAGTTTTGAGATAGGAAGCTAATCTGTGTACTTCAACTCTTGATAATAGGCCACATTTTTGTCTTTTTTATCAGAATGCATTTTGTTCAAATGATCTTGTAACCTAAAAAACCTGTTTTTTGGGAAAATAAGGCACATAAGCGAAGAGGGATTTGTGGTATTTTCTAGAAATCCGTATTTAATATATTCCGGATTGTATTGCCGTCTTTTCCTTTGCTTCCGACATAGTAATTTTGTCGAGACAAATATCTTGACTTAACCTTAATTGAAGAATTGTAGATATAAAAAACTTGCTAGCGATTACACGTTTTTATAGGTTTAAAATACAACACGCACCGACAGGAACAGACAGGAACAAGCCATACATGCATAAAGGCACAAACTTGTTTAAACCGGGCGTACATCACGTCTCTTTATCGACCAGTATCCGAATGCGTTCTCACTTCTCCGTTTACGCATGTAGACGCAGATGATAGATAAACTTGCATAAATTTAATTTTAATACAATCTGGCCAGAAATAATATGTATATGTATATTGTCGATAGTATATAGTAGATCGATTTTGATTTTAGTTTTTACACTTTAATTAAAATATTATAGTGTATTCTTTTGGGTGTATTTTACCGTGGTGATGTACAATTTTGCAATCGTACACCAATAGAAAGAGAGGCTATTTGAAAAAGACGTATTCTTAAACGACCAATTTTCTCTGCACTTTTTACCGCCCCCCCTATAGGCCTCTAGTACCCACAAGGAGGCGTTATCGCTTACTTTGAGAAAGACTGACCTAGGCGTTATTATTGACTATTATCTGACATAGTTTAAAGACAAAATCAGCAAAAATGTCGTTTTTACATGTTTTTAAAAAGACCCTGCAACGGTCATATTTTGGAAAAACAATTAAATATCTCAGGAACTATTAATGCTGTCAGTTTGCAACATATACGGTTGGATAATAAAATTTAGTTGTACTCATAATATGACAAAATATACAGGGTGTTTCATTAAAAAAAAATTACATACACTTCGTCACACGTAGTTACGTGAATAAACAAAATTTGCGTTTCTGGGGTACGGAGAACTCACATGAAATGTACGAAGAGATATTGTATCTCTCACTGGTGCACCATTTGCAGTGAAAAAGTGATTGGCCCTTATTTTGTTGGCAGATGTTAAACGAGTTTTTTTGCTACAAGTTACTGAATTGGGTCTCGGCCATTACTTTAGTGTGTATCGGCTATTATAAGAGATAGAGCAACGGTTAAATGGGGAATGTTTCGCAAAATTCAATGCAACAAATCATATTTCAAATTCATCCTCACTTTTTTCATTTTTGAGATATTGCAGGCCACTGGTCCATGGTCCACTGGTCCATGATTTGAAATCACTCTTTCGTCAAAGTTTTCTCTTAAAAAAAATTATATATCACGAGCATTATTACGAGCAGCCACCTTGCTGAAACCAGATATTTTGAATGCTTTTGGGGTTAATAACTTGTCTGATGGCAGGTATAATTTCGTTTAGTTTTCGTTAGTAGTCTTAAGTATCTGTCGCCATTTAAATTATAATCAAAGATAAATGGACCTATTAAATGATTATCTAAAATGAAACAAATACTCAAAAACACATCAAAGATGCCCATAAAGGTACGTACCAAGCAAACCACACCAAACATTAAATCCAAATCGAGTTTGAAATCTCCTTTGATTTACCAAATGTGGATTTTCAGAAGAACAATAATAACAATTCTGCCTATTGAACACTCCACAATTATTGATAAACCGCGTTTCATCTGTCCAAAGTACTTTCCTAGGAAAATCATCATCGTTTTCACGTTTTTGTAGATACCATCTGCTAAATTCTAATCTTCGGGTATGGTCATTATCGCTTAAACCTTGCGCTATTGTTGGTTTGTTGGTTTGTTTTTTCAACGTATTATGAACAATGGATTTCGGAGTTCCAGTTTCTTGAGCCATTTGACGAACTGAGGCACTTGGATGGTTTCTAACATTTCATAAAATATTGTTATCACGTCTATCAGCATTGTTAACTTTGTAGTAACCTCGTTTCTGTTCGAAGCTTTCAAAAATCACCAGATTTCTGATAATTCTGTTGAAAATTCTCCTATGTGGTTGAGATCTTTCCAGAAAGCGCGTAACGTAACTGTCGCAAGCGGTTTGAAAGTTTCTATTTGTTTTGAAATACACTTCCAACATATCAACCTTTTCTTCATTTGAAAATTTTTATGCAATTATCAGTACTTACTAATTCGAATGCTTAACGGTTATTAGGTACTTATCAATAATTAGTAGAGAAAGTTAAACTAAATTTAAACTAATATTTACGTAATAATTGTTTTTGGTTTTTCTTAACATCGTGTTGATTTAGATGAAAATACTTTTTCTATACTTTTTCAATGTTATATTTATTTAAATTCTCTATTCTACATGTTTCGAGGATCCAGTACTCATCCTCAGGAAAATTCGTCAATTTTTGAATAAAAGATAACCATATCCCTCAGATTACAATTCAAATTCTTACGATTAAACAATTAAAACAGAAATAAACTATTAAAAATTGAATTGGAAGATTCTGGAATTCATCGGCGTGTATTATGGAACCAGTTTTGGATGACGTATCATCGCTATGAACATGTAGAATAGAGAATTTAAATAAATATAACATTGAAAAAGTATAGAAAAAGTATTTTCATCTAATATTTACGTATGCAGTAGGTATGTATAACATAATTAAATACTTACGTTATTCTAAAACACTTAAAAACACGTTTTATAATAGGTATGTACTGATTAATCAACTCTCTACGAAGAACTCGCATAAATTGAAGGAGCTAGAAAATTTGATGATTCTATCCGCTATTGAACGAAACAGGGGAATACCCGACAAAAAATATAACGGACAAATTCGTAGTTACGTATCTCCGAATTTACGTAAATCGGGGTATTACTGTATTTCAAATTCATGATTTTGTTGACGATCGATTCAAAATGGCTTCGCAATCGACGTTATGGACACCACTGCGATATATCAATGGTGAGCATCAAAATACACTGTGTATTTAGCGGCTAATATGTTTAATGTTTACATTACAATGGCCAAGAAAAGCAATATGTTTGCAAAGCCATTGTATGCAATGAATAGTCGTTGGAATTAGATTTGATAGCAGAGAAGACGCGAGGTAATCCAGCATATTGGTTTCAAGGAAAATCGTGAAAATCTTAAGTTAAATGTGTAATTTACTCTCGTTCTTTATGTATGTTTCGTTAGAATTTAAAATAAGAACCGTTTTAGTATCGATTTTACAAAACCCATGTTTTCTGATAAGAAATGTCAAAACAATGTCAGCGGTTGGATAATAAATATTGTATATGGTCAAGATTGTATTGCCTACTCAACATAAATAAACTTCTTGGCCTTTATTAATAATTATAAAAAAATATTATTATTATTGTTTATCTACTATTTCAGGGGTGAGCAATCTTTTTAATCAACGGGCCAATTTCAATTTTAAAATTTTTTGGCGGGCCGCACATCAAGTAACACTTATTAATAATTTACAAAACTTTATTTATAATAAACATTAGGATAAAAAAATATAAAATTTTAAAAAAAGTAAAGAAGAAGAGTTCAGAAAAACGAATTTACTTGAAATTTTTAATGAGAAATTTGGCACTGTTTTTTCGATACAAGCTGATCAATATCAACCGGAATTGATAAGGTAGCTCTACACTTACGCGCTTTCTAATCCTGCATCACTCATTCTTGATCGATGGTCAATTTTAATTAATTTCATGGTTGAACATAATTGTTCGCAAACATACCTACTTCCGAACAGAGACATCATTTGGTTTGCATTTTTCGTCAGAAGCGGAAATTTCTCAGGGCTGACATAAGATTTATATAAATTTTCGATGTTTACTGAAAAAAATACATTTTTTAAATCGGTATTATTCTGCATGTCAACCTCTCCCATTCGGGAACTGTATCAACATCGATATTAAATGGCGAGGAAAACATTTGCATGGAAACTGTCTTCTCAGCTTTGAACATTTGGAATCGTAATTGAAATTCGTTGATTAAAATGTCTATATATTGTGCGTATTTTTGAGAAGTAGTAACGTTTTCTTTTTCTAAATGTGGAAAGTGAGACACATTATTTTGCAAAGATGCTATTTCCACAATTTTAATTTTCGCTCAAAGCTTATATAGGAGAAAAATAATATACAGGTGTATCTGAATGACTGCAACAAACTTCAAGGGGTGATTCTTTAGTGAATTTTAAAGGTACTTTGATATATGAACCATGGGCGAGTTCGGCTCCCCTAAGGAGCTACACCCAGGAAAATGAAATTTGGGGAATATATTTAACTCATAATAGGGCACGTTTTGACCTTATTTGTACTTTCAACCTACTCTTCTAAGTTACTAAACATAACCACCACCGTTCAATTTTTGTCTAGATTTTTCTTATGACGGTGATAAATACATTGGAAATATTTTATTTAGATAGATGAAAATATTCTAAAACTTTTTTGCCTCTCTGATGTTCTTCCAAAAATTAATAGTTTCTGAGAAAAAAATTAATTAAGCAAACACTAACTGTTAAGCTGTAGGGTTGTTAATCGAAAGTTGGAATGAATTGTTAATGAAAAAATCTTAGTGGCTTTGCAATCTTTGTCAGAAATATTTTTGACGTTTAAATATCAGTGGTTTTCTTACTATTATTATTGTTTTGTTTAAAATTGTGAAACGTCGAGTGAACGAGCATAAATGCGATAAAACTTTATTTGAAAAACAATGATAATAGTAAGAAAAACACTGACATTTAAACGTCAAAAATATTTCTGACAAAGATTACAAAGCCTACTAAGATTTTTTCAATTAAAATTCATTCCAACTTTTGATCAACAACCTCATTGTTCAACGGGTAGTGTTTGCTTTATTATTTTTTTCTAAAAAATTAGTCGTTTTTGGAAAAATTTTAGAGAGACAAAAAAGTTTTAGGATACTTTCATCTACCTAAGTAAATTTTTTTTAAATGTATTTACCATCTGCATAAAAAAATCTAGGCATAAATTGAACGGGGGTGGTTACGTTTAGTAGTTTAGAAGGGTAGGTTGAAACTACAAATAGGGTCAAAACGTGCCCTATTATGAGTTAAACATATTACCCAAATTTCATTTTCCTAGCGTTTATGGTTTTTGAGAAAAACAAATTAAACCAAAATTTTCCGCCATTTTTGGAGGGGTGTAGCTCCTGAAGGGAGCCGAAGTCGCCCATGGTTCATATATCAAAGTACCCTTAAAATTCACTAAAGAATCACCCCTTGAAATTTGTTGCAGTCATTCAGATACACCCTGTATATGTATACATAAATGAATTAATTTAGAGGCGGCGCTACCGGGGGTTGCAAGAGGTGCACTACACCCGGGCGCCGCCTAAAAGGAAGCGCCGGCGCCTTTTAAATGTTTTCTCCAACAATATCTTATCTTTCTTTTGCAGTATTTAGACCTGTCAGCAGTAGCTAGTCTTCAGAAAGCAGTATTTAGTCTCTACAAAGCAATGTTAGTCTTTAGAAAGCAGTATTTAGTATTCCAGACGCTGTATTTAGACCTGTCGGTAGTATCTAGTCTTCAGAAAGCAGTATTTAGTCTTCTAAAAGCAGTATCTAGTCTTCTGCCAAGGTTATGTACGTTTTCTCCAAAATATTTTATCTTTCTTTTGCAGTATTTAGACCTGTCAGCAGTAGCTAGTCTTCAGAAAGCAGTATTTAGTCTCTACAAAGCAATTTTAGTCTTCAGAAAGCAATATTTAGTCTTCAGAAAGCAGTATTTAGTCTTCTAGAAGCAGTATCTAGTCTTCTGCCAACGTTATGTATGTTTTCTCCAGCAATATCTTATCTTTCTTTTGCAGTACTTAGACCTGTCAGCAGTATCTAGTCTTCAGAAAGCAGTATTTAGTCTCCACAACGCAATTTCAGTCTTTAGAAAGCAGTATTTTGTGTTCCAGATGCTGTATTTAGACCTGTCGGCAGTATCTAGTCTTCAGAAAGCAATATTTAATCTTCCAGGGCAGTATCTAGTCTTCAGAAAGCAGTATTTAGTTTTTTAGAAGCAGTATCTAGTCTTCTGCCAACGTTATGTATGTTTTGTTCTTGATACTGACAGCTATTACTGGTACCTCATTTTTGCAGCTGTTACTTTGCTTTTGCTTATCCGGCATTGGCAAAGTTTCCGTATTGGTGATTTCCCGTCCTGTGCAATAACAAGACAAGTCCGTTGGTTTCTTGTTCATATTCTTCGCATTCTTTGATTGAACACATAAGTATTGCCATGAAAAATCATGTTTGGTTTATAATCAATTTTTTTTTTGTTTTCTCTGAACAGTAATTTCAGACTTCATGTGGACTTTGAACAATCTAATTCCCGTTTTTTGCTGAAGTCTAGTTTATAACTATTGCAATTTCAGACTTTTTCTTGCAAATTAACCTTCTGACCAGAGTATAAAGGAAAACAGGAAAACAAAAAGAAGAAACACGACGAGTACAGTTGATAGAGAGGAGGAAAAAAAAGAGAAAAGAAAAAAAAAAAGGAAAAGAGAAGAGAAGCAGGTGACATCAAGAGTTAGATTCAGATAATTGCAGTGTTAATAGATAATCCTTTAAGCAAACCTTAAATGTTAGAAAACTCCGAATGTTGCGTATTTGCGTGGGTAAACTATTCCAAAGCTTTATAGCCTGCACCGTGAAAGATCCATGATATCTCTCGGTGCGATGAATGGAGAATATGAGTAAGGTATCAGACTGTGCTCTAGTAGGCAGACCACGAGACGACATGAATTGAAAGTTCGTGTACAGGTATATGAAAAATTTTATCATACAAATTGTGAATAAACTGTCCTTTGCCTTGAAGTTCCACATTAAGATCATTGAGATGCTGAGTCATGTCGATAAGAAACCCAAAATCGCACTGTTCATATCCAAGAACAATTGTATTTCGCTTTTTAAGTTGTATACTCTTTTTAACATTCCACCTCTACTAAGCCAACGTACTTCGGTATTAAAATCCACATCGCCATATTCAGTTTCTAAATCTTTCAGGAATTCTTTAAATTCACGGTGATTTAACGCACGCGACTTTATAAAATTGATTACTTTAATTATTGGTACTGTGACATTTGGCAAACTCAATCTTTTCGCACATACATTTTTATGGTGAATTGCTCGTGTTCCATCTGTCGATATACCAATAATCTTTTCTAATAAAATTGAAACATTTTCCAACACAGACTTTAGTTCATCGTACAGGTTTTGGCAGGTTGTAGTTCCTTTCATTGGAATCAGTGAACACAATTCTTCGGTAATATTAAATTTGGTGTCAATACTACGTAAAAATATAGCCAGTTGTGCTGTATCGCTAATATCGCAACTCTCATCAAGTGCCAAAGAACAGTATTCGAATTTTGCAATGCGTTCACGAAGCGTTGTTGCTATGTTCTCGGACAAGTCTTCAATTCTCCTTGCAATAATGAATCTTGATAAACTAATGTTTGAAATAATATTTATTTTGTCAGGAAATGCTATTCAGTCAAACATTCTTTTATCATCTCTCCATCCGCAAGGGGTTTCATTTTTTTTGCCAATATTTGACTGGCAACAAAACTAGCCTTTACTGCCATATTTGATAAAATAGCTTGATTTTAAAAAATAGCCTGCTGTTTTCCCAAGTTTTTATCCATTTGATTAAACTTATCTATCCGGAGTTGTCCTGTTAAGTTTTTATATTGTTGTTCATGTTTTGTGTCGTAATGTCTTTTTATGTTATATTCTTTTTATGTCGACACAGTCTCTGAGCATGAAAAAATGATCAAATTTCCGCTTTTCTTGAAAAATAAATTTTATCTACTTTTTTTTCGCCTTAATCACAATAATCAACGGGACGGATAATCAAACTCCTGACCTATTCTAATTGCAAATTCATTTTTAGCACGACATTAACATATGTACTTTCTAACATATGTAGTACGATCAATTGACTTACGGTAAATTCTAATTATCTCTACATCAATCGTGTCAGCATGCGTTCATGCGCATCTTTTTAGCACTCTCGTCTACCATCTGCTGCAAGATGGAACATTAATTTTAAAAATTTTATTACGACTATGTCAAAATAACTGTTAAAATGTTGTGATAAGTTAACTAAAAGAATTAGCTTTAATTAAATGAATTGCACAAACTTAAAAAATTCGAATATTATTATTATTTTTAATTTGTTTTCTGTGTAGGTTTGTGCATTGCGTAGTCGAGAATTTATTCCGGCCGTTTTAAATGATGGAATGGGCAAGCCGGTGAGAAATTTGAATAGCAAAACTGGTCTCAGCTACGACGATATGCTAAACGACGACTTCAGCTTCGATATGGACTCACACGACGTAATGGTCTTCTTGCACATGCAAAAAACGGGTAATAAAAAAATCTAACATAAAAAAAATTTCCTCCTTAATGAATTTATTTTAAATTTAGGTGGAACATCATTTGGTCGTCACTTAGTCCATGATTTAGATTTACAACGACCGTGCACCTGTCCTTTAACGAGAAAACGATGTTATTGTTTCCGGCCGCATTCGAATCAAAGTTGGTTGTTTAGTAGATACACAACGGGTTGGAAATGTGGTTTACACGCCGATTGGACGGAATTAACAAATTGCGTGGATGAGAAATTAGATGAACTTGAAGGTTTTATCGCGAAGCGACGATATTTTTACATAACTTTACTCCGCGAGCCGGTTTCGCGATATTTATCCGAGTTCAGACACGTTCAAAGAGGTGCCACGTGGAAAGGTGCTCGACATTATTGTAAAGGCCGAAACGCCACAAAAAAAGAGGTCGCACCTTGTTTTGCAACTGACACTTGGGAGGATGTTGGTCTCGATGAATTTATGGCATGCGATTCAAATTTGGCAGCTAATCGTCAAACGAGAATGTTGGCCGATTTAGAATTGGTCGGTTGTTATGATAAATCGTATATGCCGGAAGCGGAAAGGGATCGGGTGATGTTGGCGAGTGCTAAAAGAAACCTCCAATCGATGGCATTTTTCGGTTTAACGGAACACCAAAAAATCTCGCAGTACATTTTCGAAGAAACGTTCAATTTGAGATTTGGTGTTCCGTTCGAACAAAATAACGCGACGATTTCTAGTAATACGATGCCAACTTTGACGGCAGCTCAAGCGACGAAAATCGCACGATTGAACGCGTTAGATATCGAACTGTACGAGTTTGCGAAGGTGTTGTTATTTCGACGGTTTCAAAAGTTAAAATCGAGGGATGTTAATTTTCGGACGAGATTCGAACATTTAGGTGAACTGCCGAATCGCGGTACGGAATTCGATTGGGATAAATTGGAAACGGACGCTACATCAAATAATTCGCAATCTTCATAGGAGTTTATTTAAAATAATGATAAAAATCGTTTTTTGAGGTTATTTTTTTGGAGTTATGCACCTATTAAAAATATACTATTGTGCTAGTTATACGGAATTGAATTGAAAATATTAATTACATTACATTAATTAGATTTATTTTTAAAAAGAGCATAACAAAAAAATGTTTCTTATAAAATTGACAATAAGATTGTTTCTTCTAGCACAACACTTTAAGTAACCCTACAACACACTTAACTAATAAACAACATTGTTGTTTTTCGCCGAAAATATAAATGATAAACGTTAAAAATAATTAAGGTTGAAAATATTAAAGGGTAAAAAAATTAATTAACTTAATAAATTCCAAACGTGTATATTTGCACTGACAAATCATTTTATCTCATATCACCTTAAACGTAATAATAATAAACTATTTAGCCTAACTATTTTATTTAGCATGACGAGATCTTGATTGTCATAGGTTATAGGAAGTAAACCCGAAAATTTATTCAGGGTAAAATACACGTTGAGATGTTCATATCACAAAGTTGTTTGAAGTTTTTATCGTAGAAAGAAACGATTTTTTATGAATAAATTTTAAATCACGAAGGCAGGATTATTAACATGGTTCTTGTGAGATTATTGCTCAATTTTTTGATTGCAATTGGCCGCTGCTTTTAAAACGTTGCTAGTCGCATCAAAATCGGTAACTAAATAATTACTAATTATTAATAATAATTTATTATGAGATTTCTATTACTGAAGTAGTAATAGAGTGCTTCCTTTTTTATAATGGGGGATATTTGAATATTAAATTTTCAAGTGTATAAAAATAGCACAATGTATACACGTGAAAAAGAAAAAAGTAACAAAATAAAACGCGATAAATCTGTCAATTAACGAATGTGGATACAAAAAAATAACTTGGAAAAAAATGATCACATCGACCTAAAAAAAGGAAAAAGAAAATACTTGTGTGTGTGGTTTTTTTAAATTATGAAATATATAAGTATTTCTTTTACGATTATAAAAAGATACCAAAGAAAAATAAACACAAAACGCCTACTTTAAGTGGACTTTATTTTAAATAAATTTTTTTAATTTTATAGTTTTAAAACAGCTAACATTGTGATAGTTATTTTAAATTCAAGACCTTTTTTACGGTTTCTTTTTATTGCTAGTATTAAATTTTTCAGATTAATGGAACTTTTTAGTGCAATAAGTTTATTTTACTAAAAAAAGAAACACTACGAAATTCGTTACAAAAAAAATCTAATTTTTTATTAAGTACTTACAAAATAATTTAAAAAAAAGGTTGCGTAGATATATACCATTTCTATTATTATTATGTTAAGTTAAATTCGACTGATGTTCAGTTTATAAAACTGTGTTCAATAACGAAAAAGTAAACTTCATTTGTAAGTTATCCCGTTTATATTGAGTTATGTGTAAGTGTACTTGCATGATACATATTAAAAAAAAATGTGTAATATAGAAATCTAATTTTTTAGATTGAATAAAGCGTTTTGTAAGTAATCCAAAAACACTTTTTTTTTCTTTATTTTTACTATTATTATTATTATTAGTTGCTGCCAAATTCTATTATGATGGACAATTTTTTTATGGCTCTGCAGGATCCTACCCCATAAGCTACAGTGCAAAACGAAAATAATTATTTTCTTGTGAATGTTACAAGAAGTAATTTAACTAAAACACATCAAATAACAACTCCTCCTCCTGCAAACAAAAATAATTCTAAAAGTATCAAAACTATTACTGTTTTCAAACTGTTACTGTGGCAAGGAGAAACCATGTGATAGCAAAGAGAGAAGAGCTCAATTACAATCTTACAAACACAGGATGACTCATCCGCTAAGTCCGCAATTTTGTACTTTTCTCGACTCAGACATATCCCTTTAAGTAACATAAGACTGAGTGATTTCAGCTTTCTCATTGAGAATTGTATAATAATAATAACTCTTTATTTCCTACAG
Source organism: Onthophagus taurus (assembly GCF_000648695.1). Taxonomy (NCBI): domain Eukaryota; kingdom Metazoa; phylum Arthropoda; class Insecta; order Coleoptera; family Scarabaeidae; genus Onthophagus; species Onthophagus taurus. Next base: position 102,329 of record NW_019280540.1, read on the forward strand.
GTGACCACCCAGTTACAGGAAATCAAATATAACACAATACTAAATGAAATAAAAAAACAAAACAAAATTCTAACAAAACCGTATAGGTTTGATACAAAAAAAAAGAACAAACACTTAATAGAAACCTAATATTTAAGTATTAGTAATGCTTAAAGTAGCTCTAATTATCGACCTCAACGAGTCGCAAAATAGATCACAAAATGGTGATATTCAATTACAATAACCTCGAGAGCAGCAAAACGTAACTTGAACCTCTAGGAGAGTAAGCAAGATCAATACGATAACTTAAATATTTTAAAAGAGCTTTTTGGACTGATTCAAGACTGTTCATTGACATAATATTGATAATACGGACTCCAGACGAGATCTGATCAAAGCAAAAAATAAGGTTGACAAACATTGCACGGATAGTCCTCTACAACCACGCATAATAAAACCATAAATCAAGGAAGCACTTGGCCACAAGGTCGAGAATATGCTCACTGAACGTCAGGCCACTGTTGAACATCACACCAAGGTCTCTACACTTCGACACAGAATTCAAGGGTTGGCTGCCTAAGCGGTACACATAATCGATCAAGTTAATCTTTTTAGTGAATGTCATCGTAAAACACTTAGATGTATTGAGCGCCAGACAAAGGCACCACCCCTGTACACGAACCAGATTCCTCTGCAGATGCTTGCAGTCGTCGGCATCTCTTATGGCCGAGAAGATTTTGAGATCGTCGGCGAACAGCAGCCCCTCACAATCCAGGACCTGACTAACATCGTTAATGAAAGAAAGGAACAACAGCGGACCAAGATTAGAGCCCTGTAGGACACCCGAAGTTGGACAGAAACCATCGGAGATATGGTTTCTGTCGTCGACCTATCAAACTTATTTGATTCTATTAACAAAAGCAAGGAGTAGCTCAGACTGAGAATACTCAACTTATGCAGCAAGATAAAATGATCAAGCTGATCGAAGGCGTTTTGAAAATCCAGATACACTGCATCCACCTGTTGTCAATGATATCTGCGACGAATTGGATGAAGCATGATAGATTAGTGACTGTAGACCGACCCTAGACAAAAACATGTTGTAGAGGGCTGATATACTTCCGAAGATGAAATGATATGTGCCTGAATAGAACGCCTTCAAAAATCTTCGAAGCAACGCATAGCAGTAACATCGGCCTGTAATTTACTACTTTTTTCAAAATTGGGCATACGTAAGACTGTTTTCAAATGGATGGAAAAGACGTCGACAAGACCAAGTTAAAGATAGTAAGCAATGGCTCGGCCAGGATCGGAGCACAGTCCCTGAATATAAAGTCTGGAATACCATCAACTCCGGGCGAATGGCCCCGTGGTAAGCTCTCGGGCTACCACGCCGGCGTCCTGGGTTCGATTCCCAGTGAATACACGCCGAGTCTCCTCCCGTCCTTCGGAGGGGACGTCAAGCCGTCGGTCCCGGCAACCAGTCTAACATCTCTGGTTGTCGTCAGATACATGTGTAGTTGGAGGTTGTGAACGTAAAAACGGGTTGAATGCGCGTCTGCGCTCTTTGAGCGGTACTCAGCCATGCACCCAAGTTTCTGGGCGTTGGAGTACCAGCCCTGCTTGGGGGTCGTCTTCAAATTGCTGGCCGTTGGAGTACCAGCCCGGCTGAAGGCGAGGCGAGAAGCGGTATCAGCCTGATCGGATGCCATCTTCGAACATCTTTCGCTCCTCCAAATAGACCTACACATGGCCGAAGTAAACCGTGAGGATGTACAAAGAGACCGTTGGGGCCTAAGTGCTTTGGTTATACCACCCGTGGTTTAACCAACCTCACATGAAACTACATACATACATACCATCAACTCCAGCGGTTGAAGTATTCTTCACTTGCTTCAGCGCCTCTTCCACCTCCTCCAGAGTGAAACCAGTTTTTGCATAACTGGATGTAAAATTTAATTTCCTTTCAGTTTATACAGGTATCATGGTGTCTATCTTCAACGGTTTTGGAGATATTCCCGATTTTTCAGTTTTTAACGATAGATACTTATTTCGCAGCGCCGACCACCTTCCCCTCGCATTTTACCAGGCTTGGGACTGGCAGAAATATTACTGGCATGCTTAAAAAATGGCCAACAAAACACAAAAAGACCACTAGAAACAAAACATAAATAAAAAAACACTATTGCATTAAATGTTCAAAATGTTGTCCGTTTGGTCACTACATAATAGTAATCGTTTTTGTAAGGAATTTTCAACATTTCTGGTGTGATTTCTTGAACAGCTCTTACAATGCGTTGACGCATATCGTGAGGAGTAAACCTTGCTTTTAATGAAACCCTATAAAAAGAGATCGCAAGTGGTCTGGCGATTTCAGAGGCCATCTGACAGGTCCTCCTCGTCCTATCCAGTGGTCCGGAAAGGATACATCTAAATACCGACGTACTTGGGCCGTGAACCACAATCGTGTTGGAACCACATCCACTGACGAATAGCTAGTGGAATATTTTCCAACAGAACGCCCAAATTATTTCCTTAAAATGCTAAATAAATCCTACCCGTCAAACATTGATTATGAAAGAAAGGGCCTATGATATGCGTTCCAATGACACCTGCCCACACGTTCACTGACCATCTGTACTGGCTATGCGTTGCAAGGAATCGATGGGGGTTTGTTGTATCATAATAATGACAATTGTGACGATTCACAAACCCATTTTTGTGAAAGGTAGCTTCGTCCGAAAACATCATTTGTTCGAAAAAATTCGCATCAAGATAAGTTCTTTCAATTGCCCACTGACAGAATAATAGCCTGCTTTCGAAATCGCCTTCAGTAATTTATTGGTGCAACTGGATTCAATACGGATGATAATTATGTTTTCTTAAAATCCTGTGTACCGAAGATTTACTGATGTTTATCCTCCTACTTATTTCACCCACACTAGATTCTGCATTTTCTTGCACAGCTAACAATACGTGCAACTGGTTTTCATCGGTAAGTACGGCGTTATTACGGTTGCGCTTAGTACGTTTTACAGATCCAGTATTTGCAAATCTTTACAGTAAGGACAGAAATGCCCCCCTATTTGGATGCCGTCTATCTGGATATTGTTGTGCGTAAACTCTTGACGCTAACAAAGCATTCTTGTTACATTCGCAGAGAACGAAAACCGTATCTACTAAATCTTTCCACGTAATGACATTTTTAATTATTATGTTAACAAATAATACTTTGAAAACCAGTTCTAATGCGTGGAACACTAATGACAGTTAGTAACCTAGTTTGTTTTCCAAGCCTACTTCAACTTTTAATAGTATTCCAAAGCGTCGTCCACCTTCCATTTTACTAAGATTGGTAAAAGCCTACTTCGCAATACGTATCTATAGAGAAAAACTGAAAAATCGGGAATATCTGAAAAACCGTTGAAGACAGACACCATTATACCTATATAAAACTGAAAGGAAATTAAATTTTACATCCAGTTATGCAAAAAATTAAGAAGACTTAGATAACTTAGAAGTTATCTTATACAACACCGAAAACGTTTTGGGAGACCATGCGTTCTCTTGGCGTAATTGAAACTCCTTCCTGCCATAGCTTTGATTGTAATTATTTAGGTGCTTATTTTGCTAATTCGCCCACTACTCTCGACGAGTCAATCAAGAAGTCAACATTGCTCACTATCAGTGGTTCTGCTCTCGTCAATTCTCGGTTTTCTTTCACCATGTTTGAGGAGTCTCAGGTTCGGGACGCTCTTGCAAAAACGCGCTCTACAAGTGTCGGTGCTGACGATGTTAGTGTTAGGCAACTCCTTCCCATCTTGGACGTAATTACTCCACCATTGCTTCATATCTTTAATTTCTCCATAGAGTCTTCGACCTTTCCTACAATTTGGAAACAGGCCTGCGTTGTTCCCATTCCTAAGATTAAGTGCCCTACTCGCCTGAGTGATTTTCGGCCAATATCGATACTTTCCGTATTATCTAAGGCACTTGAACGCTTGGTGTACAATCAAGTGCAGGATTACCTTGATGAGCATAAACTACTTACAGACTATCAATCTGGTTTCCGACCGGGCCACAGTACCACATCGGCACTCATCAAGGTTACTGATGATATTAAGCGTAGCTGTGACGATCGACGAATAACCTTGTTAGTTTTGCTGGACTTCAGCAAAGCATTTGATGCTGTGGATCATAGCTTACTGGTGTCGTCTCTGTCTGCTATGGGCTTTGCCCCTGAGTGCGTTACTTGGTTTAGATCATACCTTTCTCAACGTTCCTTTTGTGTGCGTGACACTTCATCTTCTTCTTCTGTGTTTCAAAGTCATAGTGGTGTGCCTCAGGGAAGTGTATTGGGTCCATTACTCTTTTCAATTTTTATAAACAGTGTTACCAAATTCATTTCATGCAACTATCATTTATATGCGGATGATCTTCAAATCTATACATCAACAACTGTGAATGAGCTCCCGGTATCCATGGCGCGGCTTAATGATGATCTGTCCAGGATACTTGACTGGTCTAAATGTTTTGGCCTGAGTTTAAATATTGCCAAGACGCAAGCTATAGCATTCGGCTCAAAACCTTTACTTGCAAAATTTTACTCTTCCAATGATACGCAACTGATACTCGGTGACAATGTTATACATTTCACCAATACGGTCAAAAACTTGGGGGTGACAATGGACTCAGCGCTGTCTTGGCGGTATCAGATTCAGTCTGTTTGTAGGAAGGTCTATTTTTGTTTTCATTCTTTGCGTAAACTTGGTTGTTTTCTTCCCCTTGCTGTCCGTCGTAATCTCTGTTACTCATTAATACTGCCCCACATAGATTATGCTGATGCTGTGTATCCCGACCTGGCAATTACCCTCCGTAACAAATTAGAAAGATTGCAGAACAACTGTCTACGCTTTATTTTTGACCTGGGTAAGTACGACCATGTTACGCAATATCGTAATCACCTTCAAATGTTGACTGTCGAAAAGCGCAGATCATTCCGTATACTGACAACGCTGTATAAGATACTTTCTTCTCGGACCCCAGGATACTTGTACACGAACTTTCAATTCATGTCGTCTCGCGGTCTGCCTACTAGAGCACAGTCTGATACGTTACTCATATTTCCCATTCATCGCACCGAGAGATATCATGGATCTTTCACGGTGCAGGCTATAAAGCTTTGGAATAGTTTACCCATGGAAATACGCAACACTCGTAGTTTTCTGACATTTAAGGTCTGCTTAAGGGATTATCTATTATCATTACAATTATCGGAATCTAACTATTGATATCGCCTGCTTCTCTCCTCTTTTTCTTTCTCTTCCTCTCTATCAACTGTACTCGTTGTGTTGTTTTTCCTCTTTGCTCTTTTTCTTCTTTTTGCTTAAATGTTGAATTATTTATATAGCCATATTGATTTTTTTTACATACGTTGCTGGTTGGGTCTTTTGGACTCAACCTTAACTATGTGGCAATAAACTTATTATTATTAAGTAAACCGTAGAATTTGAAACTTTGTACGTGTTCAAAAATCAAATATATAACGAATAGATAATTCAATAGTTGTAGATAAATAAAATTATCCGATTAAAAGTCAAACTCTTGCGTATTTAACCCCGAATAATGTTCTACAGGTGTCCCACCTTAGTTGCCTCGGTCCATAGCCGAATTATGATTGAGTTGATCAAAAAATGTTTCAGATAAAAGTTGAATCGAATTATATTGTACATATTTTAAAATTAGAGTCAGTAATGTCGGACTTCCGCTTCTACCAGAAATTTATATCAACTTTGTTATTTTAAGTGGAACATCCTGTATATTATTGCATTTTTGGATTCTTTGTGAAATTTCAATGGTACTTTGTTAAGGATACCTTAACTGGTATCACTTTTGAATTATACATATGACGATTAAAAAAATCGTTTTTTATCGAAATTTTCATCGAAAAAAATTACATTTTCAGCGTCTTTTAATTTTAATTTTTAATTTATATACTAGATACTTAGATACTTAATTCGCAAGCGCCGGCCACCTTCCCCTCGCATTTTACCAGGCTTGGGACTGGCAGAAATATTACTGGCATACTTAAAAAGTGGCCAACAAAACACAAAAAGACCACTAGAAACAAAACATAAATAAAAAAACACTATTGCATTAAATGTTCAAAATGTTGTCCGTTTGGTCACTACATAATAGTAATCGTTTTTGTAAGGAATTTTCAACATTTCTGGTGTGATTTCTTGAACAGCTCTTACAATGCGTTGACGCATATCGTGAGGAGTAAACCTTGCTTTTAATGAAACCCTATAAAAAGAGATCGCAAGTGGTCTGGCGATTTCAGAGGCCATCTGACAGGTCCTCCTCGTCCTATCCAGTGGTCCGGAAAGGATACATCTAAATACCGACGTACTTGGGCCGTGAACCACAATCGTGTTGGAACCACATCCACTGACGAATAGCTAGTGGAATATTTTCCAACAGAACGCCCAAATTATTTCCTTAAAATGCTAAATAAATCCTACCTGTCAAACATTGATTATGAAAGAAAAGGCCTATGATATGCGTTCCAATGACACCTGCCGACACGTTCACTGACCATCTGTACTGGCTATGCGTTGCAAGGAATCGATGGAGGTTTGTTGTATCATAATAATGACAATTGTGACGATTCATTTTGTCACGATCTCATTTTTGTGAAAGGTAGCTTCGTCCGAAAAAATTCGCATCAAGATAAGTTCTTTCAATTGCCCACTGACAGAATAATAGCCGGCTTTCGAAATCGCCTTCAGTAATTTCCTGGTGCAACTGGATTCAATACTGATGATAATTATGTTTTCTTAAAATCCTGTGTACCGAAGATTTACTCTACTTATTTCACGCACACTAGATTCTGCATTTTCTTGCACAGCTAACAATACGTGCTACTGGTTTTCATCGGTAAGTACGGCGTTATTACGGTTGCGCTTAATACGTTTTACGGATCCAGTATTTGCAAATCTTTATAGTAAGGACAGAAATGCCCCCCTATTTGGATGCCTCCTATCTGGATATTGTTGTGCGTAAACAAAGCATTCTTGTTACATTCGCAGAGGACGAAAACCATATCTACTAAATCTTTCCACGTAAGTGACATTTTTAATTATTATTTTAACAAATAATACTTTGAAAACCAGTTCTAATGCGTGGAACACTAATGACAGTTAGTAACCTAGTTTGTTTTCCAAGCCTACTTCAACTTTTAATAGTATTGCAAAGCGTCGTCCACCTTTCATTTTACTAGGACTGGTAAAAGCCTACTTCTTTTACCAGTCTTTAAAGTCTTAAACTTTAAAGATCTACACTGATGGTTCAAAAGGACGAAATAGTGCAGGCGCGGTGGTATTCTCTCCCGATCCCCTGATTCGCCTCTCAGAACCTTTAGGGTCCAGCATTGTTGAATCCAACAAGCGGGGTAAGTGTTTTACTAAATAGTATACTATTTAGTAAACTGTTTTACTGAAACTGTTGGATTCAACAATGCAGTCAGCAGCAAGTTTAGACAGTAAACAATCTCTTTTAGCTTTAAGCAGAGCTATTATAACGTCTGCAGTAGTTATGGATTGTCATAAAGCACTGGAGGAGGCCGCGAAATACAATTCTGTCAGAATCCAGTGGATTAAAGGGCATTCCGGCTCCAAGGGTAACAACCACGCGGACAGGCTAGCCAAACGTGCTGCCGGTAGAGCGCCCTGTGCACCCGAGCCGATAATTACCCCCTCCTTAGCCACTCATATCGAGTTAATAAAGCACATTACCCACAAAAAATTTTTAAACGGGTGGGACCGTACCCCGGGCTGTCATCTCGCTAAGGAATTGTTAAAATATCCTTCAGCCGCAACAGCCCAGTTTTTCGTAGGGCTCGGTAAAAGTGCCCTTCGCACTGCCACAGGTCTCCTCACGGGACACTGTAAAGTAAATAAGCACCTTCAAAACATGAAGCTTGCTGACTCTCCTCTCTGTCGAGCCTGTGAACAGGATGACGAGACGGTTAAACACATCTTGTGTGATTGCCCCTCTCTGACCGACCTCAGAATGAGGACTTTCGGGGAGGAATGGCCAACCACAAATGACATCAGGAATGCACCTCTAGGAGCTGTCCTAGCCTTTGGTAAATCCTTAGGCTGGTTGATGTGACCAGCGTGTGTAATGGCAGAATGCACAAGGGGCCCAATGGGGCCTAAGTGTGGCGTGCGGTTTTGCATGCACTCTCCAATCCATACATACACAAGCCTACTTCGCAATATGTATCTGTAGAGAAAAACTGAAAAATCGGGAATATCTGAAAAACCGTTGAAGACAGACACTATTATACCTGTATAAAACTGAAAGGAAATTAAATTTTACATCCAGTTATGCAAAAACTGAAATATTGTTCCATTTAAAAAAATTAAGTTATCCATGATTAAAAAGTTCGCAAATTACAGATCCCTACTTAAGAACTCCGTAATATAAATGCATAATTTTCTATTGGCAAACGTGTGCTCTTTTATGGTTAATCCAAAATAGAAAACCAAATCTTTCTATCTTTCACAGTTTCGGCAATATTACCAAATTTATAAGACGCTACAAATGTCATTTTTTTTCGAAAATCGTCATATAATTCAAAAGCGATTCCAGTTAGACCTAAGGTATTCTTAACAAAGTACCATTGAAATTTCACAAAGAATCCAAAAATGCAATAATATATAGCTAAAATAACAAAGTTGATATCCATTTCCGGTAGAAGCGGAAGTCCACCATTACTGAAACTAATTTTAAAATATGTACAATATAATTCGATTAAACTTTTATCTGAAACATTTTTTGAAAAACTCAATCATAATTCGGCTATGGAACTAGGCAACTTAGGTGGGACACCTGTATATAGAAAAATTAATTAAAAAATAAAACTTGATTGTGTGATAGGACCAGTTTAATTAAAATATATAATATTTCTTGTACATTAGGTACATAAAATAGTTTTTGTTCTTATTAAATCTGTCCACAAAAGCAAATATCATTTTTTTCAAATAGTTTAAAGTGTGATTATAAATTTATATTTAAACATTTCAATTATAAATAATAATGAATTTTTTTTCTGTTATTTTTTACACAGATAATATACAATCTTACAGTACTTACACATTATTAAATAGAGAGGGCGCTCTAACAAGTTGTCTGTTTTGGAATTGCATCAAGCTAACGAAATTTAATACAATTACAAATAAATAACCTTAAAATTTAAAAGTAGATATTCGGGACAATAAAGCTACATAATTAGAACCCATCTGAAACACTGGATTAAGATTAAGAACTTTGGATGGAAATCTTACAGAATTATCACAACAGAAATAACATTATTGTTACATAAAAGGATGGATTTTTCTTTTTTGTTATAAGAATCTTTCTTCTTGTAATGCTGAAGAATTAGAAATATATATAGAATTTGTTATACCACCTTTTTTGACTTTTTTTTTAATTTTTATAAAAGAGATTGTTCCAACATTATTTTTTCAAATCCTGCTGGTGTGGAGTAATTAAAGTTTTCAAGAACTATATCTAATATAGCACCATCATCAACTACAACAAAAAGAATTCAAAACAAATATTAATTAAAAATAAAAAAAATACCATATAAAACTGGATAAACAGTTCCTTTAACCCCAGTTATTGGAAATTCAATTTCATTTCCATTTAAATAAAATTTCATTTGAATATGATCATAAGAAACACCCACAACATCACCTTCTTGTGGCGTTTTATGCACTGCATCTCCATTTGCTAAAGTACCATTTAATATTGAACCTAATCTATACAATTCCTGTTTATTGTGCCTAATAGTGTTATCGCTACATAACGACCAAGAAAATTCATCCATACCACCTGAAAATAAAACAATTTCTTTGATAACTCCCACACAAAAAAAAAATAATTTTTTAAGCGAAAATCACAATAAGGATTAATTGATAACTTTATCACTTTTACCTTGAGTTAAACTTAAATCCGTTTGTCTGGTTGCTAAACCGACCGCCCACGACCCCCCCTGTTGAATTTTAACCTCAAAATAAGATTTTGATTGAACCAGGGGCGCATTACCAAGAGCAGCGCCAGCGCCACATAATCTTTGTCCCGATTTAACTATCACAACTTCATATCCTAAATAATAAAACACAAAGAAATCGTTTTAAAAATTACATTTTTCGTCTTTTGATTGATTTATGATAATTACCCATAAAAGCGGTGTCTAATTGTATTGGGTTTTCTCGCGGGACGTGGGGTACGTTTGGAGTAAATCTAAACCCATCTAAACAGCCTCTTAAACAGCAAAAAACCGACACAGACGTCATAGTGATATGTAAAGTTTACTGTGACCTAACCTATAAATTACTTGTTAGATGTTTTGACGTAACGAAAACGATTTCGATATATATATTTAGTAGAATTGGTATATAATAGACAGCACAAAAAATAGAATTATTTATCAGGTGACGTCATCTATCGTCACACCACCAGAATCGCGCGACCGCGATCGCGAAAATGAAACGCACGTTGTTCAGTATGAATCGAAGCGTCTGTCACGTTGACGTTTTTGTTGTAGTTTGAGGTTAAGTGTACTACGTACGTACCGTCATCCGCGAGGTGTCCCGTTTTAAAAGAGAAAATATGTAAACGACTCGTAGTTTCGATGACAAATTCCGATTTGGGACGCGTCCAGAAAATGGGAGAATCCTCCATTCTCGATTGGACCCCGTTGGAGATCGAAATCTGGTTAAAAAAGGAAGGTTTTGATGAAGACGTCGTCAAGTTCGTCTGTGTGGAAAACAAGGTTAACGGGAAATGTCTTTTAGCCATAAATGAATCAGATTTTTCGATAGATCCGTTATGCAAACTTCCATTAAAAGATCGTAAATTATTATACATTGCTCTTCGCGCCCTTCAACGCGAAAATCAAACGTTGATGATGGAACTTGGTTTAGTAGAATTACCTTCAGTGATTTATCCGGGACACCATCAACAACATTTTCAACAACGTAGTGAATTAAACGATTTTTATTATGAATCAGACCGTATTTCGCCTCCCGCTTCTGAAGACGGAAGGGCTTCAAAACTTCCACCAGAAATCGGTAAAGCCTTCCTTAGCTTTTGCTATGTGGTCGCCGTCACGTGGATCACCGCTTTTGTGATGGTTATTGTGCACGATCGCGTACCAGATATGAAACGATATCCTCCTTTACCTGACATTTTCTTGGATAATGTGCCACATATTCCTTGGGCCTTCGATATGTGTGAAGTGACCGGAACTTTTTTATTTACAATTTGGTTAATTGTACTTCTATTTCATAAACATAGGTAAGAATGAAAATTCATTAACTTAATGCGTTGAAGTTTGTACGTATAGGTTATGTTTGTTGTCAAAAACTTAAATGTCAATGATATTTAAGGTTATGTTTACCCGTTTAACCTGTGGCACAATTTATTTTTATGACGAAATTTTTTTTATGTGTCATAAAATTTTAAAGTTCTTAGAAAACTATTTGAAGTAGAATTTTTTATTACTAAAATATGACTAATTAAATAGCTTTTAGTTGTGTTTGATTAACACGTCATTATCGCATTGAGGTCGATGTGCTTGAAAGATATTTATAGAGATATAAATTCTAAGAATGTTTACTATTATATGATACACAAAGTATTTATTGTCTCATAGCAAATACGAATAAATTAAAAACTTTTACTTTAACAACTTTCGTTAAAACTATAAATAGAAAAAGAAATCGCTTTTTTTTTACTATTTACACTCAAAGGTTTTTTTTTTCTAAATTATTTATTTCTAGATTTATACTGATGAGAAGGTTTTTTGCCTTATCCGGAACGGTGTTTCTTCTCCGTTGCGTTACCATGTTAATAACATCATTAAGCGTCCCAGGGGCACACTTACAGTGCGAGCCAAGACATTATTCGAAAGATGGGTCAACACTTTTTGGGGATTTGGCTTTCAAGATATCACAAGCTTACGTTATTTGGCGAGGGGCAGGAATGTCTATTCAAGGAGTTCGTACTTGTGGTGATTATATGTTTAGTGGACACACAGTGGCTCTAACAATGCTTAATTTCTTTATTACAGAATGTGAGTATAACTTATAGTACTTTTGATTTATTTTTATTCAGGTGGCATTTGTTGCTGTTAAATTTATTTGGAATACAGTAAAACCTCAATATAATGGACCTCATTAGAATGGATTTTGGATATAACAGACAAAATATTGTTAATACTATTAATATTATCTATTTAATACTTCAGTATATTTAAATGTAAATGTTAGTGCTTGAGCTAAAACTAGAAAAAACACCTAGAACTAGAAACATTTCATTATATTTTTGTTACTCAAAATTATTGTTCCTTTAATAATGAATACTATTTTGTTGCTGAATGCCTTCCCATGGGGATGCCTTTATCCAAGGTTTGTATATAAGAGGTTGTCTAGGTTTATACGCAACCATACTGCGCATTACGTCATTGGCTACAAATAATACAGGGAAATAATTCAAATTTTTAAAATAATGTAATTTAATTACTTTAATATATTTAGTGTGGTATATAATTAACAGCGGTAGTAAAACGGAAAATAATTCAACTTAATTTTTGATATAAATTCACTTATCATAAAATAATTGGGGGAAACTAAAGTAGTAATTGAATTATGTTACATTAGAGAAGACACGTTAACTCTCACTAAACATGACTTTGAGGTTGCGCGCGCAATCCGTGACAACTTACGTCACGAAACACTCCTGCTCTTGCCCCTCGCCAACAAATTAAAATCAAAGTATTGCAGCATAAGAACTTAGACAACCTTTAATATATAAACCTTGGCCTTTATCTGGTATATTGACAGACATCTTCCTAGACTACAATGAAAATAATTTCATAATGAATGATAATAACCCATATAAAACATCGTTATAAAAGATCTCATCAAATTCCATCAATATTTGAATGCTATACATACAAATTTAAGCTTCACAATTGAAAAAGAGCAACAAAATCAATTAAATTTTATGGATCTTTCCTTGATTAGAAATAATAATAATCTTATGGAATATGATATTTATAGAAAACCTTCAACCATACCCACTACTGTTCCTTATGATTCTGAACACCCAAAATCTAACTAAAACTAGCTAATTTCAGATTTTTATTTCACAGAGTTTTTAGTTATCTTTTATCTGAAGACAATAAAATAAAAGAAATAAATTACATTTATACTTTGGGATACAACAATGGTTTTCCCAAATATATTATTGATATGTTTTATAGAATACAACAATAAAAAGACCCCCTTTTCACTAGGTATATTAATAATAAACGTTACAAGTCTCTCACTTATAATTATATTACTTCAGATGCTCAGCTCTTTTTTTTCAAGTTCTTTATCTCTATAGCCTTTTCTAACAAAGAAACCATTATGAATCTTTTATCTAACCATAATATACGAAATAATGATATAATGAAGGAATGCTCAATTAGATGCTCTAATTGTAAATCTACAGGTGTATCTGAATGACTGCAACAAACTTCAAGGGGTGATTCTCTAATGAATTTTAAGGGTACTTTAATATATGAACCATGGGCGACTTCGGCGCCCCTAAGGAGTTACACCCCTCCAAAAATGGCGGAAAATTTTGGTTTAATTTTTTTTTCTCAAAAACCATAAACGCTAGGAAAATGAAATTTGGGGAATATGTTTAACTCATAATAGGGCACGTTTTGACCCTATTTGTACTTTCAACCTACCCTTATAAACTACTAAACGTAACCACCCACTTTACATTTTTGCAAAATTTTTTTTAAGCAGATGATAAATACGTTAGAAAAAATTTGCATAGGTAGATGAAAGTATCCTTAAACTTTTTTGTCTCTCTAAAATTTTTCCAAAAACCACTAATTTTTGAAAAAAAAAATAATAAAGCAAACACTGCCCGTTAAACAACGGGGTTGTCGATCAAAAGTTGGAATGAATTTTTAATGAAAAAATCTTCGTAGGTCAGAAATATTTTTAACGTTTAAATGTCACTGTTTTTCTTACTATTATTATTGTCTTTCAAATTAATTTTTGAATAAAGTTCTATCGCATTTACGCTCGTTCACTCGACGTTTCAAAATTTTAGCTTAACAGTTAGTGTTTGCTTAATTATTTTTTTTTCAGAAATTATTAAATTTTAGACAGACAAAAAAGTTTTAGAATAGTTCTATCTATCTAACTGAAATTTTTCCAATGTCTTTATCATCTTCATAAAAAAATCTAGGCATACATTGAACGGGTGTGGTTACGTTTAGTAGTTTAGAAGGCTAGGTTGCAAGTACAAATACGGTAAAAACGTGCCCTATTATGACTTAAACATATTCCCCAAATTTCATCTTCCTAGCGTTTATGGTTTTTGAGAAAAAAAGAAAATTATACCAAAATTTACCAAAATTTCAACATTCAAATTCATATTCATTTTATTGTGTTTTAAGATATCTTCCTTTACACTCGTCATGGATTACTTAGTATTAACAAAAAATACATATATTATATAATTACAAATTGACAAAAAATTACATAGTTACGAAAGCAGTTACAATTAAAATTCAGACACAACATTCTGTGTTTAGGAATTCCTCAACAGAATAGAAAGCGCCACATAATAAAAATGGCTTTAAACGCCGCTTCAAAGAGTCATTTGAGAGACTCTTTATAATATGGGGCTCTTTAAAACCCCATATTTCAGCCAACGTTCATTCAAAAAAGCTCTAAATTGGCACGATTACTCTTCAGATGCTGGAAAATAGATTGTCATTTGTTGTATCGGAGTATCTTATACTGGATGGTCAAAAATTGAACAATTGTTTACAAAATTGAACAAAAATTGAACATTTATTTTGTATTGAGGGCGAATGTAATAAACTTTTGGAGAGGACGTGTCGAACACTTAATGAGAGATGCCTAACAAACCTAACGCCCATCACAAGGAAAAATTTCAAAATATTGATACATATTTTCTTGGTTTTGGACATTTTGAGACCAAAAGAAAGCGCGTATTTCCAGTCACCAGTGATGACGACAATGAAACACATATTTTATCGTATTTTATTACATTTCCAAATTCAATTTAATTATAAATTTATATTTTCATCCAAATCTAATTTTTATCATCAATTTTTTGTTTTAATTGTTTCATTTATTTGATCTTCTGTTTATTATTTTTGGTAAAAAAAAGCTAGTAAACTAAAATTTGGTTGAATATGGAAAAGCGGTAATTCAATTTTTGACCAGCGTGTGTAAGATACTCTGATACAATAAACGACAATCTATTTGACAGCATCTGAAGAGTAATCGTACCAATTTAGATCTTTTTTGAATAAACGATGGCTGAGATATGGGATTTTAAAGAGCATGTTGAAATTTAGCAAGAAAAGCTTAAAACCAAAATAACTCGAAAACGAAAAACGCCAGGTACCAATAACTTTTATGAAAGTCAACATATTTTTTTACGTACAATTAAAAGGTGTAATAAAAACTATAGCATTCCATTTAAAATAACGAAGTTATAGTCTACTTCCGGTAGACCGGAAGTGGCAGCCATCTTGAAAATATTTTAGATCGGAAGTTCCGAATGAACAACCCATGCTACCAACATTTCAAAACTGTACGAATAGTGGAACCTAAAAAAATATCTAACGATACAGTACCTGAGACACCTGTATATATTTTGCAACCAGGTCGGAAATTAGAGATTCGCGTTCGTGAACATAAGACTAAGAAAATTCTAATGTTTTTAAATACCATCTTGAGACTGGTCATCACATTAATTATGATGATATCAAATTTATTATTCATAAATGCGAAAAAGGTCCAAAATTAGATCTTTTGGAGTTACTAGCAATAATAAACTATAAAAATAATAAAGACTATAAACTTCCCAATGATCAAATTGAGGTTATTCAAAAACCTATTTTTGCCGTTCTTAAGAATTTTTAATTTAAGGAAATTTTTAAAGTTGTATATAATAGTGTTCTCTATCGAGCGCGTTCTACAACTTATCTTTTCTTTTTCTGTTTTCGTCGTTTTTCCGGTTTTCGCTTTCTTGTATTTTGTCTCTGTACCTATCACCACATGACACGACGTTTATTGATATATTTTTCATGTATTTTTCGTATTGTTATAATTGACACGACTTATTATATTTAATTGATTAATATTTAATCAATTTTAACTCATATTATTATATTTACACGTGAGTTTTTTATATACATTTTTACTCGTTCACTTTTTAATTTGATTAATATTTTTACAGATGTAACTACAAATTTTATTGTTCGCGTCCTACATTTTAATTTGTCAAACTTATGAAAGAACCTTTTTTTGCTTAAGTCTTAAAAAAAATTTTCTCTTTTTCGAATGTGTTTTCTAATATTTGCTTCAAATTTTGACGATAGGTACATATTTAGTTTTCGATTTATACATTTAATACCATAGTTGATAAAAATTCTTTTTGTAATACGCGACGGTAATGAAAGCTATTACAGTACTCAAACGGGTGCTGTAATGGGACTCCTTACAGCATCCGATGATGTAATGAGGTTTTAGTAACATTTTATGGAACTAGTTCAAGTTGGTGACATTAGGTCATTTTCTAAAATTTCTTAATCTTCTTGTCTTCGCACCACACCTTCAATTTATCGTACTGTTGTTCGTACCTTTCGTGGGACTGCTTTAAAAGTAGCGTTCCTGGGGCTTCGTCACTCGTTTTTAAACTTGAATTCGTACATTTCAAGCGTATCTTACGAAACTAGTTTTTTAATATACTATTACTTAATTCCATTATGAAAATTAAATTTTACATGTCTTTCTGACGTTATGTAACGTCACATTTTTTTATAACTAGTGATGTAATGAATTTCATTACCTAACTACAAATTGATAAATTCACATCTATCACTAATAGAATAAGTCAAGTTTTGAACAAAAATTGCTTTTTCAATGGAATTAGATAAAATTTTGTACTTAATACGATATGAAACGGCTAATTTTGTTTAACTCACGTAATTTGCAAAACTCGCTCGTTTTGGCAAATATTACGTTCGTCAAACAAAATTAGTCTTATCATAACTTGTTACGTAAATAACTAATAGTTTTTCCACTGAAAATGAGGTTTAGGCCTCGAAACTCGTTTCGAAGTATATTTAATAAATTTGCAAGTAAGAGGTTTATTTCCCTGTTTTAATTAATTAATGATTAATTTTTAATTTAAAATAACTTGCAACATAGACAACAATTCTAATTAGAAACATTTGGGTTTAGCCATCTTAAGAGACACTGCTAAATTCGAATGTTTCTAGGTCTAGTGTTAGTTTTAATCGATATTCAGCGTTAAATTGATTTTTCCGTCTTAAGATACACACAGCTAAACCCGAGTGTTTCTAGTTCTAGATGTAGTGTTATTCAGCATTAAATTAAACATTCAGTTATATCGAGGTTATACTATATTTAAAAACATAATAATATGTTTTTTACATTTAAAGTGTAATTCTCAAAAAAAAAAAATACATAACACCACCACTCATTACTGATTAATCTCAGTGAAACCAGAATTAGAGCAGAGAGTAAAGTTCGCATTTATAAAATTGTTTTTTATTGGGTTTATTTTGGTTAGATTTTTGTTATGTGTTTTTTTTGATAAGAAAAAGAATTAAGTTACTTAAGTAACGCTTATCTATAATGTTCTGTTGACCTCCTCATAAAATAAAAAAAAACATGTAGTAACATTGATGACTAATAAAATTCAGTAGATAAATCGACTAATTACGCCGATTTAAACATATATTTTTTGTGGTTTCCCAATGATAAGATGTACGGCCGGTTTAAAGTGCAACGGTTCATTTTAATCTTTTTTAAATTTATTTCGTTTTAATCCATTGTTCGAATTATAAAAGAAATTATCTCCGCAGCTGAGTTTCATCAAAATAAATAAAATACAAAGGTGGAACACTTCCTATTGTTTTTAGGTGATTAAGAAACTCATAAAATCTAAATTTACTTAATTTTAACAAAACGATATATTATTACCGATAACAGACGACACTTTGAAGTGTCTCAACAACACTATTATTCTCCAATAATAACAATAACAAACCATATTTTCGAACGAGCGGAATTTTTAAAGGTTTATTTTGATTGATTTTTATCTTTATTTGCTGTTGATGTTATAAAAAAAGTGATTACAATTAAATTCACGTTTGATTTGTGATTCTGTCAAATTGATTTTGCATTAGTAAAGTGAAGATCGGCTATAACGAGCGTCCAATAATAATATATAACCAAGGTTGCCAAATATGTAATCTAAACTTAATAAAAAGTAGTCACCCGTGGTTCTTAAACGGCATAACTTTTTTATTACTTTATTTAACTAAAATATAGGTATGTAATACATAACAAAATAACAAAGAAATTAACTAAAAACCTATACTATGCAATTATTTAAAGTGAATACATTTTTGACAACAAAAATCTATTCTTTAGTGAAACATTCTTTGATTTTTTTTTTTTAAGTTTTTGCGTAATAATTCCTGCCGAATATTACTGTTTATTGTATTGCATGCGGACATACATTCACGTTTATCTGCATAGTTGGCTTATATGTAACGTGATATTGCAGAGAAAGCCTCTAGAAATTCATTTTTAGTATATACAGTTCTACAGTTTATGCACGAATTTACCTCATCCGCTACAAAACATGCAAAATTACGTTATAGCTGAGTGCTCGTTATAACCGGGTTCACCGTATTTATTTATAACCATGGCAACGCCAAATTAAGCAACTTAATAATATTAAAAGTTAACTAATTTAAAAATGGTAAGATACAATTTTGAACTAAAAATTAAACTAATCTTTAATAAAAAGCAACGGAATTGCTACATGTTTATTTTAATTGCTTTAACCTTATTATTCCATTAGAAAACGTTCGATTAATTAACATAAATTAGATCAACAAAACAAGTTTATTTTATTTTCAATTTAATGAAATTTAGTTTTAATTTGAGTTATTGAGTAATTGTTAAACGAAATTGGAAATTTGAATTATCAAAATATAATTAAGTGATAATTAAGTTTGTAAAAATAAGCTGGTAAAATTATGTTACCTATGAAGTGAATAATTATGTGATACCAAGAGTGGCTCTGTTCACCGTCGTGTTAAATTACATCAAGTTTATTGGTAGCAAAATTAAAGGATGCAAGATAAAGACAATATTGACATTTAGATTAGAAATGTTGCGCAATACGGCTCACAAGATTATTTATAAGAACAGTACCCCTAAAAGAGAACAAAAATCTTCATTCTTCACTTTAGCCTTGTTAACAAGAGATTCAACAGAAAGGAACACGTCCGAGTTGTGATAAACAAAACGATTCCTAAAGAAAATCTTGTTGGCATAACATGAATTGATGATTCACATGATTCTTATTATTACGGCAACCAAAAATATGGTCCATAAATATTATATTAAGTATAAAGATAGATAAATAATGAGCATTAAGTTTTAAAATATGCATATCCCTTTAAATCTGTAGAGAAAATAAATGAAAAATGTTTTATAAAAGCTAGAAGAGAAACAGAAATATAATAGAAATAGATTCAACATAAATTTTGATTTTAATAAATGATGACATCACTTAAATTGTTAAAAAAACCTTGTCTAGTTGCTTGTAGGAAATACATTGTTAGAAATAATTCACGAGCACACCCTGTATAATCTGAACGCGTGTGTCTAGCGCAATAAAATTTTGTATGGAAGTAGTACTAAAGTAGTGTAACTTATTCTCACATGGAGAGCGGCATAACTCTGCTGGGAGGAGAAACATCAATAGCGAGAGTATCCCCCGTGAGCTTCGCGTACCATCGCTACACGACGTGGCATGGAGTCTATAAGTCGCTGTATTGTAGCGAGAGGGATGGCCAACCATGCCACCTCAACTCACCTCCATAGCTCCTCAACGTTAGCCAAGGAAGCCGGATAACGTAGAAGTCTCCGATCAGTCATGTCCCAAACATGTTCGATCGGATTCAGATGCGGAAACCGAGCTAGCCATGGAAGCATTCGTATATGGTGCTCTTCCACAAAGGTCTGTACAACACGCCCGATGTGCTGTCGTACGTTGTCGTGCATGTATAGCAGACCTGGGAGCCGCCGAACGTAGGGAAGCACAACGGACCGTAGCACCTCATCTACGTATCGTTGACCCGTCATGGTCTGCTTTACACGCAGCAGACGTGTACGTCCACCATATGTAATCGCACCCCATACCATAATGCTCGGTTGTCGGTGGATAGGGCGTTCTTGCACATACTGCTCGAGTAGACGATCACCACGGCTCCGACGAACTAAAATTCGCGCATCACCGGTGCTCAATTCGAATCTTGATTCGTCGGAAAACAAAATGTCCCTCTACTCGGCAACCTACTAATGCCTAGCGTAGACCCACTCGTGACGTATGCTGCGGTGCTCGGGTGTTACTGGAATCCGCTGTATCGCACGACGCGCTCGCAGTCCACTATCTACCAAACTACGCGAACTGTACGGCGGACAGTTCGCGTAGTGAGTGCGCCTTCCCATGCCGGTGGCAAAACAGCTCCAAGTTGTCTTGAGGAGGACACACACGACGCTAAAGCGCTGAGCACAAGAGCGCGATCCTCGTGTGCTGTGGACGCGCAGGGCCGTCCCGGCCGCGGCTGAAGGTACCTATGTCCTACCTCAGACCATTCTCGCCATGCCCGTTCCAATGCCGATAACGATCGCTCGAGACGACGCGCAATTTCACAGAACGATACACCCTCAATGTGCATACCCACAAACATTCCTCGCTCAAACTCGCTTAAGTAACGCGATCGCCCATCCATTGCGCACAGAGTACGATAACAATGTGGTTCCTCACACCACACTAAAAACCACCGGTATTTTCCATCCACTTCGGTCTCCATAGCGACGGAATGTTCCACTTGGAAGGGTGGCTCAGACAACAATGCCGCGACCGAACAACTCGAAACTCCCTGAATAAACTCGTCTACAGTAAACCTTTGTGCTCCGCAAATATTATGGACTTATCTTCACGCTTTCAGATTATACAGGGTGTGCTCGTGAATTATTTCCAACCGTGTATATATTTCCATGTACATTTTTATACATGGAAAAGGTTTATTCCACTAAGGTTGAGGTGCAAATTCAAATGCTATTGCGTCATTAACAATTAGTGATGGAACCGATAGTGATTTTGCGAAAAACCGGATATCCGGATACAAAATGAACTTTTTGATGCAGATTTAGCAATCGAATCAAGAATATGGCTTTTATTGGAAAGACTTGCATCACAAACTGAAAGCGATAACAGCGATAGTTCTGTTACTAATGAATAATGAATGTGATGATGAATTACAAGCGAAGAGAAGAAAACTAGAAGAAACTGCAACAAGAAATTGAATTCATATATCGTTTTGGGATTGTTACCATAAGGTTGCTAATGATAAACCTGAAATAAATTAAGTTATATTAAATGAAAAAAGTCCTATAATAATAATAATAATAAACAATATTTATTGGTTCACATAATAACAGTAAATATATTGGAAATATACAAATTAATTCGAAACAATGAACCAAAGACAATTGAGTCAGTTTGGCTAACACGAATCAATGGTGTAAGCCCACGGTTTTTCATCAATCCTCAAATTAAATTACATACTACTAGTAGAAATTAAACTAAATGACACAATACGCAGAATCAAGAGAACAAAACCAAAATGAAATGAGAAGAGAAAAAAAAAATATAATATAATATATAACTAAAATAAAAGTATATCAAATTCCTTGCATATTATATAAATTATGTAGATGTACTGTAGAAAGAAAACAAATAGAAAAAGAAAAGAAAGGACAGCGAAGGAGAGAATAGAAGATAAGAGAGAATAAGAAAAAAGAAGGAAAGGGGGAAAGGAACCGGCGCTATTCCGTCTACTCAAAACCATTTTCTTGGTTAAGCAAAAGTTTCTTTACCTCTATCTTGAATCTTTTACAAGATAAACGTTTTAAAGAATCCGGCAGAGGGTTGTACATGTTAGGCACACAATAAGAGAACGATCTTTTATTAATTTCATAATTGTGCCTTGGTATTGTTAAAGCATGCCGATGCCTAACATTGACATTGTGGTTGAACTTGATTATTATCGGTAGTGTCCAACACCTAAAAAAGATACTGTGAATAGTGGAGTATTAATAGGTTTTTAATATCCGGCCAAAGCCGGATGTTTGGTAACCATTCCACCACTACTAACTATATATTTATAGTCTATTTCTGTGGATTTTCTAGATAAACATGTACGTTTTCTTCAAAATTTAGTGTTTATGCTATTAATTAAGTCTTGAGCATGTGTCATTATATCGATCTGACTTATAAGTGGAAACGCAGATGTTTCCAATGTTTTTAATGATGCGTTGAGAAATCAACAGTGTTGTTAAATACCCGGGTATTTATTTTCAAGGGTAAATTTCCTGGATATATACCCGGGGGTATTTACCCAAGATGAATATTTAGCGGTATTTATAAAATTTAATTTAAATTGAGTTGATGGCAGTTTTGCAAGCACTTCAAGAATGCAGAGTCGATTATCGATATACTAAACTTATTTATAACATCTACAAGAATGTTACAATGACGGTAAAATTGCATGAAAGTATTGAAGAGAGTAGAAGTAGTAAAGTACTGATTGTGAGTAAAACAAGGCGATACACTATTGAACCCAAATTGTTCATCACAGTCCTGGAGAGTGCATTTAAACAACTGGATTGGACCCAAAAAGGCATAAACATTGATTGCAAATGCTTAAGTAATTTTCCCTACGCAGACGATATAGTTCTCATATCGGATAGCCTTGGAGAGATTAAACTGATGCTGAACGACTTAAAGGCGGTGTGTGCAAGAGTCGGGCTAAATATCAACGTGGAGAAATCAAAATTTATGACAATTCTTGTTCCCAACTCTAACATCAATGTTGGGGATAATGAGATTGAGAGGGTTGACAGCTATACATCTTGGCTATGAAGTTCGTGTATCGAGAGATAATCAAACAAGCGAACTAAACAGAAAGATCACATTCGTATGGGCAGCCTACGGGAAACTTAGAGACATCTTCAAGAGAAAAGGCCAAGAAAGCCAATTAACGCAAAGATAGATGGAGAGGTCGATCCTGGTTCTAACTCTGATGGATTACATACGAAATGAAGACCTATGA
Source organism: Onthophagus taurus (assembly GCF_000648695.1). Lineage (NCBI taxonomy): Eukaryota > Metazoa > Arthropoda > Insecta > Coleoptera > Scarabaeidae > Onthophagus > Onthophagus taurus. Next base: position 125,655 of record NW_019280540.1, read on the forward strand.
AGAAGAACTGGCGTAAATGATATGATCAACATTGTGGCAAAGCTTAAGTGGAACTGGACGGGTTATGTCGCGCAAATGAAGAATCAGAAGTAGACAAAACGGTTGCTTGAGTGGAGACCTCGAGCGAACAGACTAAGTAGACGTCAAAATAATGACCAACAATTGGATTCAGACAGCATAGAATAGAATCGAATGGAACAGAATAGAGGAGGTCTATGTCCAACAATGACGCAGAGTGCTGCTTGATGATAATAATCATAATAACTTGATCTAATCTAAATTACGACAGATTCGTTTAATGATAATACGTCTTTGATTGTTGACAAGTCCTCGTTTTCAACGTCCTCATCATCTTCCTCTTAATTTTTTTTGAATCTGATATGTTTTTACTGGTATCACTTTTATACCCACTGTTTGGGTATTTACCCTGGGAAATACCCATTTTAGAAATACCTACTTGCCGGGTATTTACCCAGCGCTCATCACTGGAAATCAATGGGCACGTTCAGCCGGTGTCAACTGTTGAGTTGCTATATTAGCAGTCGCGGCTGAACGATACGCTAAGTAAGCGCTGTTACGCAGCAGTTTAGTACATATCTCAGCGTAAGTAATCTGCGCTTAGTTTGTCAGCGGTTGTGAAAGTCTAGGTTAGGATTAACATTTTTTGTTTCTCCCCTTTAATTTTGAAAACTGACAGAACTGTATAAAATGAAATGAGCCTAAAAATCAAGACCATCATCCACTATCTCTTGTAATAACACAAAATTTTCAAAAATATTGTTGGCCATAGTTTTAGGTTATGCAAAACCGCTAATTCTCAATTGCTTGTTCAGCCGATTTCGTTCCGCTGTATTAAAGCTAATACAACTAGTTGACTGATTTAATTAAACTGTTGACACCTGCTGAACGTACCCAACGATTTGATGCAATGACAATCAACTCCGATTTTATATTACCGAATTTAGTAGTACTAACGCGGGGTTTTATTTATCTAATGTATCAAATTCATTCCCAATTTTTTTAAGTAGTAGTATAGTAGTTTATTATTTCAACCTATGTTCTCCAGTGAGCTCTGTTGTGGAGGAAGTACGAAACAAGGCGCTATTTTGTTAATAATTGCTACCCTTGACTTTCTTCACATTGGCAATGAGCCGACCGACGTTAGTGTACAGGTGTCCAAATTTCGATGGGTTTGCAGGGTATCTCAGTTATTATGAAAGATAGAAAGTTGCGGTTTTCGCGAACATGAGCTAGTTTTTTGTGAAACTTATAATGGCGAAAACCAAATTTTCATATCCCTCTTCGTTTTTGATATACAAGATAATCAAAATTTACGATTTTCAGACACCTGTATCTCGGCTATCCGGAAACTTAGTAAAAAAGTAAAAACGGGTTCTAATAGATTTTTTCACATAGAATCCAATGGTACACGTAGAATTTTTCTAGTCATCACGGTTTTTGAGTTATAAACACAACTTAGGTTTTTTTAAATGGAACCACCTATATTTTATATTTTTATTGAACTAGAATTTTTTCAACCTTTTCAAAAATAGCTCTGTATAGCTTCATAATATATGCGCAGGACTTCAGGATGTGATACCTTGTCAAAAATTTGAAAAAAAGTTTCTTTCAACTTACCTTTAACATGCATCATTTTCGAGATACAGGGTGTTGAAATTTAATAAAAAAAATCGTTTTTTGCGAATATCTCCGGAACTGTTTATCGTATAGATAACAGCTTTTGTAAGCATTTTCTACTCATAATAAGCTAAGTTTTGTGCGAGAAAAAAGTCATAATTGAATTTTTTAAAGTCATAATTGGTGAAGATTTTGAAAGGGTTTTGAGACGCCAATGATTTGAACCATTAAACCACCAATGTTTTCTATACAAAAAAGGTACTGAAGGTCATGAGCTCTAAAGTTGACCATTTTCGAGAAAAATCAACTTTTATGTTGAATAACATGGTCAATTTTTTGAAATAAAAATTTTATTTTACTAAAACGTTAGAACAAGTAACAAAAGCAAACGTTAACTTCATAATTGGATAATTAAAAAAAAAATTACAAATGATACACAGTTAAATTAAATGTTCAACACCTACATCAATAAGTTATGTTGTTATATTAATTCTTTTTTTTTCTTGATATGGAGCGCTATGAAAAATATCACATGCTACATTCATGTTAATGAAAATTTAAACCAAGCTGCTGAATTATACATAAATAGGTAGAATGCAACATTTATAAGCAATAACATTTATTAGTAGATGGTTTCACTTCGGATATCCAGAAAGAACGCAACCAAATTTGGTTTTAGCGTGGCATGTTTTATTATTGGGCCACGAATTTTTGTATTAAAATATATGAAGGAAGCTTTTGCGCTAATCGCTCTTTGACCATCTTGCAAGAAGCTTTGTCAGATAGTGTCCGAATATATCTTATTCGGTTAAATAATATTTATTATCAACAGGACGGAGCTCCCGCTCATAATGCGCGGTTAGTGAGCCGAATTTCCTTTCTGTCTAACATTGTCTAAGTTTTTAACCCAATCATATTCTTTCCTACCTACCAGATACCTATTATTTGTCTGGAAATAGACTCCACTTGATTTAGGTATTCCGTTGCGTATCTTGTGATCTATCTTGCCATGTTCCGTTATTTTTAATAAAATTGTTAAAAAAATACGTTATTTGATTTCTGATTCCTCTTTATATTCATCGTGTACGGTGCATATATCATTTATTAAAATATATTTATTTATTTATATTGTGGACAACATATACCTCCACAGTTGGTATTCTCTTGATGTGTTGGTTCCATTCTTGTTTTCTGTTTAGTACCCATTCGTTAATATTTCCTACTTTGCTTTCCTTTCTTATATCTTCACTTCGTTTTCTGTCCCCATAAGGTTTTCCCCGAAATCCTCCTAAGAATTTTCATCTCAGTTGTCTCAATTCCGCTGTGTAAATACTTTGTTTTGTATATGCTTGTTTTTGTATTAATCTATCTAGGTCACTTCTAGCCCTTAAACAACGACGAGATTTCAGCAAGATCTCTTATCAATATGTTGCGAATGGTGTTGCAAAACTTTTAGGCATAACAACAACAATGGTTAAATCAACGAAAGGTAATCGACGGCTGTTATAATAAAAAAAAAATTCATATTGTCAACAAATGGCTACTCATTTACTACCCATTAATGAAACAACGCAATTTTTAGAGTACTTTATTTATAAATTGCGTCGTAATTGGCGGTATGCGTGATTTATTATATTATTTAAAACACAAACATCATTGACAAAATTAAGGATTATTTCTGCCATATTTCATATTAAAAATTAACAGGTGTGAATGAAAATAAACACTCAATTTTCTCACAATTCGCGTATGCGAGAAAGTAAATGCAACATTTAATATTTCAAAATTAAATGACATATTAATTAATCATGAAGTTTAATTAGAATTTTTGTTGTTTTTCAGATACTCCAAGAAATTTATACTTCCTCCACACGGTAACATGGATAATGAACATGTTTGGCGTCTTCTTCATCCTAGCTGCCCATGAACATTATTCGATAGACGTGTTTATAGCGTTTTATATAACGAGTCGTCTCTTTCTTTATTATCACACGTTATCGAATAATCAAGCGCTGATGCAACGCGATTCAAATAGGACGCGTGTTTGGTTCCCGCTCTTTTCGTATTTTGAGGCGAGCGTAGATGGCATTGTGCCAAACGAATACGATTCTCCAGCAGATATAGCCCTTAACCTTTTTGTTTTTATCAGAACGAAAGCGTGTCTTCTGACGACACTTGGCGGCGTAATTAATCACAATAACAATAACAATCGTCATCATCGGAATGAGACGTTTACTTCGTGCGGTAATAGTACTAATGATAAGGATAAATAATAATGAAAGAACTTAAAAGAAAATTAATTTAATAAAGGAATGAGTATGAAACGGGATAAGAAAATTTTTTTTTGTTATAAGAAGTAATTTATTATCTATTTATTTCTTTGTTGTAGTAAGTAATTTATTTTTGAGGAGTTTTGTAATGAAGGGAAACAAAAAAAAGGTGTAAAAGTTGTTTGTAAATAACCTAAAGACTGGTACATATTTTCCAAAAATAAGCACATAATCTTAAGAAAGCGGTTTAAAAAATATTTATTCATCCACCAAAGAGAACAATAAAGAAGATTATATTCGTATATTTTAAAGTAAAAAAAAAATAAGACAAAAAATATTAAAAACAAAAAAGTATTGATTTTAATAATTAATAATTCACAAATAAAGAGAATTCCATTTACATTTTAGATGGTTTAGTCACAGTTACATATGTGATATAGTTTACTTTTGTAAGGTAAAAATCGTTAAATTTTTTTATATCATCAAATTATTAGGGAGATATTATACCATCTTTCATTTTTTATATGACTTTTTTTTGTAAAAAATGTGATATTTTAAGTGAATTTATACAAGAAATTAATCTATCTAAATTATGTTAAAAAAGCTTCAAAATCCCGCGATTTTTACAATATATTCATGTTATTAAAAAACTCTAGTTACCATAAACGTTTGTTTTTGTTTTTTTTCACCAAGATATCAATATATCTTTTTTAAAAAAAAGTGTTAGCCTTTTCGATAAGCTTGTTAGTAGTAAAGTCTTCTTCAATACTTTTTTAGCTACTAATATGTTTATTTGTAAAGCTATTTGTTTTTGTTAAACAACCTTGTATAATTATCCTTCTTATTTAGCAGTATAATTTAAAAATAAATAAAATAAACAGTAAAACCTCGATATAACAGATTAATGTTTGAATGAATATTTTTAATGCACACAAATTCGGATAGCTATCTACACTGTTGCATCATGTTCAGTCTACATGACTTTATACCAAGGACGGTAGAATACACAGCTCGCAGGCCCGTTCGTGACGTCACGCATGGGTAGGCAACTACTATTTCATAAAATATGATGTAGGTAAAAGTACCGTATTTTCTCGAATCTTATCCGCACTCGAATCTAATCCGCACCCCGATTTTAAAAATGCATAGTGGTAAAAAAAATTTAGTTTGTGAATGTAATCCGCATCTTTCTTTGAGCATGTTAACCACAAATATATATTTTTTCTGTTGACTGACGCTGATGCACCTAAAGAAACCTTGCTTACGACGAGTTTTTATTAGACTAGACTTTAAATTTACCAAGCCAGAAAAAAATTGGAAAATAAATAGTAATGCCTAGCACGAATTCCGTTCATATACTGCCCTCGTAGTAGCTCGAACATGGTGTGTGCTTAATTATACATATAATAGCGTAATTATAAAAAAAAGTAGCAAAAATCTAAAAGGTTCTTCTATNTAAAGCTATTTGTTTTTGTTAAACAACCTTGTATAATTATCCTTCTTATTTAGCAATATAATTTAAAAATAAATAAAATAAACAGTAAAACCTCGATATAACAGATTAATGTTTGAATAAATATTTTTAATGCACACAAATTCGGATAGCTATCTACACTGTTGCATCATGTTCATCTACATGACTTTATATTTATACCAAGGACGGTAGAATTTAAAAGGATGCTACACCCAGGAACAGATACACAGCTCGCAGGCCCGTTCGTGACGTCACGCATGGGTAGGCAAAAGTAAAAACTTTTTGAGAAATACTAAAATGTTTAATTCAATTCAAGCAGACATGTTTCGAAACTAATTCATTTCATCTTCAGTACTTAGAATATTATACAATATAATGGAAAAATATTTTGTTAGTAGGTGAGGTTTAGCAATGGATCTAAATTTCTTTCAATTTAATTTACAAACAAAAAATTCAATAATATAGTTAAAATCTTGGAAGGTAACATATGAGCAAATATGACATCATATTTTATTATATTAGAGAAATACGGAGAATTTCGTCCCATTTATACTATTTCATACTTTGAATTAGCAAATGCTTAATTTATTCACTCCGATTTTATTTATGAAGATGTAGAAATGATTTGTATCTCAAATGAAAGATTGAAATCTCTATTTTAAGGGGGTGTAATCTAATCAATAAGTCGATTATGAACAAAATCAGAAACGGCCTATAATTGATTACTCCAACATTTGGGTTAAATGTAAAAAATGGAAGAAATTTAAAAAGCCGCTCCGATTTAATAAGTCTTCTTCCTCTTGTTAAGACCTTTGCCTTGTACTCTATAATCTAGAGACGTGGCTTGAATGATGTATTCCAGCTTTCATACCACTTTGTGGGCAGACGTCCAGGAAGTCTGTTTTATCTTGGGATACCATCCCTTGTAATTTTCGGCAATTTGTTGTCATCCATCCCCTCAAAAAGGTTCTGGACTATTGTACTATATCTTGGACACTGCAGAGTTTTCTGTCTACGCTTCTCTTGTGGTCCCTCAGGATGCTATGGGCCTGCTATGGATCGTAGAGTCCTCATCTCTACTGTTGAAATCTAATTCTTTTTATAGTAGAGTTTTCAGCCCTTGTTTCTACAGCGTAAGTCATAACAGGTCTTACGCAGGTCTTGTATATGCGGATTTTACTTTGTGGTCATGTGTTTGTTTTGCCATATGATATCTCGCAAATAACGCGATATTAAGGGTGCTTTGGTTGTCTGAGCCTTGATTTCCTCGCGGAGGTCTACTGTGATGCTGACGCCAAGATATTTAAAACGCATAATCTGCTCCACTGGTGCTCGGTTCTTTCGATATGGATAGTGCTTTAGACTTTGCTACCAATATTGTCATGCGGTACTTGGTAGCTGTTTTTTCAAATTGAAAGACCATTCTCTGCAGGTTGTCCTCGTCGTCTAAGATTAACACGGCATCGTCTGCGTAGCAGTTTATGTTTAGATGTTTGTTCCCCAATATGTATCCCTTTCCAACCTTCTTTACTTCAGTTATTCCTTCAGTCTTGCCTCTTCTCTTCGCCGACATTGTTCATCCAAGAATTTTATTTTGTAAATTTCGATTTGTTATATGTCTAATCTAAGTTACTTCATTTTGTGACATGTATACAGGGTGAATAAAAAGTCTGGAACACCTGAAAAATCTTCAAAACTAGTTTCTTTTTGGAAGAATCCCTGCAGGTGTCAAAGACTATAATAAATTTGTCGTGTTTTCAAACTATCGCTATGACATGAACTTATCGAAATAATTCAAGTGACTGAATTTTGATCATTTTACTGTTGAACATTTTACTTTTTAATGAAGTACATGACGATCGCCCAGCAATATCACGATCTACGATGAGAAAAATTCTTGCTAAATACAGAGATCATGGGCATGCGCGTGACTTGCCAAGATGTGGTCGTCCCACAATCGATGAAGATGCGCAACTTGAAATTTTGTTAAGAGTTGCTGATAATCCTCATACGGCTTTTCGTGAAGTAAGTATAGAAATGAATTTGAGTCAAAGTACTGTTCTCAATGTATTACATCGACATAAATAGACTGCCTAAGTTTTACGTCACAGCGATGGGCGGAGCTTATACTGACTCCAAACAATAGACTGCTTAAGTTTGACGTCACAGACGTGGGCGGAACTTATACTGACTCCAAATAATTTCGTTGCTAACCACAGTTGCTAAGATAAATCGCCAAAAAATGTCATTTGAAATGTCATCACTTAGTTTATTTTATTTTAACACTAATGGAAAATTGCATAATGTGATTTACCATTAGCAACACAGTTAGCAACGAAAATGTTTGGGGCAGTATAAGCTCCGCCCATCTCTGTGACGTCAAGGCTTAGGTTGTCTATTTCATTGCTAACCACAGTTGCTAAGATAAATCGCCAAAAAATGTTATCACTTAGGTTATTTTATTTTAACACTAATGAAAAATTGCATATGGTGATTTACCGTTAGCGACACAATTAGCAACGAAAATGTTTGGAGTCAGTATAAGTTCCGCCCATCTCTATGACGTCAAGGCTTATGTTGTCTATTCCATCCTTATAAAATTTCACTAACTCAAGAACTAGTAGAAGATGATTTTGACCATTGGCTGCAATTTTGCGAACAAATGCAAATTCTGTGTAATAGTGACCCAATCATTGCGAAAAATATTGTTTTTTCGGACGAAGCTACCTTTTCTTTAAGTGGAACCGTAAACTGACAAAATTGCAGATATTGGGCCTTAGAGAATCTCAGGTGGGTGCAGGAGACTGATACACAGTTTCCAAGAAAAGTTAATGTTTGGGCTGGTATGGTGAGAAACGGAATATTGGGACCATTTTTTTAATGAAAATTGACAGCCGCATGATATTTGCAATTTTTACAGGAAGAACTATGGTTTCAGCAGGACGGCGCACCATCTCATTATGCCCTTCCCGTTCGAACGTATTTGGATGATATTTTTCCATAAAAATGGCAAAAACCGGACATAATTGATAGAGTGCAAGATGAGTTTATTTTTAGGTTAGGGCACTGTCAAATAGTAAATGGAGAACAGTTTGAGCAGCATCTTATTCATTGACATTTTCTTTTGCATGTAAATAAAATCAATTTTTCTGCTTTAAATGTATTTCTTTTCATACAATTATTACTTGGCAACGTAATACAGAACTTACTCTTAAAATCAAGTGGCCTTGCATGCTATGGAATGAAAAATGGGAATTGCAACGCCTACTAGAAATTTTTCCAAATCTTATATTTATTAATAAAAAAAAAATTTTTTATGCAAAATTTGCTCTAAGATACTCAAAAAAATGTATTCTTTCACATTATCGCATAAAAAATTGGAGTGGCCATTTAAAAAAATGTTGCCCCCGTTGACCCCGAAAATGTACGCCACTCTAAAAAAATATATAGACATAAGAAAAGACGACAAATTTATTATAGTCTTTGACTCCTGAAAGGATTCTTTCAAAAAGAAATTCGTTTTGAAGATATTTCAGGTGTTCCAGACTTTTTATTCACCTGTATATTTATATCAACACCACGCGTATTATAAAGTTTCAACGACTATTCAGACTGATGATGGGGTTGATACCCGAAACTAGTATCTGAGTAAATAAATAATTTTTAGTAAGTAGAAGTTTTTTTAAATCTTTTAATTCAAAATATTTAACTTGCAACATGGATAAATGTTATTTAAATTCAGTTATTAGTTCGTCCATAATTAGATTGAGAAGGGTAGGGCTTAAGCTATCGCTTTGTCTTATTCCTGTCTGCATAGCTATTCTTCGTGTCTTTCTGCCTTCCACTTGTATTTGCATCCAATTGTCCGTATTGAACTCAAATATAACGTTTTTTTATATCTGGGTCTACAGTTTTCTTATTGAGGAGTCTCACAAGGTCTGCAAGTGCTGAAACACATGCTGTTTTGTTGTATTTTATAGATTTTTCCATGAGCTATCTGATTGCAAAGATGGCGTCAATAGTTGACCTGTACTTCCTAAAGCCTTGTTATTCTTTGCTTAACCCATAAGAAGATATTTCTTCTTCCAGGATTTTGACGAATAGCTTTAGCACTGAACCTAATAGCGTGATTCCCCGATACTTTACTGGGTCTTTTTTACTTTCGTTCTTAAAACTAGTGGAATGGTCACACTTTCTTTGTATTCCGTTGGCATCCTCCTGCACTCTATGATTTTCTTAAACTTTAGAGGACCGGCAGCACCACTTAAGTGGTGGTCCATGTTATCAGTACTTTGTATATGATAAATAACCTTCTTTTGGCCTCCGCAAAGGTCATGTTCCATATTTGCCAAGAACTTTTCCCAATGTGTTCTCTTGATGTATTGGATCTTGTTGTTGACTGCATTTCTTACAGCCTTAAATCATCTAGTATTAAGCTTTAGAATCTGTATTTTAAATATGCCTTTCGTTTTTTCTTTTGTCAGTTCTTTGACCTCCTCTGCAAACCTTGGTTTCGTAATTGGTTTGGTAGATTTATTAGATATTCTTCTTCCCACAGCCTCTTCGGTGGCTTTAAGTATATTTGATTTTATTTTTTGCTAGGCAGCTTCAACATTTTCCTTTGTTGGTATAATAGTTTTGTTGATAGAACTGAGTGATTCAATATGTAGTTTGCTGACTTTAACGGGTATTTGTTTTTTGGTATGGAGTGTTTCATGATTATTTTGACCAGTACTAAGTTGTGGTTGGTTCCAGCGTTTGCGGAGGTTTATGACTCTGATATCTTCAATTCTATTCGGATGGATCTTTCTGTGTGCAATTATACAGGTGTGTCAAATGTCTGGAATATAGTCAATAACTTCGAAATCTCGAAATTTGTGGTTTTAAAGAAAAATGTTTCAAATACAAGTTTCTCTATTAATCATGGCGCATTTTTTGGCGATATTTACTTGTTTGTATTGTTTTTTGTTTCGTTGCTATGGCAACCAACATTGCTGTTTTAAATGGGCTGCATATATTTTTTATGCATACTTTGATAGAGGATAAATCCCTCTATGCGATAAACATATCAAATCGTATGGTTGTATAAGAAAAAATGCTTTGAATGTCTTAAATCAGCTATTTACAATCAAAGTAGGCGCCGAAATAACGCCGTTAACAGCTTTAAATGTCAACAAAATTACAGTTTCAACAATTATTATATCAACTTTTTGGAAGGTTAAGAACAATGTAAACAAGCTAGTATGGCCAAAAAAATGCCCCACAATTAATAAAGTATTTTTTATTTGAAACATTTTTCTTTAAAACCACAAATGGCGAAGTTATTGGCTATATTCCAGATATTTAATACACCTGTATAGTCGATCACTGATTTTTGGATACGAGTATTTTCAAATCTGAATTTGTGTAGAGACTCGTGAGGAAAATATATGTTATTAATTCTCAATTCGTTAACTGCGCATAAATGAGTTAGTTCTCCGCTTTCGTTGCTAGTTTCTTCATTAAACCGATTTTTCACACCAGGCATTACAGTGTTTCCAATTCTGGCATTAAGGTCTCCTAGTATGAGTGAGGTTCTGATAGAATTTCATCTTTCGGTTTGCTAGTATCCAGGGCATGGACGCTTACCAGATGCGTGAGTTTAGACTTCTGATGGTCACCTGCAGTATTCTATCAGAGAGATATTTTATATCGTCGATGTTATCTTGGAACCTCTAATGCAAGAGTAGTCCAATACCAGATGCTGCTCTTTCATTCTTATCTTTGCCGCTATAAATAAAGATGTACTCGCCGTATTTTGTGTTGCCCATGCATTTCTTTTTAGCTTCTGAGACTGCACATATATCCATGTTATGTCTTTTTACCTCCAGCAGCACTTCCTGATCCTCATTGTTCATGGATGTCACATTACAGCAGCCTAGTCTGAGTGGTTTCCAAAATCGAGTCCTTTTTCGTGCCGGGTCAACTATTTTTTCTGTCCTATCCGAGGTAATGAAATAATTACGAGCAATTTGATACACTCAGGTTGCTGGCATTACCTGAGGTCCCTCCTTTTTTATCTGAGCTTGGGATTCGGAATGGGCTACTCAATCCACCTAAGGATTCCTCATAAGCAGAGTTATCAAATAAGTTGATTATGGAAAAAATCTGAAACAGTCTAAAATTGATTACTTCAACATTTCGGTTAAATGTCGAAAATGTTTTACAATAAAAATGTACAACAAACTAACGCTGAATAATAATTAAAATTAGAAAGTTTCTAGAAACTAGATGTTATTTGGGTTGCCTACAAATACCACAATAATTTCAAAATTAATTTTATTAAAAATACCGTCAAAACAATAAGTCTTTTACACTTTCAATTGAACTAATTTAATAACAGTACTACAACACATAACCCAAAAATGAACGGACACAGCATTTATCTCTGTATTAGGATAAGAAATGATCCTTCCAAAAGGCGTAAAATTAATGCTTTCATTCAAAATCATCACAGGATTGTTTCGATACATAATAATAAAGCACAAGATTGCCACTCCCATTAAAAACCGAAACAAATACGGTAATCCCACTTTAACGATCATATTTCGAGTGCTACTAGAAGTTTGAAGTTCGGAATATTGCATATTGAGCATGTTGATTCTTCTTTGGATCTTTGTGTGTTTTACGAAATCATTTACTATTTGTAGTTTTGATTGTTCCAGTTTTAATTGACGTATTTCTTCGAGTAATTCACGTTGTTTCGGCGTTAAACTATTCAGGTATTTCAAAATCTTAAATAAAAATTTTGAGGTTAGAAAATATTTATTGAAAAATTACTTACCAATGGATTAATATATTTCGCTGATAAATCTGGAATAATAGCATTTAGAACGCTTAAAAGTAGTATTGTGGTGAATAAGAAGGAGTCTACGAACATTTTTAATAAATGTTTTTACGTTGGAAATGTTTTGTAAGGATTGAGGTTAGAATTTTAGGAATGTCATGAAATGGCGGTAAATAATAAAATTCAAATATTTAAATTTTAATATATTTCGTATAATGAGAAAATTGTACAATGTGTTCAATAAACTTAGCAACTGCTAGCAGCATAGGTTCACTTAGATTTCTACCCATTAATTGTAAACTAATCGGTAAATTATTTTTCGATAGTTTTATAGGAATTGAAACAGCAGGAATTCCTAAAAAAGAATTGCTTAATAATCAGTTAATAACACTGTGCAACAAGAAAAACCATCCGGGTTGGTTCCAATGGTAAATGAAAGTAGACCAACTAACCAGTATTTGTGGCGCTAAAATGGTTTGCAATATCAACAATTTCTGTTACATTTGTGGCCATTTCATACCACAACAGATAAAGTTATTTCCGACGTGACTTGGGTTCCCAATGTACTTTGCAAGAAATGTTACAGTGACCTCTTGAATTGCTTGCATAGAAGAATAAAAAATTTGTCGTTCGGCTACATGTTATATTTCAGTACCTGATCAAAAAGGTAGAAAAGTCCCTATTAATAAAATTTCTGATGAAGTTATTGAAAAAATCACAAATAAGCACATTGACAGCTACCCTACGTATGAAAGCCATCATTCTCGAGAAAGGTCTGCTAAGAAGTATCTTGGAGATGGCTTAAATATTTGAAAAATGTATGGGTTATATTGCAAAGAACTTAAGAAGGAAGGTGAAGATCCAGATAAGAAATGGCTTTTTAGGAAAATCTTCAACGAAATGTTTAATTTGTTGTTCCATTTACCAGACAACGACACATATAATATGTGTGATTATTTTAATGTAAAGCTTAAGGCTGCTCTTTGAACAGATTGTATACCTCGACGATTAGCAGCCGTTCTTGCTGCCAAGGGAGGACCTACCAAATATTAATTACTATGTAAATTTTGAGTGGTTTTGATTGTGAATGTAAGAGTAAACTACTGTATGTAGGCTTTTTATAAATAGAGTAGAGCTATAAATATGATTATGTTTTGTGTTTATCGTTGTAAATAATAAGTTATACATTTTTATAGTAAAATATTATAATAATATACACTTCTTTTACAAATTTCATTGAATTACATTCCAGGAGCTGAGATATTATGATTTTCTGGGGTATATGTAGACTTTATTGTACCACTGTATGTATATCAAAAAAAGGAATTTTACTACCTGTCAACAGGGATGAAATGTCAAATTTATTTGCCATTATAGAAAAAAGGCATTTTCAACCACGAAAAGTTTAATAAACATTAGATATTCTATTTTTTCAAGTTTAAATGGATAAGTATATCCACTCTACATCGCGAAAAGTCGATAAAATGATCCAAAAATATGTCAACTTCAAGAGCTCTGTGAACCTGGAACCCGAGTTTACGATATTTTGGTTTTATTAGTACGATAGAGAATCGTTTGTACTCGTTTGTACCACCTTTACATTCGTTTGTACCTCAGGACTTAAAGTGGGAAAAAAATTTTGAAAAATTGCCGGAACCCCACTTTTTGATTTTCTAATTTTATTAATACCTTTCGGTAGAGAATCGTTTGTACCTGTTTGTACCACTTTCGGTTTCGTTTGTTCCTCAACCGGTTCCAAAATACAGCGATTTTTTGGTTTTTGAGAATACCGCTGAAAGTGTGTATCTCCGTTATTAAATACCGCTTGATAAGGTGAGCAATATCAATTCTAATGCAACACCGTGGACGAGATACGGTGTTGCTTCCACCGGCAATTAAAAAGCATTTATTGACATAGGTGTTCAGATCACATGATTCAAATGCTAACCAGACAGCATTTAAAAGCGCCATGGCGTAATCGGTTACAATTTCGGCTGGACACGGCACACCAGAGCGCAACCACACTCGTAAATAATAAGTAAGCAAGTTTGAATCGTGTTTCTCTGAAACCATTTGGACCACCGGTAAGATTTTTGAACAACATGGAACTACACCTTGATAAAGATACATTGGCGAACTTGATCCATCCGGTTTCGTAATTTTTTTAACAATCGAACCTGTTGCATCATTACTTAGTCTACTCCATTTTGTCGCGTCTTTGCAGTGCTTTTTGTAAAGGAAGATTTGTTCTGGAGTCCAATACATTACAAAAAATTTATCGTAGCCAATCTCCCGAATAGTACCTGTAAATTCAGGACGATATTTCAATTCATAACTGATTGAAAAAGGTCAATGCCTCTACGAAGTCCTAATTCCCGGTCAGTTTCTGTTTGCTTTGCCTTACGTAAAATATTTTCGTTGTACAAATGCGCGGGAATCTTCAAAATCCATTAGTTCATTAGTTTTCTGTCTACGCCAAGCATAGGTTGACTGAGCAGTAACCTCTTTTGCTACTCGTTGTCTGAATTTTTTGTATCACTTGTTGAAATTTGCAGCGTGATATTGTCATCTGTTGGTTTGTCTGGCACGTACAAATTAATTCCTACTCCACATTCGATACATAAACCTTTAATCCATAGCCATGGTTCTCCTGGATTTAAGTTAACTTTTGGATATTTGAAAGCATAGCAACATGGCAGCCGATGTTCTTGCCACAATTGTTTTTGCATTACATCGGTCCAGCCTTGTCTTAATACATTATACGCCCAACCCTTATAAATTCTACTAACAGGTCGAATACTGTTCCAATCGTCGCCTGAAATAGTAATTGTCGCTCTAAGAGGCACTAACGCGTCTCGGGATATATTTATCGACCAATTTGAATCACCGGTACTATTCATTTCGGAATTAGATATATAGGGAGTTGATGTATTGGCTTTTTGATTAACATTATGAAATTCGTTGCATGTCTTGTATTTCGTGGTCATTTCGAGAGATGTACAAATACATGTGTTTAGCTGACATTTTGTTATCCATTTTTATAACTGCCTCCAAACATTATATGCTAACGATTTTAATTTTCCGGCCTCATCAAAAAACATTAGCTCTTTTATCGAATTAAAAATCATTTCAACAGAAAATTTAGCTACACGCGGCATTTTTAAACTTCTTGTGACACCCGAAACCCAAAATTAATCAACAAAGCGTTTAATCAAACAGTATAATAAAAAAGACGAGAGTAGAATAAAAAAGAATAATATCCAGATAAACAGACTTGTTTGCAAAGAAGTATTAAAAATACGACCTATCATAGCACATCTAAGAATTAACCTTAATAACGTTTCACAGTGAAGATTATCGACGAAGATGATATAATGACGAATGTGACAAAAAGTGAAAAGAAAAGCGAAAATACCTGCTAGTATGTTGACTTGTATACAACACGTGTTTGTATGGATAAGTCCAGTCGATATAAATCATCAAAACATTAAACGGTGCATACCTGGCGACACCGGCTAGAGTTGAGAACGGTTACGACCCAAACGTCAATTTAGTCTTATGTACTTGAAAAGTATGGGAACACCGAGACCCAGGGTTTCCCCTAAGATATTAAAAAATGTTGGAAACTGTTGGGTTATAAACGAAATTGAACGCGGTACAAACGATTCTCTATCGAATTCCATCAACCGTTTTGCAATATCTGTATTAATAACGGAGATACAGGTAAACGTCGTTTTACGCCGGGGTTCCGTTCCGAGAGACACCGGCGTAAACAAAATCGGCGTAAAATGAACACAAATATAATGGACGATATAAGGTTAGGTTCCATGTTAAAATTCTAAGAGCAATCTAACATGTTTATTTAATGCATATCCTATACAGGGTGATTCATAAGTAATGGGCCAAATTGTAAATGTACGTTCAGGAGGCCAAAATAATAATATTTTCATTAACAATAATGGGTCTTAGTCTGCTCCTTACTGAGATACAGGATGTTAAAGCGAAAAAAATAAAATAGATTTTTGTTAATAGATCAGCTACTTTTCTACATAATGACTCATAGTTGACTTATAGTTTTTGTAAGGGTAAACAATAATGTGTGAGAGGATTTGAGTTAACTCGTAGATGTCGCCACATGCGCCATATGAATTATGAAACGTCAATGAGCTTTTACGTTTAATGAATAGTTTAAAACATTTTATTGTTAAGTAAACTGATTCATTCTTGTCCTAACATAAATCAAAATGCCGAGACATAATCACTTTTCAAACGAAGAAATGAGAGACATGTTATGCGTTTACGCACAAGAACGTTTTTCTGGGCAAGCAGCATCCAGAAAATATCGTGAAATGTACCCTTACAGAAGGCAGCCAAACCGGAAGATATTTCAAAATATTTATAATCGATTGGGTGAAACAGGTTCATTTCGTCCAAAATATCATACAGGACGTCCTAAGATTATCACTCCGCAGCAAGAAGATGAAATTTTGGTAAGAATTGCGCAAAATTCTGAAATAAGCACTCGTCGATTGTCTGCAGCAACTGGAATAAGCCAACCATCCGTGACTAGAATTTTACACAAGGAAAATTTATATCCCTATCATTTTATACCTGTGCAAAATTTACTTCCAACAGATTATCGAATCAGAGTTCAATTTTGTCAGTGGCTAAAAGGAAAATTGAATAATAATCCAACATTCCTAAATAACATTCTTTTCACGGATGAAGCAACCTTTACCAGACGCGGAGTTTTTAATTGGCGAAATAGTCATGCCTGGGAAACCGAAAACCCTCGTTTAAAAAAAGATAGACATTTCCAGCACGAGTTTAAAATAAATGTGTGGTGCGGTGTAATAGGCAATACATTACTGGGCCCAGTTGAATTACCTCCTAATTTAAATGGAGAGTCATATTTAATTTTTTTAAATAATGACTTAGTCGACCTCTTGGGAGATCTTCCATTACAACTAAGAAGAAATATGTGGTTCATGCAAGACGGTGCTCCTCCACATTTTTCACGTGCTGTGCGCGAACATCTGAATGAAACATTCCCTCACCGTTGGATTGGACGTGGTAGTGAATTTCAGTGGCCACCTCGCAGTCCCGATTTTAATCCACTTGATTTTTATGTGTGGGGTTACATGAAATCAATGGTCTATGCTGAACCTACTATAAATACACGAGACGAGTTATGGAATAGAATTCAAGATGCAGCCAATTCAATACGAAATAATCCTGCTACATTTTTTAAAGTCAGACAATCCTTAACCAAACGGTTAAATGCGTGTATAAATGCTGGTGGTGGTCATGTTGAAAACCTTTTGCAGTAGCTCATAATTAAGCTTAAATTTAATTTAACTTCGCACAACATTAACATGTAGGTTTTGATAACAGTTGTCGTAAGTGGTCTTAGTTCAAGTCTGTTCTAATGTTGTATTTCGTTTTATTAACTGGCGTACAATAAATTGTTTTATTACGTAATTTTTTTATGGTTTCAGTTTAATATTGTTATCAATTATCAATTACGGTTAGGTAAATGTCAACATTCCATGCCATGCTTGTGTCTTAACAGATTAATGCTACGTCGACCACCGTGAAATGTAGTGTAGTGAATTAGTAAAATTCAAATATCTCGAAAATCGTTAATATTTTCAAGATCAAAGAAGTATAGCTTTTTTCTACAGAAATGATGGGGCTATCCAAATTAAACAAGTATGTTGTAAAATAATGAGCGATAAAAAATTTGTAGCTGATTTCATCTAATTCATATGGCGCATGTGGCGACATCTACGAGTTAACTCAAATCCTCTCACACATTATTGTTTACCCTTACAAAAACTATAAGTCAACTATGAGTCATTATGTAGAAAAGTAGCTGATCTATTAACAAAAATCTATTTTATTTTTTTCGCTTTAACATCCTGTATCTCAGTAAGGAACAAACTAAGACCCATTATTGTTAATGAAAATATTATTATTTTGGCCTCCTGAACGTACATTTACAATTTGGCCCATTACTTATGAATCACCCTGTATATATTCGAAATAAATAATAATCTCTTGATATACATAATGATTTTTTTAAAATAAATACTAACTCACTAGTTCGTCGGTATTAAATTAAAGTCTCACACTTTTTTGAAAAAAGCATCCAATTTCATTTGCTTTGATTGTTGCTTCCTTTCTTGCAGAATCATAGCATAACGTCGAACGGCAGCTGTGACACTTCTTTTAACGTTTGCGCTTCGATTATAATCCCCATCTATCTCACAGAGCTCAGCTGTTAACCTTTCTATAGAGGAAAGGATACGAGTTAGATCGTCCGTTTTTAGGATTTTCCTATCATTTTCTTCCTCATCACCTTCTTCTTCGGGATTTTCTGATTGAGGGCGATCATATGCCTCCATCAATTCTTCTAATTCTTGATTTGAGAGTGGTTGGTCATGCACGTCTAACAGTTCGGTCACATCTTCAGTTGTTACGTCTTCGAATCCACATTCGCGTGTAAACTTGATAATGTCTTCGTTTATGTTATTTACCACTTCTACACTTGCACCTTGTATAAATCCAGGCAGAAGTTTACGCCAAACGCCATTTAAACAATTTTTTGTCACTTCGTTCCAAGCAGATTTTAGATTTTGTAGTCCTTTTAAAATGTCGTATGATCGCCAATAATCTTTAACGGTCTGATTGGAATTAGTATCTATCGCCTTAATCATTGCTTTTAATGCTAAGCGCAAATAATACGCTTTAAAGGTAGAAATTACCCCCTGATCCATGGGTTGTAAAACGGAGGTTGTGTTAGGGGGCATGTAAATTACCTTGACGTCCAATCCCGTGTCTAAGGTGTCAAGATTTTTCGGATGTCCTGGGGCATTGTCTAATAGGAGGATTGCTTTTTTTGGAAGGTTATTTCGATCACAAAATTTAAGTACAGTAGGGCAAAAATAATTTTTATACCAGTCTGTGAAAATTTCCTGAGTGACCCAGCCCTTTTTATTCCACCTCCAAAAAACTGGCAGGGAGCTTTTGTCAAGACCTTTAAAAGCCCGTGGATTCTGGGAATGGTACACTACCATTGGCTTAAATTTTAAGGAACCAGAAACATTTGATCCCAACAGAACAGTCAATCTATCCTTGGCGGCTTTAAATCCAGGAGCGCTACGTTCTTCTCGCGAAATAAACGTTCTCGATGGCAACTTCTTCCAATAGAGGCCTGTTTCATCAACGTTGAAGATGAGATCTGCAGGGTATTTCCCTTGTTCCACAATTTCTTGAAACTTTTGGGGGTAAGCTGCTGCTGCTGCTACATCAGCGCTCGCTGCTTCGCCGCTTAGTTTGGTGCTACATATATTGGTTCGAGATTTGAATCTCGTGAACCACCCAGTGCTTGCCAAGAAAGTTTCGTCTGTGTTTTCTTGCGCCTTCAAATTAGAAAAAATCAACAGTGCTTTTTCGCATATGGCTGCTTGTGATACAGGCATATTTTTTTGATGGGCATCATCAATCCACAATGATAACATTTTTTCCATTTTCTCTATATTTTTGCTCCGGCTGTAAGTTACGTGCTTTACACTTACAGCCGTTGTCTGTCGAGCGGAATGTTTTATTTTCTCAGCGTTTTTCATGATTGTTGTCACAGTGGACGGGGGTAAATTTAGAGCTCTACAGACAAAAGGTCGGATTTGGCCATCTCCAATGCGTGTAATTACGTCCATTTTTGTTTCCAGGCTTATTGTTTTTCATGCCTTTTTCGCACAATGTTTGGGTTTAGAATCACTATTGTCGCCCATAATGAAACTACAAATTGAATACTCTTTTAATTTTAATAATAATAAAATAAAAAATATAATCACACCTTTTTATTTTTCTTAAAAACTGAACGAAAACTAAGTAACGCCGAAACAATTTCACACACACAATAGGCTGCTCGCGTTACGGTAATAGAATAAAACAACGTGTAATGTGTCTGCCATTAGAATCGCGGTGCCTACTGTCGTCTGATCGGGCGAACCGGGGAATCCCACGCCGGCACCAACCGGCGTAATTGTGAATCGGCGTAAATCGAACCGGCGTAAAACGACGTTTACCTGTACACACTTTCAGCAGTATTGTCAAAAATCAAAAAATCGCTGTATGTTGGAACTGATTGAGGTACAAACGAAAACAAAAGTGGTACAAACGGGTACAAATGATTCTCTATCGAATTCCATCGACCATTTTGCGATATTAGTATTAATAACGGAGCTACACACTTTCAGCGGTATCGTCAAAAATCTAAAAATCGCTGTATTTTGGAACTGATTGAGGTACAAACGAAAACAAAACTGGTACAAACGGGTACAAACGATTCTCTATCGAATTCCATCGACCATTTTGCGATATTAGTATTAATAACGGAGATACACACTTTCAGCGGTATCGTCAAAAATCAAAAAATCGCTGTATTTTGGAACCGGTTGAGGTACAAACGAAAACAAAAGTGGTACAAACGATTCTCTATCGAATTTCATCGACAGTTTTGCGATATCTGTATTAATAACCGAGATACACACTTTCAGCGGTATTCTCAAAAACCAAAAAATCGCTGTATTTTGAACTGGTTGAGGTACAAACGAAAACAAAAGTGGTACAAAGGGGTACAAATGATTCTCTATCGAATTCCATCGACCGTTTTGCGATATCTGTGTTAATAACGGAGATATACAATTTTAGCGGTATTCTGAAAAATCAAAAAATCGCTGTATTTTGGAACCGGTTGAGGTACAAACGAAATCGAAAGTGGTACAAACAGGTACAAACGATTCTCTACCGAAAGGTATTAATAAAATTAGAAAATCAAAAAGTGGGGTTCCGGCAATTTTTCAAAATTTTTTTCTCACTTTAAGTCCTGAGGTACAAACGAAAGTAAAGGTGGTACAAACGACTACAAACGATTCTCTATCGAATGGTACTAATAAAACCAAAATATCGTAAACTCGGGTTCCAGGTTCACAGAGCTAACTTCAAGAGATTGCATAGCCACCGCCGACGCATTCGCGAAAAATTTCAGGTAGCCAGTCTACTTTCATTTCCTGTTGGAGCCATTTAGAATGGAAGCAATGACTCGAAATTTGTTGCACTGTGTAATTATATTACCGGCCATATTGGCAGGTTGAGTACAATAATCTTGTACTGCACATTGATCTCTGTTAGTTTTTCCTATAAAATCGTTGTATTTTGG